>LNAC01000214.1:643130-767331 GCA_002007465.1 Ailurus styani | reverse complement strand
GGGGGAGCAGGGAATGTGGAGCAGCTACTTACTGTGGACAGGGTATCTCTGGGGATAATGAAAATGTTCTGGAATTAGTGGTGATGGTTGCACAATGTGGTGAATTTACTAGAAGCCCCTGAATTGTACACTTTAAGATGGTTAAAATGGTGAATTTTAATGTTAAGGGACTTTTACCTCAATCGCCAAAAGAAAGAGAGGGACCATGACTAAGAGCGTTAAGCCAGGGCACAGATGTCAGCTCTCCTTAGTACTGGGAAACCGAAGACTGACTGCATCCCCAGGATGGCTGAGAGGTGCTCCCAGGGCCTGGGCAGGGCTAGGAAAGAGGATGGTTGGATTCCAGCACCAGAAAGAGGCAGGTGAGGAATCTCGGGGTCAGGACAAGTGGGAACACGCCGAGGCAGCGGGTGCACAGGTGCATCCAGAAGGCACCCACTCACCTTT
The DNA here is from genome assembly GCA_002007465.1 of Ailurus styani. Lineage (NCBI taxonomy): Eukaryota > Metazoa > Chordata > Mammalia > Carnivora > Ailuridae > Ailurus > Ailurus styani. The sequence continues at coordinate 766,884 of LNAC01000214.1, read as the reverse complement.
CTCTGGCCACTGGTCCTTGCTCCCCTGCCCCAGTTTGGCTATTTTTTCTGACACTAGATTATGTTCTGGAGAATAACAGGAGGGAGTGCTCCCTAAAATGCACAGGACTGATGTCCCAAAGCACAGCCTCTGCTTTTCTTTGCCTGGGCTAGACTCCAGCCGAGACGGGTCCTAGTTCTGAGGCCACGAGGTATCGCTCGAGCCACTGTGAACAGCCCTGGGTCACCCCGGGTAGCCTGGACCAGCAAGGAAACGCTGGGTGCCAACTGTCCCGGTTTCCGTGGCCAGAACTTCACCCACATATGTTGACATAATGTGCGTTTCTCCCTGACAAGCAAGCCCAGAGACGTCTCTGAGTTCAGTACAAGAGGAAGCCAGTTTATTTCTATGGTAAATGAAATTGCGCTTTTTATTTGGGAAATGGGAACGTTGAGGCTGTGTAACTGATGAAGGCTTTTTTTTTAAATCAGCTCTCTTATGAAACATTAATGTCAAGCCTAAATTTGGAAGTGTCATGTAAAGAGTTTTTTATTTTGCTCATACAGCAGGACCAAAATGGTCTCCTCTGGCATAAACTCTTTTGTCTTGAAAAATACCAGTAATGAATGCTATGAATTTCTGTATTGGAAAATTTGAATCACCCTGGGATCCACATGAGTTCCTTGATGAAAATGTGAAATTAATTTTGTACTAAATAAAACTCGAAAATGGTTTCAATTACAGGGGGGGAAATGTGAAATGAAGACAGTAATTCCACTGTATTGTATTCTTGTTTCATTATTCTGAATTTTAAAAATTCATTTTTAAGTCATTTCTAGGTACTGTACCATTTCATAAAGACATTGGGATTGTGAACATGGGAGGTTGTAGTGATACTTAGTACAAACCTGTCCCCTTCTAAAGAATCGGTTAATGCTTTGGACTGGTGGGGGAAGGGAAGGCAGAAACAAGTATCTCTGGAGCATCCTTTGTATGCCAAGATCTGGGCTAGGAAATTTCATATACGTTCTCTCATTTAATACTCACGACTGTCTGAGATAAATGTTGTTATCTCTGTTTCAGATGGAAGATGAAGGCTCAAAGAAATCATATAAGATGACAAAAGTGACAGAGATTGTAACCCGGCAGAATGGGAACTCAAGCTCAAGGGGTGTTTCCCTCCCACTCCAAAGCCTGCTTTTTTTTTGCAACCACTAGCCCATCACTGGGGAAATCCAGACAGTGGGCTCTGCACCCCGCACAGAAGGCTTTTCTCTAGACCTCCCCCCTCGTTGGCCTAAGCATTCTCCCCGACATGTTATCCTGGCCTGGGTTCCTAATCTTAGTCACCATCCCTGGACCACCAGAACTGACCCTTCTGAGAGAGTCCCGTGATATTCCAGAAACTGCGGTCTGGGGACAAAAGTGAACGAAGCACAGTTCTACTCTCTAGGAGCCCAACTTGGAGGATGAACTTTGCAGCATTTAACCTCAGTGTCTTCACTTAAAATGGTGATAATGATAGTTGGTGTCAAAGGCTATGGTGTGGGTTAAAGTAGTGTCGAGTGTCTCACACGGGGACTGGCTTGAAAGAGGAAGTTGAACTATATTAATTCTCTTACTACTACCTCCAGTTTTTGGCAAGAGGCAGAAGAGAAACTTTCCTAGAAATGTTAAAAGGCAAGATGGTTGGAGGCAGACGGTATTGGGGGTTTGCTTCCACTGGTTGCTACCAAAATCTTGATGTACTCCCATCAAATCAGAAAGTAATGCAGCTCCTAACCACTGGAGTAATTTGAAGACAACTTGGTGGTGGGATTTTATGGTTGCAGGATGAGGCCCGAGTGGGAATAAATGGCTTCTTGGCCATACTTTGCAGGCGATGCCACTTGGGGTCTCAGCCTCTCTACTCTGTCAAAAATGGGTCCAAATCAGAGCAGGAAAGGGGAAACATTTTCCTCACTCTAACATTCAACTCTGCTATTGGTCAAAGGAATCCCTTTTTAAGGAGCCAGCATTTTTGGAATGAAATGGAAGCTGAGCCATTCAAGGCAGAACAAAGATCCTCAGTGCAAGCGGTGAGGAGCCCCTCCCAGGGACCTGACAAAGTCAAGAAAAGACAAACAAACCAAAGAAAGAATGAGTGCTGGTGTGTGTGAAGATGAAGAGCTGCGAATTTCTGGGCTTGGAAAGCTTGGTAGAGGCCCGGAGCAGAGCTTTACCTGTGGTCTTGAGCTCATGGGCGCCAACCATTCACTACTCCGTCTTTCCTAAATTATTCAGAGCAGGTCCATCCTGTCCTCTCCTGTCACCCTGTAAGGCAAGTAGAAGGAAGGACACAGGAAATTGAACTTCTAGGCTCTGTTGGGCACTAGCTAAAGAACTTTGTGACCTTATTTCCTTTGGTCCCCAGGGCTACTCTAGGAAATATCTGGGATTGCTCTTCCCATTTTGCTGGTAAGGAAACTGAGCTTCTGGTGGGTGAGAGCCTTTTGTCTTGTAGGTGTGTCTGCTTGTAAACCGTAGAACACATAAAGGAAATAGAATCTGGCATTGTGGGTGAGGAAATACCTACCGTTTATGCTAAGGACCTCACCCCAAAAGAATGTGTCCCTTAATCCAGCCTCTAATCCCCAATCACTGCTTGTGGGTCATATAACAAGGTTCATCTGCCTATACTGCAGGCTCATTACTTTGCAACTTAGAAAATGCTAGGGAGCTATAGTAATGATCTAAGTCCATTTAGGTTTGGCAAATCAACAAGCTTTTCAAACCTACTGAAGACAAATCCAGACAAAATGCAAAGGGCTCAAAAATGATCACTATGATTTGGAAATGGAGGGAAAGTTTTAAGGAGACTTCATCCCACATGCCCAGTGTCCTGGATTCAAGTTGCCTTTAGCTTCCTTGTTTTAAAGACAGTGATGAAACCTCTTCCCGCCACTCTGGGCTTACTGGCAACATGGATTTTGGACTGTGTTCCTTGGAATCCCAGGGTTCCTTGAAGGATCCCCATGGATCCTTTCCTTGGGGAAAGGCTACAGCGAATCTGAAGGGGCTCCCAGCTGTCTCCCCCTCACACATCCCTTCCCTCCCCTTGCCCAACTACACTTTAATGAGAACAACCCTGCTTTTATTGGTTTTATGTATTGGGCTTCCCCTTTTGCAACTTAGAAAAGCTACATTGCAACTAACAGTTTTAAAATCAAGGCTTTAAGGAATGGTAGCTCTTGGAATCTAACACAAAAAGCCTTCCTCTGGGGAGATTTACCTGAAGGTTAATGGCTTGGAGAGTTTCACCTGAGGGGGGATGGGCCAGAATTTAGGAAAGCACGGTTCACTTTCCAAAATCATGTCAGCTTTCAGATCTGAAAAAGAACAAAACCACTGTGAATACAGAATATATCAGAAAAAGAACAAAGTGTGGCAACACTACCAGTGAGATCAGACTCCCTTTAGCCCACAGACTTACTGATTGGAGTTTTCTGATGAGGCAGACAGACTCATGGAAGGCTGCCAGGAAATTCTGGACATCAAATTGCTTTTGCTAAGCCAGCCCAGCGGTATAGTAAAGAGCTAAGGAGTCCCAAGAGAGGGGTGGGAAAGGATTGGTCTCTGTTTCTCTACCCCTGATGTGGGCCTTTTTCGATTAGGAAGTGGAGTGTGAAGGAAGTTATCGGGGGTGAAATCAACTCAGCAAGAAACCTTTTTAGACCAAAGCCCAAGGAAAACTAATAAAACCAGTTGGGCTGCTTCATGCTTATCATATGTTGTGCATGTAGGTCAGCTCGCTTTACAGTAAAGACAGACACCCCCAAAACAAAACACTCAGTTCTACGAAAGGATTTCCAAGCCCCTAAAGGATGGCCTGGTTCTTTCAAAGGGGAATTTGCTACGTGAAACTCTAGTACAAGCAAGTATCTGACACACTATTTCTAAATTAATAATCGAAATGAAATGTTGCCTAGTCTGTGGACTGGGGATTATGTTGGGCTGAGAGGAACAAAGACCCCAAAAGCAGAGCCTTAAATTACTGGTTCTCTTTTTCTTCAACACTGAGCAGTCTGGAAGCACATGGCTGCTGATCTTAGAACCATGTCTCAGGATGTTAGGGGCCAGGTTCTTGGTGATCTCTTGGCTTTCTTCTCTGCAGAGCAATGGTTGCCCCCTCTTCTTCCCTGACATCTCTTTCACGTTCTTAGCTAGGATGAAGGAGGTAGACAGAGAGAATCTGCAGGAGATGGCTGCGTCTGTGCTCCTCCTTCTCCTATTCCCATCCCCACATCCTAAGGGGCTCTCTTCATCCAACAACTTCTGCTTATATGACTTAACTAGAACCATGCCACATGCCATTCTATCTGAAGAGGAGGGTTGGAAATACAGTCTTTCGGCATCTTGTTGTCCCCAGCAGAATCGGGGCTCATGTCCAAGGTAGAAGGGGAGAGGGGATACCATTCTGACAGTAGTACTGTCTACCAGACCTAGCAGAGATTCCCTCCTCCTTACTCCTCGGGACCCAGCCATAACTCCTCCTGGCCTGCTCTAGTCAACACTTTATAGAACTTCGTTCTCACTGTGGTTAGATTTTTCTGTTTGTGGTGGGTTCTGATGTTCTTCATGACCTCAGGCTCCTCACTGGAATATTATACCTTGTGATACTATGTCATCCTCTGGCTAATGAGGGTTACAAGTGCAGCTCATGTGAGCCACATTTCTTTTTTTTTTTTTTTTAAGATTTATTTATTTATTTATTTATTTATTTATTTATTTATTTATTTGACAGAGAGAGTGAGAGATAGATCACAAATAGGCAGAGAGGCAGGCAGAGAGAGAGTAGGGAGAAGCAGGCTCCCTGCTGAGCGGAGAGCCGGATGAGGGACTTGATCCCAGGATCCCGAGACCATGACCTGAGCCAAAGGCAGAGACTTAACCCACTGAGCCACCCAGGCGCCCCTGAGTCACATTTCTGTACATGGGAAATGATGAATTCAAACTTTGGCAGATGAAGCTGCCAGTGCTGGGCTTGGGAAAGCTCATGGGTGACTATGGGGCTTCCTCTCAGGGTCTGCTGTCACAAGGTCAAAAGTGCACCAATGCCAAGTCCACAGTTCATTCAAGTGTAGCTGCTGTCCACGGACACAGCTGAGAAATGTTTCAAACTTAAACTCTGATTGTGTTTTTGCCTCCTCCTCAGTGGTAGGTAACCTCAAATCCTACTTTATCAAAAAAAAAAAAAAAAAGATGAGGCCGTTTGACTTGAAGTGTCCTTTGTGCTTTAGAAATCTCAGTATTTTTACCCTTCCTCTTTCTTTCACTTCGATTCTGAGGAATCCAGTCATTTGTTTGTTCCAATGCTCACCTCCCCGCCATGGCTCTTGAGCTCACCCCTCTCACCTCCTTCAGTGCCTTGTTTTACCATTTACCCCTCTCTCCCTTGCCTCTGCCATCCCTTCACCTCAACAAACACCTTCTCATTTGTGTACAGACCATCATGCTAGTCCTCATTTTGTCCCTCTTCCTTACCAGCTGCCTGGCTGCATCTCTCCAAGGGAAGTCCCATCTCCTGATCTCTTGGTGGATGACCCTCTTCATCCAGCGCTTGCTTGCTCTCTCTCTCAGTTCCAGTACCTACTCTCTCCTCTTCACACTTAGGAATGGTAAGTGCTCAGAAAAAGACTGAAGGTTAACAACTGTTGGCTCTGGATTGGGGAAATTATTGGTGACTTTTTTAAAGGAATCTGTTTCTTTATTCTTGTATATATTTTCTGTTTTTTTATACCATGCGTATTATTTTTAATCAGAAAAATACCTTAAAGTTGGATAAATGTTGATCTAACTAGAAGAGCAGGTGGATGAGAGCAAGAGAGACAGAGATCAAGAGAAGTGGTGTCAAAACTTATTCTTTTGTAATTCACCAAATGTCACTCACTTGGCTTCCTCATCCATAAAATCCATAAAATGGCAACCATACTGCTTACTCTCGATACCTCCCAGGGCTTTTGGGAGGATTAAATAAATTAATATGTTAGAATGATTCTCCTTAAGTTATCTGTGGTAAGGACCAGTTTGTTTCTTTTTTTAAGAAATGGATAAGCTAAAGTGCATGGTTATTTAGATTTCCTTAGTTTTTATCTAATGTCCTTTATCTGTTCTAGTATCCCCTCCAGGATACCACATTATATTTAATCAGCTAGACTCCTTAGCTCCTCTTGGCTATTGCATTTTTCAGACTTGCCTTTTTTTGATGACTTTGACAGCTTTAAGTAGTAGTGGGCAAGCATTTTGTAGAACGTCCCATTATTTGAATTTGTCTCATATTTTTTTTCTCATGAGAAGACTGGGGTTATGAGCTATTGGGACAAAAATCACAGAGGCCATCCTTATCACATCATATCAAGGGGCTAAACTATCAACGATTTATGACCATTGATGCTGACCTTGATCACCTGGTTGGAATATTGTTTTTTCTGATTTCCATTCTGTTTATACATGCTCCTAGTGTATATAACTCTGACGCAGTTCGTGCCACATGCAACTCATTGGGCAAGTACAGCCAACAAGGTGGCTTGTCATGCACATGGATGACACAGCCACGTCAAATTGCCAGAAAGTTTCTGACACTTACTCTCAACTTTGCCTGCTTATCTCATCACAGTAACAGTCTGCACACTGGCCTGGGTCCATGGCCACACTTCAAATCGCTCTGTGCTAACACATACAGCTCAAGGAGGTTTTAATAAATCATTTGAAATCAAACTGAGCACGATTCAGAAACAAAAGGTGAACTTGAGTTGGAATCTTGAAATCATGGCAGTGAGAATGGAAAGGGGTCTCGGGGGGAGAAACTTTTCAGTTCCCTGGTCCTACATATGTGCAGTGTGCATCTCAGGGGAAAGGAGTTTGGCTTCCCATGGGAATCTGGTGGCAAAGCCAATGCTAAGCCTGGTGTCTTGTCCATAACCACGGCTCTTCCCACCATGTCACTCTGATCAGAATCACTGAAGGTTTGCCAGGGAAGAAGAGCAGGGAAGAAAACAGAGGTGGAATGGGGAGGGGGTTTAGATCTACAGCAAAGCTAAATTTCTCCCTGACTTTCTGACCTTCTGCTACCTTGTGAAAACTTAAATGAGCAGCTGAGAAAACCAAAAGGTTTAAGGAGAGGCAGAGGTGCTTACTTGGATTTAATTGGTATTCTGATAATTGGAGGTAATTTATGCTTTCAAGATAAATAAGTTAGTCTCCCTTTGGCAGTGTTCCATCTGTCCTGTCTTAGTGCAGGTCAGAGAGAAAGAAATCCAGGGCTAAGGATGGAAAACAAATCAGTAAGTGGCGGAGTTGTCCCCTCCTGTCCCCTTCCCTGTCCACTTTTACTTTCCTTACCAAAGGAAAAAAAAAAAAAAGAAAAAGAGAGAGAGGAAAAAAAAAGATGGAACGGAGATGTGGGTGAAGGGCTGGGGAAACAAGAAATCAGGGACATAGGAGAGGTTTACTCATCTGACTCCTTTTTCTGTGGAAATGTATTTAGGATTAAATTAGACATGACATTTAGTAGACTCCCAATGGAAAAATATTTTCTTATACCTGAAGAGGCTCTGGGAAAATGAAACAGCCTGGCAACCTGGCTTGCCTGGCCAGGGTATGGTGGGAAGATTAGGTCCCTCGAAGTACAGCGTAATAGGCTGTACAGGATCCGAAGTGTGATGGGTGAGGGGGGCTCTGGGGATGCCTGCTTGTTAGCTGTCCCTCATTTACTTTTCTCTGATTTTGAAGTTTTTATCTTTAGATGGGAAAGGTGGTATAAGAAATGGATGTTATCTGACCGGGATGTTATCATTCCTGCTTCACACATTTCCATGACTGCCCATTGCCTGTGTGATGCAGCCCCCGCCCCTCACTGTGGCACACCAGGCGCCCCACAACCTGGACCAGCCTCCTCTGTGTCACTTTTCACCTCCACCCTTCCGCACCTGTTCTTTCTTCATCCTGGAAAGCCCTCCCTCATCACCTGTTGTTGAAATCCCATTCAGTCTTGAAGCTCCAGTTCCAACATGCCCTCCTCTGAGAAGCCTAATCCAACTCCTTAGGCTCAGTCAATAGCCCCAATCCCACCCCCTGCTGCCTATTGAAAGTGTCTACAGCCCAGCACTTACAACGTCCGTTTTCAATGATCATTTATGTGCAAAACATCTATAGAGGGCTACTGTGTTTCAGGTACAGTGTAAAGGGCTTTACATAACTTTCTTATTGAATCCCAGGAGGATCTAGCAAGTGGGAACCAGGATTACCTAACTTCTGGTGATGGAAAGGAGAGCCTTTTAGAGGCCAAGTAATTCGCTCACAGTGATAGTGGTCTATGGAAGAGGGGTTTAAACTCGGGACTTTCTACTCTTGAATCCTCTCCCTAACTGAACTACCCCACTCACCACACTCAGCCCCACATTGGTTATCCACAGACCTCACTCCAGCTCCAGGCCCCCTCTCAGCTGCAACCTTCTTGGGAGCAGAATCCCCATCAGATTGCTCTTGGAGTTCCTCTTGGCTCTGGCCCAAAGCAAATGCTGGGGGCTATTTGTTGGCTGGTGTAAACTAGCTTGCTTGGGCTCCTTCTCAAAATCTTATCCCAGTAAAGCCTTTGACTCAAAAGTCTGTGGCTGATGCTGCTCACATAAGGAGCAGCCTAGCAGTCAGGAAAACCCCGAGTTGAGCCTTAGTGGCTGGTGTGTGATTTCCTTGATACTCGGGGCTTTCATGGTTAGAAACAGAAGGCTTTTGAGTGTGCATGAAGCCTTTTTCTGAAAGACCAAACTAAACTCAACTCCGTCCATCGAAGATCCGCTGCAAAACTTGAGACTTTTCACATCAGTCTCTACCCCCTAGCCTGGGCAGCGATCCGTTTTGAGTCTAAATCACCATCAAGCAGTTGAAAGCTTCTGCATGCATCAAGGGTGTATTTGGAAGCCACTGGGTTGCCTCTTGTTTTGTCTCTTGTCTAGGGACAAATCCCAACGTCTAGGCTTTTGAAGTAGCTCAAAGAATGGAAAGGCGTGCCTAAAACAAGAAATTCAAACACAGGCACACACACACACACACACACACACACACACACACACACACACACACACACACACACTTTTATTTGTGTGTTTGTGGATATGTGCTTACCTCATCAGCTTTTACCGAGTCTCTAAATGGAGTTCCTTGGCATGTCCTTGAGAGGCAACAGAAGTGGAAGGCTTTGAAGCCAGGATTCATGGTGTCCTCGGAGCCAGAAGGACCTTCGCCACCAGGCTCCAAGTGTGCTTCCCTTACCTTGGAAAAGTAACTCTCAGCTATTCCCACGCATTTCTTTGCCCTCATGATGTTAGCGAGCTTTCTCCACACAAACCCCACTGGGATTTTAAGTACAATTACAGGACATTCATAATTTTATTTGGAGGACTAGCCTCTTGACAGTGCTGATCCTTCCCATGTAGGAACATCGTGTATCTTTCCATTTTTTCACGTCCCTCAGTCAGATTTTAGATTTGTCTCTGTGCAGGACTTGCTCATTGCTTCTACTGGATTTCTCAAGGTTTTGTACTGTTGTGGCCATAGTTGGGGTTTAATGTTGAATTGATGCCATTTTTTTTTTTCCAAAAGAGGGTGCCCTGAAGTCAGGCAAGTGGGCTGGATTCCTGTCGTGGGGTTTCCGCCGCCTCATGTCGTGAGCACGTGCTTGTGGGCAGCAAGGGCCTGGTACGCTGCAGAAATTCAGGCTCTGAGGGGGATGGGTCCTTCATCATCAGGTAAAGCTGGGTCTGCCTCAATTGCCTCCCCCAAACGCAGGGGCTTCAATAACCACCTGTTGTTGCTCACACATCTGCAGATCGGTGGCAGTTCAACTCATCTAGTGGGAGCTTGGCTGGAGTCCTCGGCTTCAGGCCGAGGCTGCTGGCATTGCGTTGAGCTCGCTCTGCAACTCTTCAGTTCTGCGTAAGCGCTCCGGCGGACGTCGAACAGGTATGCTGTCACTTCTTGTCATTGGCCAAGGCAAGTCATATGGCGGAATTCAACGTTAGGAACAAGGTGGTGGCTCAGCCTAAAGGGAGGTATGTTTCTCGGAACGGCCTTTCTTGTATGATTCTGGAATAGGGCTGGCCCCACCAGGGAAATGTGCACACTCTCTGGAAGGTGGAAGTGAAGCCATGCTCATGTCTCTGGCCGCTGCTCTCCCTGGCCTGATCTGCTGGCCTGCCTTATTGGTGTGGGTGGCAGCCACCCCCATAGCTCCTGTGGTTCCACCAGACTTCTTTCTTCAGCTGCTCTGAAGCACGGGCTGGGCTCGTGGGCAGCTCCAGTGGGGGGGCGGGGGATGCACCATCCCTTCTGCAGATCTCCCTGAATGTTGGGGGCTTGGAGGCAGTGAGATGCCTACGTAGGAATGAGCACATCCTGTTGGCCATTGCTCTGGCCCGCTTTGCATACAGCTTTTCTGCCCACGTGCTGGTCTCACTGGCCTCGGGCCTGGTACCAGACGCAAGCACAGTGCCTTTCAAGGGACTGCTTGTCACTTCCAAGATCACAGAAGGTCTCAGCCCTGTAATAAATCCAGCATCTCCTTCATCATGATTCTGCTTCTCTGATGGAACCCTTACTGATGCAGCTAGGGAAGTACATTTGGCCCAGGATGAAGCTGGGGCCAGGGAGGAGAAAGAATTGGGGCCTGTCATCCATTCTCCCAGGGTCACTATGTACTCCTCACATAGACAGGGAGCTTGCATGCAAACCCTTTCTGATTATTTTTTGTAGGGACAAGTCGTATTCCAGTGAACTTGCTGAACATAGCAACTTTAAAAATCTATATGTCACGTATTTCTTAACTACAGATTTTAAGCCTGCTGCACTGTCCATGTTAAATGATCTGAGAGACTTTCAGACAGTGACCCCTCAGGAGAAGTTACCAGTACTTCATTATAAAGGGATTTTTTAAAAAAATAGGCTCTCTTTTCAATCAAAGCTGAAGGTCAGATCACATTCTAACAAATGCTTCTCCAACAAAATTATGTATAATAATTAAATTTCTAAGGTCTAAATCCTGACCCACTTACTTGAAAGAATATTTGATAGGGTAATAGGGTAGAATAATTAAACAACCCCAGTCTCTTCAGAGTTCCTTTTAACAGGATTTGATCTTTAGTATAAATAATTTCTTCTCTCATTTGCCTACCACCATTCTGGATACCCCGTTTGTTACTGGTTGAAGCTGTGGGCTTAAGTAACACTTTAAATGTGAATTTCCTAAGAAGGCTTTTGTGCCTTTATTTTTTCTTAAAACAATTTTGGCTTGCCTGGCCTGGGACAGTGGCTTTGGGGCTTTTGGGGAGATAAGACGCTTCAATGTTTTCCTGACAGCTGAACTAAAGAAAACCTCTTACACACACGTCATCTGATTTGCCTCCTGTCATTTTGATCTCTCCTTCTGACAGTTCTGATCTAATTTTTCTTTCTAAAAAGGGTATCAATTTCAAGGTTTAGAGTTCTTAGGATTTAGAATCTTTGATTAAAAAAGTGAAATTTAATCTTGATTCAAGGGGAGGGCATGTGAGCAAGTTTAGTAGGCTTCTCCTCTGATAGAAGACTCCTGTGACCAGTATTTATTATGGTAATGCTTTGTTATTACAAACCTCCTACGAATAATATTTTGGAGAACTACCACACAACAAGGCATACATTATAACACCCCCGTTGGGAGGGGGTGACATCAACGAACTGAGAAGCACAATTATCTCATGGTTATGCATGCCCATGAAGTGTGTTATTACTTTTGTTTTTTACAGCTTGTAGAATATTTTCATTGTAGGTGAAGCATCAGACACGTTTTTATTCAAAGGAAGAGAAACAAAATGAAGGTTGTGTGTGCTGTGTGTTCTGAATGGTACCCTGGTGGCCCCAATTCTCTAGTTGGGGAACTAATTTATAACTGAGCGTCTCCCGGGCGCCAGGACATTCCGCTTTATTGTCTGTGTCATGGTCTTCGGATACCCGTGGCACAAAAGGAGTCATTATTTGGAAATAGCGATTAGTCAGTTTGAACAGGAGGGCTTGCAGGTTTGCCTGCAGTAATACAGTTTTAGGTTAATTTGGTAGAAAAAATTAGTAAAGCTTGGTGTCCTAAAAAGCAAGTAACCATGCAGTTGGCATTTACCTCTTTACCAGAGGGTTTAAGGCCCTATAGGGAGGGCTCTGGGGGAAAAAAGGCAATGCTGGGGAAAGAAATGGAATGAGCAACTAAATACTGAACAAGTGTCAAGTGATTAAAGTATCTCTCTTTTTTTTAAGATTTTATTTATTTGACACACAGAGAGAGATCAGATCACAAGTAGGCAGAGAGGCAGGCAGAGAGAGAGGAGGAAGCAGGCTCCCCGCTGAGCAGGGAGCCCGATGCGGGCCTTGATCCCAGGACCCTGAGATCATGACCTGAGCCGAAAGCAGAGGCTTTAACCCACTGAGCCACCCAGGTGCCCTTAAAGTATCTCTTTTAATCCTCACAACAACCTCCCAGGTGGACACTACTGAGCTCTTTGCAGAGGTGAGGAAATTCAGGCAGGTTGGGATATTCAAATGATCCGCACGGACTGCTAGAATCTGGTCAAACCAGGGTATGCTTGATTCTATAGCTTAAACACACTTTCATTCAACTAGCGCTTCTTAAAGTGTGCTTAGAATGGGAATGCCGAGAATGATGATGTGTGGAAAAGAGATACGGGGGTGGGGTGGGGGTGGTGAGCCATAATCAAATGTATTTGGGGAAGGTTAGATCAAAGACATTCATACGCTTAAAAAAAACCTAGAAAAACAAAAACAACTACAGAACTTCTCAGAACTTTTAACATAAAATTATGCAGTATTTCTCAAACTTATTTGACCTGCAAATGCTCCCCCACCCCCCACCCCCAGAAAGAGACAATACTAGGGACCTTACACATCCATTTGCCCCTCAAATGCTTTTCAGTGGAGCATTTGGTGGCATTACTGTTCTGAGAAACACACCCATGTCTCTGCTGCTGTTAGCCTGACGTTCCCTCACACACGCCTGGATCTCCTTCAGCAGTCGTGCTGGATTTGAATCCAGAGAGGATTTGTGTGTGTGTGTGTGTGTGTGTGTGTGTGTGTGTGTGTGTGTGTGTGTGTGTGTCTTAGGTATGGTTGTATGAACATTTGCTCTAAGAGCAAGCCGGAATCTGTGTCCAAGGAGGTAAGGGTGTGAACCCACGCCTTTGCTTGTCTTTTTACTTTGCACACGGGCACTCTGGCCACTTGTGCATGCTTCCTCCGTCGTTCAGGCTTCTGCCTCCAGCTGGCATGGGAGGCAGGCCACGTACATGACTGATGCTATACTGTGATGTGATGATGGATGGATGCCCAGAGTATAATGGGAGCACAGAGGAAGGAGGGGCAGGAAGAGATGTCTAGGTTTTAGGGATGGAGTGGGATTTAGTGAAGTGTGTAAGAGGAAAAGGTGGTTCCTATTGAAGGAACAGTTCTAGGAAAGGTCTGGAGCGTGGGTGGGGTGATGTGATCTGTTTGCAGAAACAGAAGCAGTCCCAGCCGTGGCTGGAACATAAACTAGGGGGCAGGGACGGGGAAGAGCTGAACTGCTGAGATGGATGGCCGTCAGACCCTCCATGGAAGACTGCGTATGTGATTTAAGAGACAAAATTCATCCTGCAATGTATGGGGAGACGTGGTGACGTTTGAGAGAAACAAGCAATCGGGTCAGATCTGGGTTTTGACAGATTCGCTCTGTGGATAAGGCTCCATCCCAGAGATGAGGAGGCTGGTCATGAAGCAGTCAAGGGAAGGGAGGCTGTCACTTGCACCATGGCAGTGGATACAGTAATTAAGAGAAGAAGCAGATTTGCTCCATATGTTGGAGGGCAAAGGATTGGGCTTGATTGGAACTGAGTGGAGAAGAGGAAGGACAACTTCAGCTCGAGCATGGATTGGGAATGAGGGGCATGCTTATTCCTTCTGACCTTTTACATCAGAGGGTGTGAGACGATTCCAAATGTGGAAGCATCTTTATTAATATTCTCCCATTCTCCTCGTTTATTTGTTTCCTGAGGAGGACTGGAGAAGAGTGCTCTGGCAACTTAGAAGAGGTCTTAACTTGGGCTTGTATGCTAAGTAGTCACAACTTAACTCGGGATGTAGAAAAGCCACACAGTGTGATGTCAGACCTGGCCCAATTTCCACACGTACCATCTCCTGGCTATGCTAACTTGGACAAGCTCCACAGAATTTAGTGCCCTCGTCTACAGAATTGGAGATTGTCTCCGCCCCAGGGTGCAGGCATGAGGGGGATTTACTTGTGGCCTTTCTCTGTGTTGGCTGGGCTCGATGCAGCCTATCCAGCTGGCTAGGCAGGCAGCCCCTTCCTTCCTCACCTGAAGCTTTGTGCCTGGTCAAAGAGGTCACTCTCCTTTTCATTTTTTTTTTTTAGATTTTATTTATTTATTTATTTATTTATTTATTTATTTGACACAGAGAGAGAGAGATCACAAGTAGGCAGAGAGGCAGGCAGAGAGAGAGAGGAGGAAGCAGGCTCCCCGCTGAGCAGGGAGCCCGATGTGGGCCTCGATCCCAGGACGCTGAGATCATGACCTGAGCCGAAGGCAGAGGCTTTAACCCACTGAGCCACCCACGCGCCCCTCAGTCTCCTTTTCAAATAGACAAGGACCATCCTTCTGATTTGGGTATGTGGGAAATTGTGCTCCTCTACTTATCCTTCCAAATGATCCCTCAATGTCCAAGAAGAAACTTGCAGGGTGTTTGTGAGGGGTAGATGACATCACACAGATATAAAACACTTTGTAAACCCTAAGGGTTTCTTCCATTTGGTTGTTATTATCCTGGACATGGATTCTGTTCTTTTCGGTCATAAAACTTATCTGGAGAGAATACCCTGGTATGTTTTCCTCTCTGTTCTCCTTGCTTTGTACCGCTATTGCACAACTGCCGTGTGGCCTTTGTGATTTGCTGTGTTGCTTAATGAGGGTGAGTTACAGCAGGACTCCTGCTCATTTGCTTCCGTAGCAAATGAAGGAATCACCTGACCTCTAAGGCAGCTGCCCCTTAGATGCCCAGAGGCTCTGAAGATCATGTCCTAGTGCCCATGAGAACCTTCAGTGACTCCCTCTCCACCTGGGACCATAGAAGCCCTGTGTTCATTTTCTTTTACTGTGTAATGAGTTACCCCCCAAACCTAGCAGCTTGAAGTCAGAAACATTTACGTTATGCTTCCTGTAGGGCAGGTGTGGCTTAGATGGGTGTCTTTACCTCAAAGGTCTTTCATAAAATTGCCACCGTTGTGTCAACTGTGGCTGTGGTCTCATCTGAAGGCTGAGGGGGACCTCGCCCAAGCATAATTCAGTTGTTTGGAGCCTACTGGATGTCTCCAGTTCTTTGCTTTCTCTCGGCGGGGGTCCTTCTTCAGTTCCTTGCCATGTGGACCTCTCCATAGGGCATCTCATAACATGGCAGCTGAATTCCATCCAAGCAAGCACATGAGAGAGCAAGAAGGGTAAGACAGAAGCCACTTCTCTTTGTAATGACCTTACTCGACTCAGGACGAGTCAGGTTCCTCTAAGTCCTTGAAGCTCAGAAATTGGCTCTGTCTTTGGCCTGCTTATTCCAGGTTTAGCAAGAATCCTACTGAATCGGTTTAGCCAGAATCCCTTACCCTTCGTATCTGACCACTCTTGATACCTGGTGAAATTCCTTATTCCCAACCCTTCATATTTTATTACCCTGGCCTGCCTCCAGGAAGAATCCTGCTGTGTCAGGTTAGCCAGATCCCCCTCATTCCTCATGTTTCTTCTTAGTCGTTTTCCACCTACCGATCACCATCCTACTCCATGGCCATTAATCCCCACTTGTCCTTCTTGGATTTAGTGCCCAATTCTATAGTGAGACCACTCTCCCCTTATTGCAATAGTTCCAGAATAAAGTTTGCCTTCACTATTCTAACTTCTGTTTGGCTCTTGTTTACTTTGACAGTAATCTCATAGCATCCCATCCCTTCTGCCATATTTTATTGGTTAGAAGCTCGTCACTAGGTCCCGATCACACTCAGGGGATGGGATTGCATGAGGCTTTAATACCAGGATCTAGTGATCACGGGGGGTCATCTCAGAGACTGTGTACCACAGGTCTCATAAATAGTGGTCATGGAACTCCTTCTCAGGGGCTGTCTTACAATCTCCAAACCACTGCTCTGCTTCCAGTGGTCCCTATAGACTGCCCTTAGTTTGGCTGATGGTCCAGGCTTTAATTTCAGTGATATTCTTACAAAGCTCTCCCAGGACCCTTTGGCTTTCACTACTCAATGCACACTTTGACTGGGCTCCTGCCAGATTACTCTCCCCTGTGGACCAGAGCTCCTGGCTCCTGTTTGTCTGGGAGAAGGATCAGAGAGGAACCAAAGTCAGTGTAGCACCCCAAAGAGTCACATTTGATTTCCTGGGCTTGGAAGACTATAGGTTCACAATTGATCTAGACTTTATTGACAACAAAGGCCTCCTTGCTCTCAAAAAAAATCTGTAACAGGTTCTGCCAGATGTTTTCTCTCACCGAATGGTACTCTGATCGTCCCAAATTTGCATCCACCATCTCTGAGGAAAGTTTGCCCATAGAACCACTAAGGCCTATGATCTCCGTATAATTCCTACATGAATCTTTAGCGCCTTGAGAACCTGAAGCAACCTGCTGTTTCCACAACACGTAAGCAATCCTCTCTAACGGAGTTGAACATTTCCCTTTTGAGCTTGCTAAGTTGTGGAAAATAAATATGAAAGAGCTTTCAAGATGCCTCCTGATCTGGGGTGAGGGCCCAATTGCCCTTTTGTTTACCTTAGTGTAATTGGATCATGATCTAGCTGCCCCATTTGGATGAAGCCTTGAACACATATTAACCTGTTGACTGTGTTAATAGTAATTTAGGAAGATCTCTCAGGCTCCAAACCCAGCTTTTTAAAGCCAAATGTAGAGTGGTCTTTCCTTGTTTTCTGTGTTGACTCTCATTAAAGATTTGTGTAAACATAGCTGAACGATGACTGTGTTGCTTTTTGGTGCCAGCCAATTATGTCAATTGGTTTTTGCTGGTGGAAGGTGTTTTTGATCTATAGAGTCTGTAAAAGGTGGAGTCATTGGGTGTTGGTTGACTTTGACCTGAAAAAGGGGAGGACTGACCTCTGTATCCCCTGGTCCAACAACAGACTGCAGTGGTAAACGTGGGGGACTCCGTGGCTTTCCATCCCCAACGTAACAGAGTCTCACTCCCCAGGCCCACCACAAGTGCCAAAAAGAGGTTTTGTGCCGCTCTTCTCACTGACCCTCCGCCTGCCTCCATCTGCCCCAATTAGAGCAGCAAGGCCATGACCCGCTGGCCGCTTTCCTGGTTTTGCTCAGCCGACCCACCCTCTCTCTGCCTTTGGAAGGCATGATGGATTGGTTTGAAACAAAACCATCTCATTCCCAAACTGAAAGGTTCCTTTTTACGTTTGGGAACAACTTGAAACCACTGGAGAAAATCATGTGCCAATTATGTATAAACTCCTTTACCACAAGGTATAAAGGAAGCCATAATTCGGGGGGCTTATGTTTGATTGAATTCATCTGTTTCCATTTTGTAAAGAGAGTGCAGGGAGAATCCATAGTGGTGGACAGTTGATATAATGCAGCTTCTATTCCCTGGGCGAAAGAAGGGGTGGCCCTGTCGCTTCACTCCCTCAGAGCCAGGCTTCGTAGGTGCAAAGGAGCACAAGAAACTTCTAGGCTGGAAGGGAGGTCAGCCTTGTTTGAGGCAGCATGAGACTCACCCAGAACCAGAGACATAGAAGGGAAGGGACCCTGTTTTGTCAACCACCCAGCCAAGAACAACAGCCTTCAACTGGGGAAACACCCCCACCCCCTTCC
Organism: Ailurus styani; assembly: GCA_002007465.1. NCBI lineage: Eukaryota > Metazoa > Chordata > Mammalia > Carnivora > Ailuridae > Ailurus > Ailurus styani. Next base: position 748,950 of record LNAC01000214.1, on the reverse strand, counting down.
CGGTCCGGGATGAGATTTACACTGATGGGTCTGTGTTTGCCAGCAGCTGACAGCTCAGACTTCACCCTTAACATCCCTAAGTGTGTTGGTACTAATTAGGTGAAAAATGAGATTCATTGTTAAAACTGGCTTTCCTTTCCTCCTTGGCAGCTTGACATTATGGGACACTGAAACCACAAATTGCCTCACAGAAACATGCCCAAGGGTAACTGCATTATTTGGGGGGGGGGGCGAAGACCCAGTAAGGGAAAGAATAAAGGTCAATTTGCCATCATTTCCATCTGTTGTTAATGAAAGCCTGACTTGTTAATGGGCATAATAGATTAATCGATATCTCTTTCCCTGTGTGTGTTTTTAGTGACACCCCCCCGCCCCCCGTGTTTGGATGCACTAGCTTAGAAGTCAGACAAACTTGGGTGTAATCCCAGCTTTTGCACCTAACTGGTGACATGACTTTTGGTCCATTCCTGAGCCTCAATCTCCTCATGTGTAAAATGGGGATAGTTCATTGAGCTGTTATGATTTAAATAATATGTGAGAATCATGTAACATCATAAAAATGAATTATTGGACCTTTCCTTTCCATTCTGGGCTCCTCATTTCCTGAGAAGGTTGGCTCCTGTGTCCTCTATTTTAAACTCCCTCTGATGGACCAAGAGGATTCCTTGCTGTGTAGCAGAGAATGGCCACGCTCAGAGGCGGCCGATAAAACTTTCCTAGGTATTTCTTTCTGCCCGGGCTGCTTTGAGTCACTTGCCTCTATTTTGGCCACAGTGTTAACTAGCCCTCTGGATTGCTACCTATCTTAAATCATTTTCTCTTGCTAGTTTTTAAAATATAAAAATATTTATCTCCAAAATGAAAATAGATTGCTGTTGGATAGTCACTACTGTTTTTATCAGGTCAGCTCTCGATTACCCAGGGGCCAGGGGTTTGAGGCTTACATTTCATGCATTATGCAGATCCTTGTTCTTTCCTTCTCCTCATCTCTCGTCTAGTCTTAATTCACTTCTGCAGATATTTCGTGAGAGTTGAGCAGTTTACGTGGATGATCTAATTTAATCTTCTCGCCGGCTTTATTTTTATTCCTGTTTTACTGAGAAGGGGAGCAGGTAGGGAGTTATTACACAACTTCCTCAAAACTACCCAACTGAGAAGTGGCGGGGCCCAAACTTGAACCTGGCGATCTGACCCCCCAACCCAAGCATTAGGCACTGCACTTTCACCCACAAGGGGGTTGCTTCACCCCGTCAGGAGAGATTGTGCAAAGGAGGGCCCAAATCATGAAGCGCAAATCAGATACATCAAGGCTCACCTGTGAAGGGGAAGGACACCAGGAAATGGAATGTGGGATTCAGACACAACTTGGGACTTGCACCAACATTTAATCCCCCAGGGCATTCTCTCCTTCCTTGTCTGGGTCACTGGGGGTCTGGAGTACCTTCTACTCTCGGAAGGAATCAAGTCCCAATTTTTTGAAGATAAATGTTACTTCATTATAAATGAAAAAAAAAAAAAAAAAGAGAGGAGTTCACCATAGCTTCCCAGGGCAAGTCACTCCTGACATCCTAAAATACATGTGGTACAAACTGCCTGCCCCTCGGCAGTGAAGATTGTGTTCAATAGTTACCGAGAGTTGTACTCAAGCGGCGGCTCCTCCCGCTCCTCCGGTGTCTTATAATTGTGTTTTTGTTCATGATTTATGCTGCAGCCACACATCTGACATATTTTTCCTGTTATTTGTTTCAGGCACTAGAATCTCTCTGGCTTTTCCTAGGCCTGAGACATAACGGCTCTATTTCGCTTTTCGGAGGATTTCCATCCCCCTTGGGCCGTTCAGACCGTCCTGGGTTCGCTTGGTGATTGGAATGTAACTTTTCTCATGAGGCAGCATCTTGGACTTTGTGGGGAGCCCTGTCCCCTCCACCCAAATTTTATGAGCAGAGGTAGCCCCTGCTTGCAGGACAGACCTAGCCTTTTCGGAGGGTCAATGCTATCAGCATTTCCAGGGTAACTTGTCTTGGTGGGATGGGTAATGAAGGGGTCTCAGACACTGAGTGGCAGGGTAATTTGTTCCTTTCCAGACAAGGATGGGCTTATCAGGCTTGACTATCCAGGCTACCGAGACGGTGCTGCTCTGACAATATTTGCTTTTGAAAGGCTGGGAGTCCGCGAACCCCAGTGCTTTGGTTCCCTTCAAGGCAGCTGACCTAATCTTACCCTGATGTAAGCAATTTCAGTTCATTGAGATTCTGCCTAATGATTCTGGTGATTTACATTGTTGTCATTCTTGAGCGTTATTATGTTTTCAAAGAAAAGGATCAGGCCTGTGGAGACATTTTCCTCTAAATGCTTCCTTTGAAGGACACTGCTCACCATGTAAGGGAGAGAAATGAAACAAAAGAGAGTCTGCTGTAAGACAGCCAGGGTCTCTCCCAAGAACTCTGGAAAGAATAGCGTCTATTGTACTCTCATGCAGTTTAGGTATCTGTCATTCCCTATCTCTCATCCTGAAGCCTCAGACCAGTGCTTGGGTCTGTGGGGATTTTTAGGATTCTCCTGTGCTCAAGTTTGGCTTGATCCAATATTATTCTCTAAAGCAAGGTCTCCTTGATTCCACAGAATGGGGTTCTATGACCCTGGAGATGGAGCAGGCACTCTGCAAAGCTCTTGGATTCAGAGAGCATGCTGTGAAGGGAAACTCAACGAGCCTACTGGTTATTTGAAGACTTGGAAAAAAATTAGAGCAAGGAGTGGGGAGATAGAGACTATAATTATTACTTGAGGGTTGTCGTTGCTGAAGGAGATAGAAGGTTTGGTCCAGCCAGATGGTAAAGAATATCGCAGGGGGGTGGGATGAGGCCTGTGTGTGTCTTCCCTTCAACATTGAAGCCACGTCGTCCATCATTTGAATTATTGTACAAGCCTCCCAAACCGGTCTTCTTGCTTCCATCCTTCCCCTTCTCCTCAACAATCTGTTATTAACAGAACAGCATTCAGATCACAACACACCTTCCCTCACAACCCACCAAAGGCTTTCCGCATCTCTTGAAATAAAAGTCTGTATAGTGCTCAACAGGCTGCACAAAGAACTCTTCCCAATATCCCCCTGCCCTCAAACCAGCTCCTCTAAATTCTCATTTAGCCCCTGAGACCCAACTCCCACGTCATTCCCTTGAACCTGTGTGTCTCTTAGCCCTCTACCAGGGTCTCAGTTTGAACACTTCCTCTACTGTCACCTCCTTCCCACTTCCCCACTGCTCTCTGTGGTTCTTGCAAGAGGGACTATGTTTTACTTACCTCAGAATCCTCCCAAGACCAAGCACTTAGGAAGTTATCATTGAATGAATGAATGAACGAACAAACGAACAAATCTGTGGCTCTTCCCCGTGGGTGTGTGTGTGTGGCTCGGGTTGAGGTGCTCTGTGGTAGTGGCAGATGGACTTCCCAGATGGGCCCCATTAATGCTCAGCATCGCCCCTCGAGGGCCGCGATGCTCCATGGCTGTATCCAGTAGCAAAAGCACTTCATTTTCTTGCCTCAAGAGACACCGAGGGTCTGACCACAGTTCCATTCCTGGCTCCTAGAGAAATGAAGCATGGCCACAAGACCCTTGCTTACTCCCTTGGCCCTGGGCTGGGCCCCAGGAAAGGGTGGGCGTGGTATGGGAAACACCTGTGGACTCAGGCGGGTGCCCTCCAGCCCTGCTTGGGGGCAGCCCCCCACCCCCTCAGCTCTCCTCGAGCCCAGCTTTGTAACCTGGCCCCCCACGCTCTGTGGCTCCGTTGGCATAAATGTTGTTCTTTGAGGCACTCCACTGTGGTGGGACAGGGAAGGAAAAGTCATCACAGGGGGACACCTATCTGCGGTGCCTTTTCCAGAAGACGAAAAGCATGCTGGGCAGAGCCAGCTTTGCAGTCAGGCTGCTGGACCCTGCTCTGGGGGAGAAACCCTGCAGGAGGCTCTGCAGGAGCCCCCCAACCCCGCCCCCACCCACATGCACTGGTGGCACCTACTGTGGCCAGGCCTTCCTTGGGGGCAGGCACGTGATGTGTTCCTGGCACCAAAGAGTTTTGGAAAAATTAAAGGGGAAAAGCCATTTGCTTGTGGCATGCTGCCCAGGCGGATTAATACAATCCCTCTGAGAGAGCTCTTCCTAAACAACTTGTAATTAATCCGGGGAACTCACAGCTACGGGAGGTCATGAGGCCAAATCACTCAGTAGGTTTCAGAAAAGGGAGTAATTGTCCACGTGTAAGAGTACCGTCGTCTTTCCTTAGATAAGCTGGCAGGAAGTGTGCAAGGGCTGTCAGTGGGTCCACGGGGGCGGAGAGGAAATGCAGTCGTGGGAAAGAATAAAGGGAGTACTAATGGTCGTCTTCACAGTTGCTAACTTTTAGTGAGCAGTTGTTATGTGCCTGACTTCCTGAGCTAAGTACTTCATTTGCATCTGCTTCTGTAATTCTCGCAAGCGGTGGATACTGTCGCCATTCCCATTTGACAGATGAGGGAAAAGGAGCCCAGAGATGTTAAATAACTGGCCTGTGGTCACACAGCGAGGGCATGTGGAGCTAAAATATAAACTAAGGCACAGTGTCGCTAGATCAGCTCTTAACAGTGGGGTCTTATTTCCTGTGCTGCCTCAGGTTGGAGTGACCTTAGCTAGGCCACACGCGTCTTTTCCCTGTGACCTTGTGCCAGGTATTAGAGAAAGCACCGGATTTGGAAAGTGCTTAGGTCATCATCAGCAGGAGCCTACAGGAGTTTGATCTCATTTAATCTTTGAGTTAGCACCCTCCTCTGATAAGGTAGGCATAGTAATTCCTCTCCTACCTATTTTGGGTGGTTAAAAGTTATGATGCATTGAAGGGGTGCCTGGGTGGCTCAGTGGGTTCAGCATCTGCCTTCAGCTTGGGTCATGATCTGGGGGTCCTGACTTCCTGCTCAGGGGGGAGTCTGCTTTTCCCTTTCCCTCTGCTCCTTCCCCCTACGTCCCCCCAGCTTCATGCATGCTCTCTCTCAGATAAATAAATAAAATCTTTTTAAAAATGTTATGATGTATTGAAATACACAACAAACACCAAAGTACTATCCACCTGTCATGCTTTGTCATGAAATTATCCATTTATAGTCATGATAAAATGAGAGCACTAGACCGAGGCTGTCCAATTGGTCTTTCTGCCGTGATGGAAATATGCTTTATCTGTGCTGTTCAACACGGGAGTCACTAGCCACATGTGGCTATTAAAGCCCTTGAAATGTGAGACCAAGGAACTACATTTTAAATTTCACTTAATTCATTTAAATTTAAACAGCCATGTGTGGTTAGTGGCTACTGTAGTGGGCAGCATGGGAGATAGTTTCAGATGGGACACCACTCAGTCCAACCCTTTTGTTTCATAGATAAAGAGACTGAGGTTCTTAGTGGGGCAGGAACCTTGCCCAAAGTCATGCAGTAAGCTAGCAGAGACGGCAGGTCCAGTACCAGATCTATTAACGCCAATATTCTCCACTTCAAAAATTCTGAATATCAATGTTTTAGACCAGGAGGTTAGAAAAGGGGATTTATCATTATCAAGCCAAAGCCCATGTGAAATAAGCAGCTGGTGAAGTGCCAGGAAGACTGGAGCAGTTTGGAGGGTTCCCTGAGGCTCGAGAGGGTGCCAAGACGAGGGTGCCCTCACCCACTGAGTGAAACAGTGTGTGACGGTCTCCACTGAGAGCCTAACTTGGTTCCACCTTGACCAACCATGGTTCTTCTTCCTTAGAGTCAACAGACAGGAAAAGCTGTTTGTGCTTGAAGTCCATCCTGACAGGGACAGAGACGCCTCTGGCCAAGACCATCTTGCCAAGGAATGGCTTTGCCAGGAACAGAGGGCGCGGGGCTCCCGTGGACTGTAACGGTATATCTGTGGAAAGAAAGAAAAGGCCTGTGGGGAGCCCTCAGCCCCAGTGCCAAATCACAATGCATAATTGGCCCTGATTTTTTCCATATGTATCAACAAAAACAGCGTTGCTTTCATGGGAGATGAAAGTGACCCCTTTCTTTGGTCGTATTTCCTCTTTGTGTATAGTTCTCAGGTCTCCACTGGGTTCATCATTCTCTGTGTAAAGCAAACCTAAAAGAGAAAAAGTCAGTAATTAGGGATATGGAAGGACTTAAGGAGAAAATACCTTTTTGTATGTTTTCCATGGCAGAGAGATAGGCTGTTTTCTTCCTTTCCTTAGCCAAAATAAAATTAATTTGTCAGAGTTGTGTTGAAATCATAGTCTTGGAGTAGAGGAAACACCTAAGTGCTTTAATGGTAGTAGATGAATGTGGATGTGTGAGCTGCCTTTTTTAAAGGACACTCATTCATTCATTCAACACTCCTTTGTTTGTTAATTTATTTGACAGAGAGAGTGAGGGAGCTCAAGCAGGGGAAGCAGCAGAGGAAGAGGGAGAAGCAGGCTCTCAGCTGAGCAGGGAGCCCGATGCGGGACTTGATCCCAGGACCCTGGGATCATGACCTAAGATGAAGGCAGACGCTTAACCGACTGAGCCACCCAGGGGCCCTCAACACTCCTTTTGTATTCATCTGCTCAGGCTGCCACAACAACATGCCGCAGACTGGGAGGACTAAGCAACAGAAGTTTATCTTCTCACAGTCTGGAGACTGGACGTCCAAGATCAAGGCGATGTCAAGCTTGGGTTCTCCCGAAGTCTCTCTCCTCACTTGCAGATGACTCCCTTCTCTCTGTGTCCTCACATGGCCTTTCCTCTGTATCAGTGGTGTCCCTTCCTCTTATAAGGATCCTGGTCCTATTGAATTAGGGCTCACCTTATGACCTCATTTAACCTTAATTATGTCTTTAAAGGCCCCATCTCCAAATACAGTCACATTGGGGCTCAGAGGTACAGCATATAAACTTTGGATGGACACAGTTCAGTCCTTGACACTTCTATTGAGTACTTTTGTGCTGGGCACTGGAGATACAGGAGAAAAAAGTAGTATAACAACCTGGACTCTAGGAAGCTGGGAGTCTTACAAACTTGTAAAAAAAATGCAAAATGATCTGCGATTTGTATACACCCAAGGCATCAAGGGAGAAAATTTACTTTGTTTTGGATAATGGAAGAAGGGGAATTCAAAGAGAGCTTCAAAGACAAGGTGCCAAGTGAATTGAGTTTTGAAGGAGAGCCTGGCATAGACAGGATGGCAGGGAAAAGGATAAAGAATATAGATGGAATAAGCCTGGCTTCTGAGTATTCTAAAAATACTCTCCCCAACTTCGAAGGCCTAAGCTTCTATAATTAGAGATAATTTGTTTCATTCAGACATTGCTTCCTAAAGAGAAGAAAAAAAGAAAGAAAACAAAAAACTATATTGGTAGGAATGATCCTGGTTACAAACATCTTAAAACCATGATGCAAGATGGCTTAAGCACTAGGGGCATGAGATATCTTGCATGAGCAGAAGATCAGTGGTGGGGTGTCTTCCTGGCATAGTTTGATCACTAACTGAATGACGACATGAAAGACTCTTGCTTTTTCTCTCTCTATTTTGCCTTCCTTACCACTTGGTTCCAAACCTGAAAGTTTTTAGTTTCTATTCCATTCTAAGGTAAAGCAATCAGCAGTTAAATGTCAAATCAATGGTTCAAAGGCAACAACAGCAGAAGAGGCACACCCTTGAGAGCTACAACCCCAGACCCCGTAAAGGTAAGTCTGGGGGCAAACTTTCTGGGCTTAAGAGGGAGTCGTGTTCCATTTGGGGAAGCCAAAGACTCCAGATACTAACATTGCCTCAACCTCGCAAATATCACCATGACTTTTCCCACCTTCAAAACTCTAAGGAGAGGAAGCTCTTGACATGAAGGTCTACATGTGAAGATCTTAAAAAGGCCTTGGTATCTTTTAGAAAACTTAAGAAAATTTTTCGGTTGAGTTAGAAGGAGCATTTCATTTAGCTTGCGCTTGGGTTCCAGAAGCATCCACCTTTCAGACCATAGCAGTGATGTATATTCCAAAGGAAGCAAACAAAGAACTTCTGAGTGATTTGTAAACTGTCCGAAGTCTGGGAAATGTCTTCGTGCCAGAGTCTATTGACATTTGTGTAAAGTAAGCTTATCCAAAGCTCTCTTCTCCTCAAGAAAGAGCTCCTTCGACCTGCTTTGTCTTCCAGCTGGCCTTTATCTTTCCTCAATAGCTAAAGATCTCAAAGAATTAGTCTTCATTTGCTATCACAATTTGTTCTCCTTCTGTTCATTCCTTGGATTCTGTCTGCGAATACCAAAAGTCATGCTCTTGCTATGTTCAGTCACCTCCTCATTCTGTTTGACTCTTAGGACAGCTTTTGATTCTACTGACCATCCTCTCTCCCATATGTTTTTTGCCTCCTGTTAGTTCCATAATGCCATGTTGTTCCTCCTACCCTTCTGTTGAATCCTTCACTCGTTCTCTTTTTCTCTGTGTGCTGCTTAAATTGACATGTCCTCCCAGGTTTCTGTCTGTTCCTGTTCTCTCCTTTCTTCTCTTTGGTCCAGCATCTTCTTATCACCTCTAGACTCTAGGTAGATGACCCTCAAGTCTATGTGTCTGGTTGCGGTGTCTCTCTTTGGCTCCAGAGATGAGTGTGTTCATCTTCACATGTGTGTGTCTGCACCACAGGTGCTTCAGAACAACACATCACTCCATACCTTTTTTTCCCTAGCTTGTCTTCTCATCCCTATTTCAGCTAGTAAAATTGCTTTCCTTTATGTCTCCTCGGCTAGAGACCCTAAAGATCCCTTGAATTAAACTTCCCTTGTCAATGAATCCCACTGTGCCATCTATCTCTGAATCCTGTACATTTCGCTGCCATCATTTCCCTGTATGAATTCCGCCCTCTCCCCTCCCACTACTCTAGTTTATACCCTAGGTTGGCAAACTTCTTCTTGAAAGAGCCTCAATAGTAAATATTTTAGGCTTTGTAAGTCATATTGTCCTTGTTGCAACTATTGAACGTGAAAGCAGCCATAGGCAATATGTGAATGTATTCCAATACAACTTTAGTTGCAAGACCAGATTTCTCATCTGATACAGCCCATGGGACAATTTGCCATCTCCCAGTTAAAGGGTTGTTATCTCTCATTTATTTTACCTCATTCCTCAAGGAGCTGATCTCCCTGCTCCAGTTTTATTTTCCTCTAGTTATTTTTATCTTGCTGTCCAAAGTAAATATTTGTGGATAAATGCATCTTCCTAAAATGCAGGCCTGATTAGACACATTAGACATTAAGACACTAGATAACTTAGCCTTCTTTGAACAGGCTGCTCTATAATTCTCCCTTAACTATGTTTCCTAGCCTGGAGTGCTCTTCCCCATCCCCAAATACTTATCCATAAGGTCATAAGATGCCAATCCATAAGACCCAGCTTACAAGTTACCTCTTCTAAGAAGCCCTCAATATCTCCATTCCCAACTCAAAACTCTTCTTTCTCTAAACCCTTAATACTGTCCCACTCTCACAGTGGCATCTCCTAATGAGTCTCATGGGGAAGTTCTTTTACCTATGCTTGTCTACCTCCTTCAATCAAAAGCTCCTTAGAAGGCAGAAAGTGTCTTCTTAAAAGATCATTTTTACTCCTCAACGTATTACTCTATTCAAGTACATTAGTTTCCCTACTATATACTCTCCAATTTCAAACACAAGATGTACACATTTCCAACATATAGATGCAAAAAAGGTACAGTCCAGAGCCAAAGCAAGTCTACACCACCTACCACCACCAAACAGCATTTGGGATTGGTCATTTTGGTCTTTTTGTTTTTTTTAAAGATTTTATTTATTTATTTTTCAGAGAGAGAGAGAGAGAGAGAGAGAGAGAGAGAGAGCACAACCAGGCAGAGTGGTAGGCAGATGCAGAGGGAGAAGCAGAAGCAGGGTCCCTGCAGAGCAAGGAGCCTGATGCGGGACTCGATCCCAGGACCCTGGGAGCATGACCCGAACTGAAGGCTGCTGCTTAACCAACTGAGCCACCCAGGCGTCCCTGGTCACTTTAGTCTTAACCACTGCCTGTTCACCAGCCCACAGCTTGCATACCGAGTCTGTGATTAGTGTTCAGGTTTTTCTAAATGGAAAAAAAGCATCAAATTATATTGCAAAAATGAGTATGTTGAAAGGTCTAGGAAGATGAGAAAATGATGGAAATAAAAGGAAAAATTCATTAAAAAATGAATTTTTTTTTTAGGAAAATGGAGAATGCTGAATGCATGGATTGACTCATTTGTCCACAAACATCATTTTAAAGGACCATAAGTGAACAAGGTAATGTGTGAAGAGTGCAAAGTCAATGCGATGTCAATGCAATGAACTGTAAGTAATAAGAGGGGAAGATATACACTGAAGAGATAGAAACATATTTTGAGGGTTTATCTAGAGCTGGCACTATTCACTATGATAATTACGAACTACAACATGACTACTTAAGTTTAAATAATTGAAATTAAATAAAATTTAAAATGCAGTTCCTTAGTTTCATTAGCCACATCTCACATGTTCCTAGCCACTTGTTGCTCATAGCTACCATTTTGGACAGTGCAGGTTTAGAACTTTTCCATCAACACAGAAAGTTCTATTGAATAATGCTAGTCTAGGATCAGTGAAGTCAAGTGTCTCTTAGCTGTAAGTTGTGTGGATAAAGGGTGGGCCTCTGTTCAAGAAGGTAAAGGCCAAACAGGGTAAATACGCTGGTGGTGAAAATTCATTCAAAAGCAATAGATGGTTCCACAGAATTGAGGCCCACTGGAATCCGCTCAATGTCCATGTGAAATGGAAAAAAACCACCCTTGAAGAGATGACCTCAGAGGCTCAATAGTTCCATGCACTTGTTGAGAGCGTCAAAGCATTACCAACATTATTTGCTTTCCTCTCTGTAGATTTAAATGTATATTTGGGGAAGGGATACTCTACAATACTATGTGTCAAACTGAGGGTCAAAGTTAATTAGTGAGTCATAAGTCATTTAGAAGGACACAAGCAGACCTTTCTAAATGAAACAGAACAGACTGGGAAATGTCAGGAAATGAACAGGCGCATCACACTGTTCAGGAAAATGCTGTTTTGTGAAACTTGTGTTTCGGTAATATTTGCATGTATTTCTTAGTGTGAGTCAGGCCCCCAAAGTTTGAAAGCTGGTACTTTTCAGAGCATAGATTAGCAAGGGAAGGGAAAGTAGGTTTAGACAGACTCAAACTTCTTTGTGCGGGCCTTCATATAAAGAATACAGACTTGAACCCCTCCTTGTCAGTCACCTGGGCTTAGGAAAAAGTCAAACTTAGAAAACTGCCTCATTGGATCAACCTGATTATTCTTTCCTTTCACTTCTGGGAATGGGTGGATTGTTACCAATTCCTAGATGGTCTGCATCCCAGAAGACAGTTGTCTTTTTTGCCTGCCGTAACAGGCAGCTAGCCACTGGGGACTGCCTGAGCTGGCCTGAAGTGGACTGACCCCAGGAGTCAGGGTCAACTACTTAGAAAGCAGGTGTAACCCGGGCATACACAGGAGAGGTAAGACCAGAAAGTCCGAGATGTGCTCCCTAGCCATACAGCTCAACAGTCACCTTCCTACTTGGCAAAAACAAAAGCTCTATTAAATTTTGAAAGAAGAGAATAATGCTTGTCTTATTCACATATTAATATGATTTATTTTTAAAACCCTGATCCCGTTGCCTCAGAATGACTTATAATGCTCTGTTTATCTCTTGGAACACTGACAATGAGGGTTCAGATTTCTCCCTCTGGCCTTCTAAATGATCTCTTTTGGAGCTGGTGGGAGCCCAGTGTACTTGCTACCCTATACATTACAAAGTAACATGGAAACCTTGATTGCTGACTTAGGCCAATTTAATTAAAAATTAAAAGAAAAAAAAAAACCCAGTCTAGTGAAAATTCCTACGGATGGCCACCCAAATTTGCAGAAACCCTGCAAACTTGATTATTCATTTAAAAAATTGCATTGATTACTTATAATTGTCATTAAAAGTTTGGTTTCAAAATTCTTTCCTCAGGTTAAACATCAAATCAGTTCTGAGTGAAATATATACATTTCCTTGTTCTAAATTATCTACATTTTCCTAGGCAAGAACTTTTTGCTTCGATGGGGGTGATATTAACTGAAATTTTGGAAGTAATTTTCTCAGGGCATTTGGATGGATCAGATATTCCCAAACTCTTTGTCCCTGAGCTTTTACTAGACATATACATATGTTTTTAAATGTTTAACAAAACCGACTTCAGAGCGTTTCTATATATTTGCACTGAACTCTTCAGTTTTCCCTAGTAGACAACTGTATTAGTAGAGCTCAGCTGCCAACGTCATGCATTATTTGCAAACTGCATTGATCCCAAGTACGTATCTCCTAATGGATTTAGACTCCGGGGTCCTATATTCCAGTGGCCACCTCTACCTGAATCTCCACGGGTACTTCAATTTCAACATGTCCAAATCTGAGCTCATCATCCTCCTGCATCTCAGCTTTCATCTCCAGCTGTATTCCCTGTCTTGGGGAGTGGTGTAGCATTTCCTCATTTCTTAAATCAGCAGCCTTGAAGTGGTCTTGAATGTTTCCTTATCATCAGCCCCCCATTAATTAAAAACAATGATTTTAATGAGGAAACATTAGGGTTTGATCAGTTCTTCCTCGGAAATGCCTCTTATGTCTCAGACTTCCCTGGCAGGCCAGAGGCAGGGCTCACTGTCTCTCACCTGAATTAAGGCCATGGCCCCTTAGCAGGCCTCCCTCTCCAGTTAGGTTTCTCATCTGCGCTTCCTCTGTGTTATCTCCCTAAAAAACAAACCAACATACTCCTGACACTCCACTGTTATGACTCTCTCCTGTAAGACACTCTCTGTTATCTGCTGTTGCCTGCAGGGTGAGACCAAACTCCCAAGAAAGGCAAATATCCTCCACAACTGGCCTCCTGCCCTTGGCCACTTCTGCCCTCCCCCCTTCCCTCCCAGATGTGGTGCTTCAGCCACACTGAATTTTCCTCCAATCTTCCAGGGAAAGTTGTTTTCCTGTTCTCTGCCTTAGCAATGCCTCTTTTTCTAGAATGCTCATATCTTAGGTTCCCAGAAAGACAACTTTCATCCTTCAACATTAAACTCAAATCCTACCTCCTGTGGGAAATTTTTGTAATTACTCCATGAAATTTGTGAGTTTATTGGTCCTTCTTTTTCCCATTTCTCTATTATAGCGCTTTTCCCATTGTATCACAATTATCTACTAACATGTATTTGGTGTTCACTAGGACTATTCTTCAAATGTTTCTGGATCTTCCCAAATCTGGCTATAAGATAGAATTGTCCTTCTTGGTTTCTTTATGGCTGGATGGGACCAATGACTAGTTGTGGACAATGAATTGAGAGTGGAAGAGATGAGTGTCATTTCTGGAATGGAGCATATCATTGCCTATGTAAGGCTCTTTAGACATTCTTCTTCTAGCACGTTGACTGGCAACATTAAAGATGGTGGCTGCTTCATTGACCTAGGCTCCTGCTCACTCACAATGGACATGTAACATGAATGAGAACCTTTGCTAATTTTGGCCAATGAGATATTGGGGCTGTTTGTTGCTGCAGCATAATCTGGCTAAAGCTTCCTGAGACAATGTGTGTCATCCCTATGGGACAGTGAACTCCTCAGTGGGTTTCAGTGTATTCTCTTGGCATTCCTATTGTCTTGCAAGTGCATAATAGGTGTTCAGTGAAATATTGGTTGGAGGAAGGCATACATAAATAAGGTATTTAAGTCCCAGAGGTAAATAGAAAGCCATTAATAAAAATACAGTATTTCCATGCCTGTTAAAAAATAATGGCCACTTGAGAAATGTACTCAAATCCAATTCAGAACTGTTCTTTTTGATAACAGTTTTCATTAAGTTTCCTGGGCAGTTTTGTGTTCTGGCTCTGGACCTTGCATTGCAATGAGGGGAATGTTTGTAAAGAAATGGCACAGGAATAATAAGTTTCATTTGCAAATCTCTCTATGGTTGGATGAGTGGTCCTAATGGACCGTCAGTGCTTTTTAGAAAACAGCACTCAACAATGTGCACATTGCCTTGATTAGTTGAGCTCTTGGACTGGCCTGAATGTTGTGGAGATCCAGTAACCGCCTTCAGATGTCTGCCTTGTTATCCCCACAGAAGTGAGGGGACTAGATGTTTTGAAGCAACTAGTTACTGGGATTTGCATTTTTTTCAGCGATGGAAAATGACAAGAAACTGCTCTTGGGCCAGCTGTGAGTTTGCCTTTGTAAGTGACCAAAACTTTGTGTCACAGCCCTACACACAAGCTAATCACTTGCATTTGGAGCCGCTTCCTCTGTCTTCTGGCAGAAGCTCAACATTAGGAAATTGTGACTAATGGCAAAGGGAAAGAACCCTGGGAGGCTTATCTAGCGGGGGAGGGCTTCAAGGAGATCTTTATAGGAGCCAGAAAAAAGCAAAATATGGCTTGATTAACCAAGATAAGATAGGAATGAGCAAAATGGACAATCTTTTGAAAGGGGACAAGCACAGACACAAGGGAGTCCTGAAAGGAGATGTGATTATTATTAGCGTCCCATGGTTATTATTTTTTTGCACTGGAGCATGAAGAGTTTATGATTCTCCAAACCTGTAATTCGGGCAAGGGGTTCCAAAGACTTTTCAAGCTACAAAGCTTCTCTCATCGTGACCTCTTTCCATAGACTAAGAAGGGGCAAGGGAAGCAGTGCACTTCACAGAAGAAGATTCAGTCTTGAAATCAGACCCACCTGGCTGGGGGTCAAATCCCAGAGCGACTGCCTACTGTGTGAGCTTGGGCGAGGCACCTCACCTTATTACACCTCCATGTCTTTATCTATAAAGTGCTCTGCTTAATGACACCAGAGTGTTGTGAAGATTCAATGAGACTTTGCATGTAGATGTTTTACTATTCCTATGGAGCCCATACTAAATGCTCCAAGTGGTAGTGGTTATCCAGTTCCGAAATAACACCGGGAAGTCCATCACTTACAAATCATGGTCTGCTCCTTAAAATGAATCAGAATGGAGAGGTTCCCGGGATGGGGATGAGGGACCGAGGTGAAGCGTTGGAGGCAAAAGACCCTCTTTGGACCACGTGGGCTTCTGGTTCCCTCTGAGGAAACTGTCCTGGTGTCCTGCTGCAGGCAGCCGCCGCTCAGAAGCGCATGCCTCCCGCTGACGGTAAGGGCCTGGTAATCGAACAAAGCCCACAGTCTTTGCCTTCACAAAGCCGAGGCCCAGGAGTTGCTGTTTTTCCAGAGGCTGTGTTTGAGCTTTGTCAGCCGGCTGGGCTGAAGTTTATCCCGTGTCCACTTCCCTTATCAGCCGCCCATGGCAGGCACACGTTTCTTTGCTCAGTGAATGGCAGGACTTTAGGACTCCCTGTTGACAGAGGTAATCCATCTTTCTACTGCTGCCATCCTGAAATAACTCTGGAGCAGCTTGTCCAGGGAAATGGAAGCAGCCATGACGACTGGGAAGTTTTCTCAGGGAATGAGGAGCACTTACTTCTAACAGCCTTTTTCCATGTGGAAACTCTGAGGAGGATATATTGAAATGGTGCCCAAAACCATCTGGGCTCATTTAATGGGGGGCAAGGGGAGGCATTTTCACAGGGCAGCCCAATGTACCCGACTCATAAACCCTCTTCACACACTGTCTTTAAAGGAGGTTTAATGAATAGGCGAGCCTCTGATAAAGTCAAGACATCCTGCCTCCCTCTCAGCTTCCTGGAACTACTTTTGGCTGAGGTCATACACTGTCACCAGAGCAGAGGTGGGGCTACCTTCTGTCTCTAGAAGGTGCCTGTGGCCCTGCCCCCACCTCTGAACTCCCATGCCTCCAGCACCCCCTAGGTGTTTTGCAAGTGCTGTGCCATCCAGGCCCTTCCATGTGATTGGCCCTGGGTTTTGATTACTGTTTTCCTTTGACAACAGAAACAAGGGTGGGGGTGGGGGTGGGTAGAGACATACCTTCTCACCTTTACTTTTTCCTCCTTTTTCCTGGATCAGAGTATGATCCAGAGATGGATCATACTCTGAATTAAAGATCCCAGGTTTGTAAGAAACCAAGTTATGCTAAAGGCTGAGTAGAGTGAAAACCAGCAGCCCCGCTTTTCTCTTCTTTCCCACACAAGGCCAAAAGTGAGGTTAGGAGACTTACCTGTAAAAAAACAGTATGTCTGGTTTGGCCACAAGGAAGTTTGTGGGGTGGAAGTTTAGTCTGGTATGTGAGAGGTTCCAAGCTGATTTTAAAGTCCAATCTGTGCAGCCTCATCTCATTACACATCCCAGGGGCTTTGTTCACATCCTAGGCTATGTGAATGGCACCCTCTGGAGTTGCGCAATTTACCACCTGCAGGGCAGGATGCGGCAACCTGAACTTGAGTTTCAGTTCCCACGTGACCAATGATATCAACTTCATCTTATGTTCTTCGTACTGCTGTGTCCATGCATTAGTTGGTGGTTGCAAGTCACTCCTAGCTAATAATAAAGTACACACATTTCAAACATGTTCCTTCTTTATTAGGAGTTAAAGAAAGCCAAGATCATCATTGCTAGTTCACTCTTATTGTGAAAGAGATATGCTGGCTTTGCTTTCCTTATTTCAACATAGATACATATGAGAGAGAGAGAGAGAAAGTGAGAGAGAGAGATTAAGAGAAAGTGGTGGAGGTATAGCTCCAGAATGTGAATTATCTATAACTGAACATTGTGATCATTTATCTTAGTGTTCCAGGGATATGAAAGTCATTACTTATGTGTGTTATGATAGAAACAAAGATCTCCAGAAAAGACCAGCAGCTCTTGGGGGCAAAGACTATATCTTGGCCATCTTTTTTCTCAAAGTTTAATATACTGTCTGGCACAGATTAAAGGTCAGTTGACACTGAATTTAAATATTGACCACCCATCCTCTTGGCACCACTCTGCCTTGGGGGGCTAGTGAGACTCTAGCTCCCATACTTCAAAGAGGGGAAGAAGACCGAGATTGCGAGGCACCCAGCCCATTCCTTATACTTTGCCTTGGATTAAATTCCTCTGCTTAGTGCATAGTGATCAGCATTTTTAAAATAATACTTTCAAAGAGGAGCGATAACCTTGTTAGATTTGGCAAAATAGCTTGTTCCCTGCTTTTTCTCATGACATTATAATCAATCTTCATTTTTCATTTAGTTATAAATATGTCTCTCAGGAACGAATGTAGGATGTCTTTGGAAAGAAGCAAGTGGTGGCCTTGGTATAGGTCCCTTTTTCGAAATGGAAAAGTCAAGGCAGTTAATTCTGAGTTATATCAGAGGTGGAACATTAAAGGCAGTTTTCTCTACCTCAGCAGTTTGTGAAGACAGCCCCATCTTGGCTCAAAATTCACATGAAGGCTCTGGCAGTGCTAAAATTTATAGGGTCCTTGGAGATCACCTAATACAGCCTTCCCTTCACAATGAAGGTCCTGGGAGGGCAACTGAAATTGATCCTTGAGGAAAAGCAATTTAGGCAAAAATTATCTGCCTTCTGCAATGTGGGGTAGTAGAAATTGGGCTGGGCCTGCGTGTTGAAGAGTTTGGTGTCACATCTTTGCTCTTTGACTTGCTGTTTGATCTCTCGCAGGTTCCTGAACTCCATTCTTCTCATATATTAAGTGAGTGTACAGTCTTTCCCTGTCCAGGGGGTGCAAGGAGAATTCGAGGAGAGAGTGTGTCTTTCACTGTGCTGGTCACATGGTAGTGTCATTAGAAAGCACTCTCGGGCGCCTGGGTGGCTCAGTGGGTTAAGCCTCTGCCTTCGGCTCAGGTCATGATCTCGGGGTCCTGGGATCAAGTCCCGCATCGGGCTCTCTGCTCGGCAGGGAGCCAGCTTCCTCTTCTCCCTCTGCCTGCCTCACTGCCTACTTGTGATCTCTCTCTCTCTCTGTCAAATAAATAAAATCTAAAAAAAAAAAAAGAAAAAGAAAAAAAAGAAAGCACACTCTACTAAGTATCTCCAAGGCTATTCCTTTCCCCTGATGAAATCAGTAATTCTAAATTCTCTGTAAAAACCATCCTTCCTGCATAGCCAATAATTGGCAAAGCTCTTTCTCTACCACAGCTACCTATGTACTTGTAGAAAAACTTCCTGAACTTATTTAGGAACTGACCAAAATCCAAAACACTGACAATATCAAATGCTGGTGAGGATGTGAAACAACAGGAACTCTCATTCATTGCTGGTGGGAATAGAATATGGAACAGCCAATATGGAAGAAAGTTTGGCAGTTTCTTGCAAAATGAGGCATATTCTTTTTTTTTTTTTTGAAGATTTTATTTATTTATCTGAGAGAGAGAGAGAGAGAAAGAGAGAGAGAGAGAGAGAGAGTGTGTGTGTGTGTGTGTGGATGAGTAGGGGGAGAGGGAGAGAGAGAATCAGGCTCCCCACTGAGGAGGGAGCCTGATGTGGGAATTGGTCCCAGGATTCCTGGATCATGACCTGAGCCAAAGGCAAACATTTAACCGACTGAGCCACCCGGACACCCCTACGATATTCTTATCATACAATCCAGCAATTACATGCCTTGGTATTTACTAAAATGAATAGAAAATTTGTGTCCACAGAAAAACTTGCACATAGGCTTTTATAACAGCTTTATTCATAATTGCTAAAACTTGGAAGCAACCAAGATGTCATTCAGTCGGTGAATGGAAAAATAAACTGTGGTATGTCCAGACAGAATAGCATTCAGCACTAAAAATAAATGAGATATCAAGCCTTGAAAACACACAGAGGAATCTTAAATGTGTATTACTAAGAGAAATAAGTCAATCTGAAAAGGCTACATACTGTAGGATTTCAACTATGTGACATTCTGGAAAAGGCAAACCTACAAAAACAGTGAAAAGATCAGTGGCTGGTGGGGAGGAAGGGATGAATAGTGGGAGCACAGAAGATTTTTAGGGCAGCGAAATCATTCTGTATGATGCTATATGGCAGATACATGTGATTATATGTATAGCATATACATCAAGAGTGAAACCTAATGTAAACCATGGGCTTTGGGTGATGATGACATGTCAATGTAGGCTCATCAGTTGAACAAATGTACCATTCTGGTGAGGGATGCTGATAATGGGAGAGACTGTGTGTTGGGGCACGGGGATACGTGGGAACTCTGTACTTTTTGCTTGAATTTGTTGTAAACCTAAATCGGCTCTAAAAAAGAAAATCTACTTTTTATAAAGTTTAAAATTCAGATTTTTTTTCTAATTCAAATTAGCCTCTCTCCTAATAATTGCCTTCAGGATTTGTAATTTTTTGATAGGAAATGTGTGGATTCTATATATCCTTTGATAATTCTCTTTTCTCATGTCAATGGTACCATAGATCCTTCCCCTCTGGTAAACCTTGGATGAGCTTGGTCTTGCAGATAGTTAATTTACAGCTTGTGGGTAAGGCAGACACCACAGTGAAAGAAAAGAAGCACCTATCATGGCACATAGTTGGTACTAGAATGGAAGTGCCTAATACAGAAGTCTTAACCGCCAAAGTGTTTTCTACCCAAAGACTTGCAGGCAGCTGGGGCCTGTTGACATGGTGGTGATTGCTTCCTTAATTTTGTCCTATGTTTTTTGGATCTTCTATTTGAGTCAAGATAATAACCATTATGAAGAGCCTCATCTGAGCCTTTGAAGATGAAGTTACTGCACCTCAAATACTTTGTGGAATAAGTTAAGCTATAAATGCATCCCTATGTGAACACACACTTCTGTCAGTAGCCCTCGTTGCTTATTTTCTTAGTTTGTTCTTATTGCTAGACAGAAAAGTTCAGTTGCAGTAGTTCACTCAAGGCCTGGGGGAGCTGTATGGGTAGGGTACTAGGAATTTGCATATGAATCTATAAAACGTGCTCATTTGTTCCTTACACCTGCCTCTTTCCATACCCAAGCGCTCGACCCTGAGCACCAGAATGGTAAGGAAGGGCAGGATTAGGTAGGAGAGGGTATGCCTCGATGTCCCCTCCCACCCTGTATAATAACCAGGCCACTCAGTTCCTGGAGCATTCCTTAGCAAGTGATGAAACCATAGTAATCAGGATGGTAAGATGGTATTGACACCACCATGGTCCCAGTTTTGTTCTAATGAGCTCTCCATGTGTTCTTGTGGAGGATTTTTCCTGTTGAGTACATCCAGGAAAAACATTCTTGCACCTGCAACCTTAGTCAGTGGGCATCTTAATGCTCTCTGGGCCTTCTCCCGGAATATGGGTTCTCAGTGGGAGAAATGTTAGTGAGTCAGGTGCAAGAACTCTTTTTTCTCATATTCTTTGCATTCACTGTGTACCTCAATAGTGTGGGAACCTTATGAGCCCAAATGTTTCCCTAACAGTTAAAGCTTTAGAAGAATTACAAATACCGTCTCCTCTAAATGCCTGATGCCCAGTTGGCTTGGTGTCATTGGGCTGTAAGGGAACTAGATTTTTGAGAGAGATTTGTCAAGGCTTCCTTTTGAAAGCACTAAGAAAATGGGACCCATATAAGAATGAAAGCAGTCCCTTTTCCACAGGAAATCAGGTTTTCTGAAATATGAGTGTCTTCGTTTGTGTTGGCGTTGAGTTTTGGGTGAGGGTTCAGCTAGATTTTTGTTTTCCTTAAAATGTTCCTATCCATAGATATACTGGCTAGTGAAGCCGAGTCATGTGATCCAAGTTGGCAGATGTTTTGCTTAAGTCACTGGAGTTTGGCATGAATAAAGATTGAACAAGGATTTAGGATTAACTTCCTTGGTCCCAAAAGGTGAACTAAGGTTTTGAGATTCTTGTTTAAGGGATTAGCATCCAAATTGCCATCTACCATCTGGGTATTCAACAACAAAAAAAAAGAGTTTGGATTTTTTTTTTTTTTTAGTTCTCTCTTTGGTCCACTTCTAAACCCACATAAAAGCAGTTTGGGACTGGTCAGAGCCCCACAGAAAGAAATAGGAGACTGAGATTTTTGGATAAATGTTTTTCCTTTTTATGGAGATAATTTGCAATAATACTGACTTTCAGCATAGACTCCATAGCCTTTATCTTGATCAGAAAACATTTTGAATAGGGTGGTGGTGAGCTCATTGCCAGCAGGGACTCCCGCACAGGGACCCTGAATAAGACATTCATTGGCAGAAAAGCAGTGGTAACCGAAAAGCGCTGGGGGGAAGGGTGGAGAGAGAAGGCTGAGTAGGGCTGGGGTTCCTTCCTCCTCAGGGGAGCTGTTTTTTGCTTTACATGCAAAGAATGGCTTTGTACAGCCAAGTTGGTCCTGATCTTGTTTACATAAAAGAAATCGAACATTTATTTTGTGCCGGGTTATTTTTTTCTTCCTTTGCCAGTCAGAGGGTCCTAGGCAAATCAATAAACAAAGACCCTGCTCTGTTTTCACTTTGTGGCTGGGGTTTTGGACTGGGTAACCCTTCAATGACTGGATTAGCTACTTTTGTGGGGATTGAGTCTTTTGGGCTTGGGTAGATGGGTTGTCAGTGACATACTGGCCCTGCTGGGAACCTGGAGCTCCCACAAGACGTGGGAGGACCTCTGGATTCTTGGGTTCTGTAGCAGATGGTGAGAGGGAGAGGGAGAAGAAAACTGCCTCTTTGGCTTCTGCAGAAACGAGCTGAAGCCCTGAAGCGGGTGGTTTGGTTACCCTAATCTTTGCCCAGTCAACAGCCTGCATTGTTGTTGGGCATTACATCAAACCAAATGGCTTTAAAAACTATAGTTCTGAAACTTGACTCTGCAAATAGGGAATTCTATAGAAGGGCTCCATGCTGAGGGGCAAAAAATATTTTCTTCTTCTTTTTTTTCCCTAAATTTACCTGCCATGAACTTGGATTGACCCTTTGTTCTCTTGTTTTGGGACAACATGAAAAATAAAGGGAAACATGTATTCATTGTAAAAGCATTCCCTTAACCAACGTTCAACTGGCTAGCTTTCCCCCTTTTAAAGTTCACAAAAGTGAACTTTAAATCTCTAAATCTCAACCACTTAATTTCTTCTTTAATTTCTGTTAGCTTTGGTTGAAGCAGCATGGTTGAGTAGGGGAGAATCAGAGCTTTGGTATTACACCCAGACTTGGTTACTTATTTCATCTCTTACTAGTAGGTTGACCTTCAAGAAGTCATATAACCTCCCTAAGCCCCATTTCCCCCCCTTTATAAAATAGGAATGATGAGACTTATTTTAGAGAAAATATTTATAAAGAACTTAGCATACCATGGCATATCATAGGTTCCCAATAAATGGTACTCATTATTGGTTTCGTTCTTCAAACTTGGAAGTTTGTACAAGAGGGACTGTGTCATTGATTGACTGACTGTGGTAGCTCTTCACTCTTCCTAGGGGCTCTAGAACAGTCTTTAGTGGCATGATCAATAACATGTGAGTCATATACAATAATGTTTTTTTGTGTGTGTGTGTACAAATATATCAAACATACCTCACAGAAAGCCTATACAAAATGAAATTGATTAAATTAAGCAGTCCTTGCTTTTTGCCAAATATATGTTGTTACCCAAATTAGACATAGCTCATTACTTTGAGTATACACATGTTTGAGCAAGTATAAAACAATAGACAAAATTGTAAATTAATTAAGAAGCCTATGAGTCTAAGTTTAGCCACTTACTAGCTGTATATGTTTGAGTAAATTATCTAACTACTTAACCAGATGGAAAATTATGTGGAGTGCTAATTAAAATTAATAACTAGTATTTAAGGAAGACCTATAATAAGCCAAATGGGGCTCTAACTTTTTCACGTATATCAAACTCATTTAACAATTACCTAAATACAACTTCATGGGATGGGTACTATTCTTAGCTTCATTTTACAGATGAGACCACCGAAGCGCAGAGAGATTAAGGATCTTGCCCAAGATCACACAGATGAAAAGTTGTAGGGCTAAGATTTGAACACAGAGAGTTTGACTCTAGATTCCATTACTTTAGCCATCACACCTGCAGAGGCATCAGGTCCTGACTTCTCTGATCCTTCTATTCCTTTTACCTCTAAACCGTTGCAGGAGCCCCCAGTCTCTTGCATTCTGCATCTCTCCATTTTTATTAGCGTATGTGTGTTTTTGAGACTAATTTTCCTCGAAAGTACTTTGTACTTCCTCCAAGAGAAATCTAAATTGGCCACAACCGAAGGATCCAGTGTTATCCGTCTCTCTGCTTCTACAGAATCCTATAGGAGGACTTCTCTCCAATCACACAGTTGTGTTTCTTACTGTTTCCCAGATGTTTGCATTTCTATTCCTGAATACTCTGTATTTATTAAGAGGATGGCAGTTCTTCACAAAATTAATCTATGATTGTACCCGCTTATCCATGTTTCCCTGCCCGCAGTTTCAATCTTCCGCCGTCAACTGCGGTCCTGAAAGCCGATGACCCTCCTTCTGACGAATCATCAGACAGTCAGTAGTCGCCTAATTTACCTCACGATGCCTACGTCATCCACTGCCCTTCGTCTCATCTCATAGGCGTTTTATTATCCGCGGTGGTCGCAAGGGTGAGTACAGTATGATATTTTGAGAGAGCGCATTCGCTTAACTTGTGTTACACTATATTGTTATACTTGTTCTATTTTATTAGTAGTTATTGCTGTTCATCTCATACTGTGCCAGATTCATAAATTTAACTTATCATAGGTCTCTATTATAGGAAAAAAACCAGTATATATAGGCTTCGGTACTATCCACGGTTTCAGGCACCTACTGGGGGTCTTGGAACGTATCCCTCTCAGATAAAGGGACAATTGAAATGCAAATAGACTTGGTTTTGTAATTTTTAAAGTTTATCTGAAAAAATAGATGCCCATGAATTGCAAAAAGATATTTAAAAGGAAGAAATTAGAGGGGAAACTTACAATGGGAGGCAGTAAATTATAAAGTTACATTCAAATAAACGTGCAGACTCTGTAACAGACTAAGAATAGGATAATGAAATAGACCCCAAATGCAAGGATATGTCTCTCTTTAGTATCTGGGGGAAAAAAAATCACATTTTTTGTGATCACATTCACATTTTAAAATAATGAGGGATTATCCAATAAATGATGCTATAATAATTTTTACTTTAAAAAAGTAAGTTAATCCTTGACCTCTCACCATACACTAAAACAAATCCTAGGAAGATAAAAAAAGATAGAATATACCGTAAAAACACCAGAGGAGTAGTGCCTGACTGGCTCAGTCAGTTAAGCACTGGACTCTTGGTTTCAGCTCAGGTCAGGGTATCATGGATTGTAGGGTGGAGCCCTGTGTCAGGCTCCACGCTCAGGGCTGACTCAGCTTGGGATACTCGCTCTCCTCTCCCTCTGCCCCGCCCCCCCCACTCTCTCTCTCTCTCTCAAACAAATAGATCTTAAAAAACAAACAAAAAAACAAACAAAACCCCGGAGGAAACCTTAGTTCACTGTTCATATAATCTGGGTATTTAATAAGTCTTTCCACATAACCCCAAGGTAGAAAAACTATAAAGAAGTTTAGATATGTAACCACATAAATATCAAATTATGCATCAAAAAAGTTATCTAGGGGTACCTGTGTGGCTCAGTTGGTTGAGCCTCTGAATTTTAGTTTTTGTTCAGGTGATGATCTCAGGGTACTCAGTGAGGAGACTGCTTGAGAGTCTCTTTCTCCCTTTCCCTTTGCTTCTCCCCCTGCTTGTGCGTACTCTCTCTCTCTCAAATAAAAATAGATAAATCTTTAAAAAAGTTATCATAAACAAAATGAAAAGGAAGTAGCAAAACTGAGAAAAATATTCATAACATATAAGTTGAGGCAAACAGGAAATTACTATCTTCAATATGAATCATCACAAGTTCATAAGAAAAAAATAAACACTATATTAGAAATAAAGGGACATAGGTTATAAATAGGCATTTCACAGTGTAGAAACAAATGGGACTACAAATATGAAAACGTTTTTCATATCACTCATAATCAAAGACATACAAATTTTAAATAAGTTACCTGAAGGAATAGGCGCTTTTTTTTACTTTATAAATGTCTATATTCCTTAATAAATTTTAAAAAAGACATTCGAATAAAATAAGAATAAAATTTGCCACTATGAAATTTGTATAAATCTGTCAAACACCATCTTCTTAACCCTTGAGAGTTAGGAGAGTGATCCTATAGGAGTATATTTATTGGGAAAATTATCTGCCAATGAATACATTGTTAAGAGAAAATAGTAGCCAATAAATCTGAATATATGATAAGACATTTCCCATTCTGGCAAAAATTTATATGGAAATATAAAAATAGAAGAAAATTTTAATGCATACAAAACAAAATAACAATAGGAGTCTCTAGATATTTGAAATATGGATAGTGAGCAATTTTTGAATTTTATTTTTAATTTTAAAATTTTATTTTGCTTATCTATCTCCTAATTTCTCCATGATGAACTTGTATTGCTCTTAAAAAACATAACAAATGTACATAAAAGTGTATAACTTGTAAACACCAGATTGATGTATTATCACAAAGCAAACATGCCTGTTGCATTAGTTCCTAATCTTAGCATCCTCTGCGACCTGATATGCAAGGACCTTTCACATCATCAAGTGCTGCTTTCTTTTTGCTTAGCAGTTCCTCCCTCAGTTTATCCCTTTCCTCCTGAATTTTACTCTAAGCAGCAAGGAGAGACCAGGCTGCATCTTTTACACTTTGTTTGGAGATTTCCTCAGCTAAACAAATACTCAAGTCACAGTTTACAAGTTCTGCCCTCCACCCAACAGTAGAACTCCGTTCAACCAAGAGTTTTCATACTTTATAACGTGGATAGCTTTTCCTCCGGTTTCTAAAAACATGTTCCTCACCAGAAGTACCTTTAATGTTTACCTTGCTTTTAAGAGTCTCTTTATGATGACATATGTAGTCTTCAGAGGTTAGATTTCTTTTCCTTGCCCTTCACTGCTGTCTGACCTCACCAGAATACCCTTTAAAGCCTGTATTTCCACCATCTCTTCAAGGCAGCCTAGGCTTTTTCTATCATGTGTCTCAAAACTCTCCTTACTTCTACCTATTACCCAATTCCAAAGCCACTTCCAGAATTTCAGGCATTTGTTACACCACCCCGCTCCTCAGTACCAAAATCTGTACTAGTTTCCTAGAGTTGTTATAACAAATTACCACAAACTTGGTGGCATAAAACAACAGAAAAATACTCTGTCACACATCTGGAGGCCAGAAGTCTGAAATCCATATTCTCAGCAGGGCCACACTCCCTCTGAAGGCTCTTGGAGTAAATCCTTCCTTGCCTCTTTGGCTTCTGGTGGCTGCAAAGCATTCCTTGGTTCACGGCTGCATCCCTCCAGTCTTTGTCTCTGTCTTCACAGAAGACTCTCCACTCCGTGTCTCTCTGTGTGTTTTTTTTTTCCTGTTCTGTCTCTTAGAAGGACATCCATCACTGGATTTAGGGCCCACCCTAATCCAGGTGATCTCTCTCAAGATTCTTACCTTAATGACATCTGCATAGACCCTTATTCCAGATAAGGTCACGTTCTGAGGTTCTGGGTGGACATTATCATTTGGGGATACAGTCCAGCCCACATCACCAATATAGCTACCACCCAGGTCAAGAAACAAAAAGTCCTTTCATCCCCTGCCAAACTCTACCCCTCTCTCACCTCCACAGATAATTATTATCCCTCCTAACAGGAGGGGTTCTTTTTAACTGGTTTAAAAACTACGTAAATAGAATCATACACTGTGTTGCCTTTTACATCTGGCTTCTTTTATTCTACATGGTATTTATGAAATACACCCCTCTTGTTACATGTAGAGTACCTTGTTCATTTTCCTTGATACACAGTGTATTTTATTGTGCATCACTTTTTTCATCCATTCTACTGTTGATGGACATTTGTGTTGTTTCCAATTTGGAGTTATTATGAATAGTACTGTTTTGAAAATTCTTGCACATGTTATTGGTGGTGCACATATGTAAGCATTTTTGAGAGGTGTATACTTAGTAAAATCGCTGGATCATAGGGTGTGTGTATGCTCGGATTTAAGAGTTACTGCCAAACAGTTTTCTAGAGTGGTTGTGTAAATTTGCACTCCCACTGGGATGTGTTTGAAAATTCCAGTTGCTTTCCATCCTGCCTTCACTTGTTATTGTCTTTTTCATTTTAGCCTATCTGCTGGGTACGTAGCAGTGTCTCATTGTGGTTTTAATTTACATTTCCCTGAAGACTTTTGAGAGTGAGCGCTTTTTCATGTGTTTATATATTACTTTTTCTATATAAATACCAGAGTGAAGGTTGTATTGAGAAATTGCTCTCTTGTCATAAACATTTCCGTTCAACCATCCGGGAGTGCTTACATTTAGATAATACCTCAAAAACAAGCTGGTGAGAGAAGGCTCACTGTAGTCTGGACAATAAGTCATTTTTTCTTCTCTGCCGGTTTGCCAGTTTTCTCCTCTTTTCCAGCTGGGAAAAAGTCATGTAGGTGATATACAGGAAGCTTTTTTTTTTTTTAACTGTTAGTGGCAAAATTCTCCTGAAAAATTCTTAAAGTTTTCAAAGGTCTAGGGGCACCTGGGTGGCTCAGATGGTTAAGCGTCTGCCTTTGGCTCAGGTCTTGATCCCAGGGTCCTGGGACTGAGCCCTGCGTCGGGTTCCCTGCTCAGCCAGGAGCCTGCTTGTCCCTCTCTCTGTGCTGCTCCCCCTGCTTGTGGTCCCTCACTCTCGCTCTCTCTCAAGTGAATAAATAAATAAAATCTTAAAGAAAAAGAAAGTCTGCCCTTTCTCCCTGACACACATCCTACTTCTACAAGAAGGGGTCTTCAATGTCACAGAAGCCTTAGGAAAGCATAGCTACCTCATTTAGTCGCTGCTTATTTGGGGTTGGCTGTTTTTCTTTACTACTGCTAGTTTCCCCAAGCTCCTGACAGAGTTAGAGAGCTGTATCTTTTCTTCACCAGACTGTAATGAATTATTTCAGTGACAAAGAATTTGCCTTGTTGAAGAGGACAGGTGTGTCTGTGGATGACCCAAATCTGGGCAAGACTGTGACAATGCTGGGAGACAGCTTTGGAACAAACAGTGATGATGGGCTAACAATTACCTCATGTTTACTCTGCACTGCACTTCACAGGCCTGACCTAGGTATTCCTTAAATAGCCCAAGGAAGGCAGTGATGGGAATTAAGATGATGATTCCCAGTTCTTTCTTCTCTTCTGGTTAAAAAAGTATAGGTCCCTCTCCTTACCATGTGACTTCGCAGTATTAGCGTAGGCAGAGTATAAACTTCCACCCTATCAATGTTAGCTTTGGCTAAGAGACTTGCTGTGGCCAATGGGATATTAGCAGACATCAAAAGAGCAGTTTACAGGTCTTTGGGGCATTTGGCTTGGTTTCTTTCACTACTGCGATCTGCATATGAAGAGCAAACTCCAGAACGTCTAGCCCTTTAGTGTAGGTACCAGTTGGGACTTTAGGTAAAGCAGATCTGAATGCAACTGGAAGCCTGAGTTCAACCTTCATTGCCAGAATCCCAGCCAATCTGCGGACCCATGAGTGTAAAAATAAATGTGTTGCTATAAGCCATTGAAATGTTGAGAATGTTCGTTATTACTCAAGTGAAACTGACTTATACGGCAGTACCCTTTTCCCACCCATCTCCTCAATGAGTAAATTTCAGTTTAGAGAACATAAAACAATACCCCCAAGTCACACACCTAGTAAGAGAAGGAGCAAGGATTGAAGCCAGGACTGTCTGCTTTCTGAGCCCCTGCTCCTCACCGCTACACGATATCTCCTTTCAAACATGCAACAGGCTAGGGCAATGGACCAAAAGCAATAGGATGGAATTTGATTGGAATGAATACATGGCCCAACATGTCAGTTAAAACAACAACAACAAAAATAGCAGTAAATAGGATACAAGCAGAGAACAAGCAAGGTGTTCTTTGACTACAGAACTGGTGGTGTGGCTCCACGACTTTGAGCATAACTGGGAAGGAATGGTGGCTCAGCACTCCGCCGTGCTGGTGGAATACACCTTCTGGAAGAAGGAAATTGACAATTCTTTCTACTCTGGCTGGTCAGAGGATACCTGGACTATCACATCTAGTTCCAGACAAGACATTTTAAGAGGAATATTCACAAGTTAAACTGTGCAGAGGAGAGTGAACAAGAGGCTGAGAAAACTCATAGCAGTTATAAAGGAAGGAGATCAAGTATTTCACCTGAAGAGGAGAAGGCCGTGGGGGTGGGGGGTGGGGTGAATGCTGTCTTGGGACACTGAAAGGACTAATGGGGAACAAGAAGGTCAAGTTGACATCGCCTCTCACCTGGAGTGCTGCCGTTGCCTTCAGCACCCCATTCCATTCACCGCATGCAACCACACGTAATCTTTTTTAAAACATGAATGTTTTGACTCTGTATGACTTTGTCATGGTTCCATCTCCTTCCCTACTTACCAGATACATCCAAGGAACACACATGCACATACACACAGTCACAGATAAACACACACACACATGCACTTGAACGCACGCGTGCGCGCACACACACACACACACACACACACAATCTACACAATCCTACCATCGCATACAATTTTTCTGGAACACATAGCCTGAAGTAAAGCTTTGTTGGAGGTCTGGGATAGAGAGCCATGTAGAAGAGAAGTAAGGTATGGAAAAAGGGAAGACAATATGAGGTGATGGTGTGATTATGAGGCTAGCTACAGCTCCACAAAGAAACACAGGTAGTGGCTCAATCATCTGGGTCTCTCCAGACAGGCCATGTAGAACCACCAGGACTCTGACACTCCATCGGAAGGAGGACAGCAAGATGAAAGAATTTATTTGTTGATTCGTTCCCATCTCCTATGGATGCATTTCCTGCAGGAGTCAGACAGCAGTCCTAAGACATGGAGTTTCCTCTGATCCATGAAGTGGTAGGAGGAGGCAGAACCCCCATGGGGGCAACGGACAGGGCTGGGCCAGCCCTGGAGCCTGTGCTGTTGACTGACATGCACACAGTGGGGGGGATCTAGACAGTGGCTAGGGCTCAGAGTGAGGTAGCAGCTCCCATGGCTGTGTCATCCAAGGCTCCCTGAAAGTAAGCAACCAGGGGCCTGGGAAAGGATTGAGACAGGAATCTGAGTACATGGATATATTGGGTCCAGCACACACGCACGCGCGCACACACACACCCACACACCCACCCCTTGAATTGTTCCCACTATTTGAGAATAAAGACAAAATCCTTCCTATGGCCTCTGGCTCCTGCACTTGTCTTACATTGGAATCATGTGGGCTATCTTTTGGTTCCTTGAGTGCATCATGATTCTTCCCACTAAAAATCCCTCTTGCCACAAGCTGTTCTTTCTGGCATGTCGTTGGTCCCTACCCACATTCAAGAGTTCACTCTTTATTCATTGTTCAGCTCTCTGTGAGTGCTGAGGAGCCTTTCCAGCTACCCTGTCCCCTTTACCTGCAGCCTAAGTGGTACCAGGCCATGGAACTATCCTTTCTCTTTCCTTCAGAGTATTTGCCCCACACCCATCAGTCATGTTTGATTAATGTCTGTCTCCCCAGCTAGACCAATAAGCCTCGCCAGGGCAGAAAATGTGTCTCTTGTTTTGGAATTCCCCATTGCACCCCCTTTGCCCGATGCCTGACACCACAACAGGTGCTCATTAAATACATAAATAGTTTCAATATGAAAGAGAAATTGCATAGGCTTAGTGTGACAGAGGAAGGCCAGTTTGTACATTATAGTTGTTGCAAAGGGGGTGTGGGCTGCCTCAGGCAGGTTTCATTTCTCTGTTAGTAAAAATTTTCTGAGATTGAATCAGACAGGGCTGGCTCAGACAACCTCTTAGAGTCAACTCTGAGAATTTGTGCTTGAATACTCCTCGTGTTCAGATCACACCCTGGAATGGAGCTTAGTGGAGGTGCTCTGCCATTCTCTTTCCTGGCACTATCCCTTTCCTCTCTGACTCTCTAGCGTGGAGCATTTCAGAAGCACTGGTGTTTCCAGCTGGTGATTCAGGAGCTGTGATCTTGTTGCTCTTCCTTATTGGTCTCTCTGTTTCTGGTGGTTGGAATCTGGTCTGAAGAATGGGGCTCAGTTTGTAATCAGTTCTGTTTATTCTGCCTCTTTCAGCACCTAAATTTGGTGAGGGTGGTGGGTGGGAAAGCTCACAGAATATCAAATTCGGTCAGGGTGGGATGCTGAGTGGAGACAGGAAGGAAATGAGCAGGAGGTGAGAGGGACAGAACAAGGCAATGTGTCCTGAACTCACAAAATCTGAGAGGTATCTGCAACTTCTCACAGGCTGGGTCTCAGGTGTCCGAGGATGAACACGCATAGTGTTGCAGAGCACGCTTCTGCTTTAATGTGTGGGTTCCAGCCAGCTTGGCATGTGCAAAAAGAGGAATCACCAAAGGCTGGCCTGTGTAGCAGTGTATCTCTTTAAGGGTTTATTATTTTTGCAGAGTTCTAATGTTCCTTGCCTATGGTTTGCCCTGGTGAATGCTTGTTAATGCAGTTTCATTGTTGCCTAGGGAAAAAGAACCCCAGTGACCCACCATAATAACCGCTTTAATGTGGGGCCTCTGCTTTGGGCCTGCATAGTATCCTTTAACAAATGAGCAAAAGTGGCCAAAGTTGTATTAGGCAACGCTGCCAGAGGTTTATGATAAAATCTCCAGTCACTGCCAGGGACAGTGTGAACCCTGTCAGTCTGAGGATTACTTTTCTGTAGTGACAGCTGAGACCTTTTTTTTAGGTCTCACTGTATGCCAAGCATGGTGCAGGGGGGTGAGGGTGGGAGTGGGGGAGATGCTTTCATATGCATGATTTTAATTAGGGTTCCTAATAACTCTCTAAGGTGAGTATTACTATTCCTCCTTTACCAAAGAGAAAACAGTCTCAAACTGTTTAGATGACATAGCCAGGGTTGCACTGGTGACAAACATTGGGGCTAAGAGTCCATTCCAAACCCATCACTTGCCCTGTACCAGGCTGCCCCTTTGGTAACTTGAGAATATAAAACCGGATGTCCTCGGGCTGATTATTTGTCACCTGTCGATCAACAGGATCTGAGGCTGTTCCCACTTTACCTGAGATCGTGTGAATGAGTGAATCAGGGGTGGGAGCCATGAAACTTTCAGCTGGGTATTCTCTACCTTTCCTAGGTAACATATAGAAGGTGTTGACAAATGTTGAAATAAATTAGGAAATTGTGAACCAGTCATTTCTATGTTTGTTCAGCTGTCTCTTGTCTTAGATTCCCATTCCAGTGCTGAACCAGAAGTTCTCCTTTGTCTGACAGATTCCAACATGAACTTTAAATTCCCCAAATAATACCCACTTCACTTGTAAGGAGAAACAGAAACTGAAAATTATAATGAAGTATATCAGTGATCTGATTCTCAACTATCACCTTGTTATATTATATAAACAATTAAGATCTGGCAAATGTAATAAGTTAAAACGTGAATATATAGACAAAAGAGTCCTATACAATATTTAATATTGAACAACAAATTTGATAATTAGTTGCCTACTGGTCAAAATAAAAAGGGAAACAAGCTCAGGTATGTAATACTAATTTTCATGAAGAAAAAACCATAGAAAATACAGTTTCTCAAGGGAGATAGGATTTCCCTGGCACTTAAATCTAAAATAAATTCTCTAGGAGATTAAGGATGACACTGGATCATGTAGTGATCATTGTCCTCATCACTCCCCTCCTCCCTGCTAAATTCAGGAGTATTCCTATGGTCTCTTCAGTATCACAAAAAGGCAAAATACCAAAGCACAGTCCACTGAGAAGAATTATGTGAAAGCACTAAAAAAATGTGTTCCACTGGCACATATTTCTAGAGCTCCAATGAATCCAGGATTAAAAGCTGAAATTTAGAAATGAATAAAATGCCTATGTTTTAATCCATTTTCTATAAATGACATTTTTTTTTCAATGGAGCTTCACTCAGAAGTTGGGCAAAAGATGGTGTGATGTTATATAAGGAATGTAGTGGTCTTAGAATTTCTTCATGGGGTGGAGGCTTAAGAGGGACAGTCTGGTTCACAGGTGGGTGTTGGGTAGAGTGACCAGCTTTTTCCAGTTTGCCCAGAACTTTCTCAGTTTGGGAACTGAAAATCCTACATCCCCAGACAATTGGACCCTGCTCAACCAGGGGTTTCGAAGCTGCAGTTACACAGCAAGTGTGCTGTTTTTACTTGGATTGTGTGTTTATTTAGAAGTGGCTTTGGGGATACTGATGGATACATGTGTTCTGTGTCGCCAAATCAGAATGCTTTTGCAGACTAATGATTGGGTGGTAGAATCAGATCCTTCTGTGAAAACCAAGGAGCTTAAAGAGGACTGGTGACTCAACCTTGCCTCAGGGTGGGTATTAAAAAGCTCGTGAGGGCACCTGGGTGGCTCAGTGGGTTAAAGCCTCTGCCTTCAGCTCAGGTCATGGTCTCAGGGTCCTGGGATCGAGGCCCGCATCAGGCTCCCTGCTCAGCGGGAAGCCTGCTTCCTCCTCTCTCTCTGCCTGCCTCTCTGCCTACTTGTGATCTGATCTCTCTCTCTCTCTCTCTCTCTCTCTCTCTCTCTCTCTCTCTCTCTCTGTGTCATATAAATAAATAAAATCTTAAAAAAAAAAAACTCGTGAAAACATGCCTGGGGGAGTTTTCTCCTCTGGAGATCTTTACAAATTAGAGAAAATAGCCAAGTAGAGTGAAAAAAACCGTGGGATCTAGAGTTGGACTAACCCGAGTTAGTGCCTTGACTTTGCCACTGATCAGCTAGGGGATTTTGAGCCATTCATTTAACTCTCTGAAACTGAGTTTTCTCATCTGTAAAGTGGTCACAGGGATGTTATGAAAATGAACTGAGATCCTTGAAAGACCCTGGCATAGTGCCTAGTTCAGTATCTCTTTCCTCTCCCTTCCCCTTCTCTGTCTAGAATGAGGAGTTCTGGTGCAGGTGGGAGAGTTGAACCCAGATAAAAATTGTTCTTTAGATAAACCTCAGCTGTTAGAAGAATCCCACCGCACCGCAATGAGGAATGGAGAGCTGGACCTCTCAGGGGCCATTCCTAAATGTGGACTGTCTACTTGCCAGAGAGGTACTTTTAAAATAGAAATAGAAAATCTTCGTTCAGCCTTATCTCAACATGTTTGGATTCCACAGTCTCTTGTTCACCCAATACAATATGTAGCTATCCTTCCTCCTTCCCTTCCTTCTTCTTCCTTCCTTTCTCTTTTTCACTTTTTCTTTTCAGCCAGAACTACTTTCTCTCCACACTAGATATGTTTGCTTTTTTTATGCTGATCACCTCTCATGGCTTCCATGTTGTTAGACTTACTAGCTGGAGGTAAGCTATTTCCCTTCAGCTGGCTCAACCTCCTCATCTATGAAACAAAGGATGAAACCAGGTAGTTTGCAAGTCTCTTCACAGCTCTAGCATCATCTGATATGAGGAATACTATTCTTTATTCAGCAGATATTTATTGAGTTCCTGGTGGGAGCCAAGCATAAATGTAGTAACTGAGGACACAACAATAAACAAAATAAGAAAAACCTCTGCTCTCATGGAACCTACATATCAATGAGAGAGGCAGATAAGAAACAAAATACAAATGAGTATATAACATATCAGGGGTAGTAACTCCTGGGAAGTAAAACAAAGTAGGGTGAAATGCTAAGGAGTGAAAGTGATGGGGAGGGTCTGATGGTATTATTTGAGATGCAGTGATTGAGAAAGATCACTTGAGAAGTTGACTTTTGAGCAGAAACCTAAATGATGTAAAGAAGAAGCCATGCAGATATCTGGGGAAGAGTATTCTAAGTAGAGGAAACAGTAAGTACAAAGGCCCTGGGGTTGGAGCATGAATGCATTTTCAGGGAATATTAAAGGGGCCAGTGGCTCTGGATTGTGTGAAGCCAGGGGAGAATAGTAAGAAATGAAGTCAGGAAGGTGCTTCAGTATTGGATTGCATAAGATAACAAGTATAACTCACAAAAATTGGCTCAGAATCTGTGTCTAGCGCAGGTTCTCATGTGACCCGTAGCGGAGGATCAAAGGCCATCTGGGACTCTTATCAATTTCTAGGTGCTGGCTTCTCACAGTCCCTCTTTACATGACACTGTGTCCTTTAACCTCATCAGGGGCATAAAGAGGACAATCATTAGAGATCATCAGGCAAGTTAGGGAACCAGAGACACTGAAGTCTGAATGTCTCACTTCTTCTCAGTACTCACAGGGACTAGAGCTTGCCCCAACTCCTTCCTTTTACCACCTCCCTGCCTGAAATGGTCCTCAGAGGTTTGGAACATATGCAGTGTGTTTAGTAAGAAATTTAGCACATGGTATTCTCTGTCACATTAAAAACTGAACAGTGTGATGGAAAGCAAACTTTGGGCAAATGTAAGCCTCAATTTTGTTAATGCCTGCAGGAAATTTCCCCTAATCTACTTGTCCCTCCCCTAAGCTGGATATGCACTGAGCCTCCCAGCACATTTTTCTGTTATGTAAGAGAAAAAAAGTATCTGGAAAATCTGACTGGGCACTTGCTATGGTAGACCGAGAACCCCCAAACATTCACCTTTGTGATTTCCAATCTCTTTTCAGGCACAAAGGACTGTGGCTAAGGCCTCCTACATCCTGCTAAAGTGACATTATGTCCTACAGAGGGATGTGGAAAACAAAACACCTATTTGTCAGAGCACCTGTGAAGGTTTTGATAGAGTATTTCTTTCTGTGGGATTGACAGCCTTTTTCTTATGCTTCATGGATCTAGTAGAGTCTAGGAGCAGCCACTCTGGCCTCACCGTCCCTAACCATTTCATGTTCTGGGAATCCTCTGTGTTCAGAAAGAAGATGTTAATAACCTATTTTTGAGTGGCTACCAAGTTGTAGAAACAATGCTGGGTACTGTTTACTTATCTCCTTCAGTGTTGGCACTAGTCTAAGTGGAGGACGTGATGATTTCCACTTTCCAGGTGAGGCCCCAAAAGTCACAGAGCTGGTAGGTAAGAGGAGTTTTTCCTTTCATTGCCTCCCTGTTATTCTTCTGGCCATTATCAGCCTTCACTCCAGCAAAGACTGGCTTCTTGACTCACTCTGTTCTGTCTCCGAATGCCAGCTGGATTGGAATGGAGGTTTTCAGGAAGGTGTGGTGGGGGCAGAACTGGGGTTTTAGATGACGGTCTTTAAATAGAGGTGAGACAAGCATGGTGCCACACGTAACCTGGGTATCCCCAGCCAAAGCAGAGAGAGAGTTGGGCTGCCCCTCAGTGAGCTCAGGGCCACCCATGAATGGGTTTTGCCTCCTCACCTTGTAAGCCATCTGCAGGAGTTGAAGGAACCATATGAGAGCCATTTGCTTCTTTTGCTTCTCTGAGTCTCACTAAGTCTCCCGAGCAGTTGTTCTTCCTACTGCTCTTCACACAGAGCAGGGCGAGGCTGAGCCGGCGGCAGGGTGGCTCTGGCTCCAGCAGCAATGGAGGTGGCCTTTGAGTTCTGGTTTCTAAGCACCCAGATATTTTAAAAGCCAACACTTTCTCCTGTTCGGGTTTACCTGTGCAGGAATTTCTCTGATGAAGTATGAGTTAAGTGAGCCCTGCTGTTTTGGAGATTGGGTACACTACATTGTTCTTTCTGGACTCTTGGGCCTATTCTTTTGAGTTGGAACAGGAATTCTGCCCACGGAGAGCTCAGCTGGTGTCATCCCTGTCCTCCCAGCTCCATTAGCACTTACTGACAAACAGGGAAACTAGATCCATGTTGGACACAAATGTTACTCAGTTACATACTTTGTCTCTCTGTAATCCCTCTGGTATTGACACATAGACCTCAGGGACACAGGCGGCAGTGACAGCTCCCGCAGACAGCATGTATTAGCATCAGCATTACTGACCTTGGACCCTGACAGCCTGGGCACTAGGAAGGGGATTAAGCGATTAGTACTGTGTATGTTACAACTATCTTTCTATTCCTTGTGACTTTTCAGTTTCGCTCACTTCATCAAGATGTAAAAGGGGGCTCTGAGTAAAAACAGATGCATTTATACATTTTTTGGGGGTCTGATGGGTAGCATATGTCTCAGACATTTGGGCAATGTTGAGACATTATCAAGTTTCTCCATGCACAGAGCAAATTATCTTCCCTTTGTAATGAATGTTGGTTTAAATGGGGCTTTGAGGTATTTTGTATATATTTAGAACATGAAGATCTGTTTGAATCTCTAACTTATTATTATATTTGATGGGTTGGTGTATGTAGGTTAGATATCATTTAATGGACTTTGTTCCCTGGAAAGTTAGTAAAAGGTAGATTGATCTCAGGGGATTGTGCCCCTGAAATGAGTTTAATATGATAGATAAATGTAGCTTTTTTTGGCATTTATTTTGGATTTGAACAAATTCTCTGAAATATTCATCCAAAAGAAGTAGCCCAAAAGAACGTCAATCATATTTCTCAATATAATTTTTATGAATGATAGCATTTTATGCATTTATAGGGCAGAAAAGCTTATTACAGTAATAATAAGTTAGGACCTTTGGTCTTTAACTAGACTATGATTCTTATAAAAGGCTGACCTCTTATATTCTTTATTTTAATTTCTCTCAATTCATTCATTCAACAAACTTTTTATTGAGCATCTACTCTGTGGAAGTGGCAGTTTTCTAGAACAATCTAAAATATAGTCTTGGTTTCCCAAAAGTCCATTAATCATAGAGCTGTCACAAGATAGTTTATAACTAAGTGCCAAATGAAGTAAGGCAATAATAAGTCGAGTACACTTGTTGTAGGGAAGAGTCAGCGATGATGCGGAAGGTAGACAAGATCTTATAGAAGAAGGGAAATTAAAATGGCCCTTGGAGAAGGAAAGGTATGCAGCAGAGAAGGGGGTGGCTCTTGTTGGTGTATGGGAGGCAATTAGTAATTCATATTTAGGGATCAAGGTAAGGTTGGAAAGGGAGATTGGAGTGTCTGATGTTGAATTGTCACATTTGGGGAACTTAGATTTTATCCCATAGGAATGGAGAGCCTTTAAAGGTGTTTTTGAGGAGATGTGAATGAGAATGCTAGTTTAAAAAGACATTTGGTAGGTGGTCACAGGATAGATAGGCAGGTGGGATGAGATAGGCACAGAAACTGGAGAGGAGACCCCTGCCGCAATGCAAGGGTACAGCAAAGAGGCCCCAAACTCTGGTTACCAGAGAAGGGAGAGGGAGAGAGAAGGGAGAGGTTGTACAGGAGAGGAAGCAACTGTGCTGAGTCGTTCGAGGAAGGAGTAAGAGCCACCCTTTTTGGGTGCCTGCCCTTGTGCCTTGTGCCTGCCAAACTGCTAAGTACTCTGCATATATTAATCCTTACAGGGGTGCCTGGGTGGCTCAATTGGTTAAGCATCTGCCTCTTGATTTCAGTTCAGGTCTTGATCTCAGGGTCATGAGTTTGAGCCCCACATCAGGTCCTGCACTGAATATGGAACCTGCTTAAAAAAAAAAATCCTTATAGAAACTCTATGAAGTAGGCACTATCATTAATTCCATTTTCAGGTGAGGAAACTGAGGCTTAGAGGCATCAAGGAATTTGATCAATGCCACAATGTAGGAAGTAGAAACACTGGGATCTGATCCCATACTCCAAAATCCCAACCGCGGTGTATGCCTTAGTGCCTGATATTGGAGGGGATTAGAGGAGTGGAGGGAGAAGGGGAAGAAACTTCTAAAAAATATTGGATATGTAACATTTCAAAAGAATTATTGAATTATGATTATTTTCTTGGCCTGGGAAAAATAGCTAGCTTGAAATAGAAATGAATAAATTACATTTTCATATAGAAAAAAAGATACTCTATAGAGTGAAAGCAAAGTTCATCCAAAATGTCCTGTCTTAAAATAGGCACAAAATTCAGAAATGCAATGCATGATGTTTATCTTAATCTTCCTTATTTACATGTTCTCATGCATATACTGTATAGCATGAGTTCTGCCTGTGTGTACATGTGTGTAACTGTCACAGTGGGACATGAACAAATTTAACCCGGATTCAAGCTTGAAGTGAAAAATGGCTGTAGTTTCAACTTTTAAAAAATTATCTGTTTATTTCACTTTCTCTGCCGATAACTCTTGGTTGAAATGCTGAAATCTTATAAATACGGCACAGTTAACTTGCAAAATGAGCTTAGTGTTCTCGGGGCAGTGCAAGTTGAACAACACATAATTTGGCACAATTTGGTGGGCCTGAGTTTAAGACAAATACAAGACTGAGAGAGCATAGAGGCTTTATTATTTCTAAGTGAGTTCATGTAGTGTACATGGGTTGAACTGATCAG
Organism: Ailurus styani; assembly: GCA_002007465.1. Lineage (NCBI taxonomy): Eukaryota > Metazoa > Chordata > Mammalia > Carnivora > Ailuridae > Ailurus > Ailurus styani. Next base: position 709,581 of record LNAC01000214.1, on the reverse strand, counting down.
AAACCCCCACTCGGCCTTTTGCCACATCCAAGGCGTTCAGTCTTTATGCTTTCATAAGCTGTATTCACAGCACAACATTTCTCCTTCCCAAATAGGAATGTTGTTGTTTCAAATTACCATCTGTGCTTTTGGCAAAATAGTAAATGCCATCTCCCCCTCCACTGCCCTTCCCCCCCAGCCCCGTTGCTATCACAGAGAGGTTGGAAGGGCCGTGTGAACAAGGCAGGGTGTGTGGAATCACACAGCTGTAGTGTTCTGTAGTATTAAGAAAGGGATGGTGGAGAGGGAATGTTACCTACAGCTAGTAAATGGGGGCTTCGCTGTCCAATCAGAGTGCTCGAATGACCAACTGGAGTACATTTAGAAACAGAAGAGAGATCTTACTGTAGAATTGCTTGAATTCTCGAGAAAAAGGAAGGGAAAGAAAACTAAGATTTGTCAGCTATCTTTGTGCCAAGCACCATGTTGTATAACTTGGGTGTCCATATGCCACATCCCTGATTTTGCCTGTTGGCCTAGCATAAGTAATAATGGAACTCCCTTTACTCTCAGAAGTATCCTGGTTTGGACAATAAATTACATGGTCATCCTGTGTAGAATCTGAGTAAGAGCTCTTTAGGGAACATTTCATCACTTCCACTATTCACATCTGGACACTAAGTCTCTGAGAACTAGTTCAACACATACGATTCAACACAACACAAAAAGGATCTGACAACATAGATTATTTCTGCTTCATCATGATACCTCTCAAAGTGTGTTTTATCTATGCCGAAACAATGGTACTCATCCACTAATAGGGCAAATTAGTTTATGAAAGCTATTTAAAAGGGGAGCATCTTCTTTTGGTTGTTTTTCAGTGGGGAGGAGTTGGATTTATCCCATGCTTCCACATGCTCTCTTTCACCTTGTCCTTTGTAACCAGGGGTAAAGTTTGAGAAATAGATAAGACATTGATGATCATAGTTTAAGATATAATATGGGCTTATGAACTCCAAGAAAGGTAACAGATCTGTACAGGTATTAGATTCAGAACTGCTTCTTTCTACCATGAAGTCAGTGTGTGAACCAGCCCAGGGGCCAGAATCAAGGAAGTTAGTATTTATAGCATCATGTTTCTGTACCATTTTGTGTGAATAAGTAATAAAGTACATTCATTCAGTTGGTGTTTGGTAGATCTTAGCCAGTCACAGACACCTCAGAGATTCTTTCAGTCATTTTGGCTAAAATTCCACTATAGAAAATAGCACAGAGAATAGAGAGCTCTATAAAGGGGGTGTAGAAACCTTGATTCCTCCTCCCTCTCAGTTACTAGCCATGTGACCTTGTGCAAATCAGTAGACCTTTCTTGAATTCTGTTTTGTTAAAAAAAGAAAAGATAAGATAAAGAAAAGAAAATATAAGGAAAGGAAAGAAGGAAAGAAAGAAAAAGAAAAAAAAGAAAAAAAAGGAAGGAAGGAAAGGAAGAAAGCAAGAAAGAAAGGAGGAATAAAATGAAGATATTAGATTACAAGGAGTCCTACCTTTGGGCACTGCCTATTGCCAGTTTTTGTGAATAAAGTTTTAGTAGAACATAGCCATGCTCATTTGTTTACGTATTATCCAGCCAGTTTTCCAGCTCCAAGAGCAGTTGCAAGGCTGTATAACCTGCCAAGCATAAAAGATTTACTGTCTGGCCCTTTGTAGAAAAAGCTTGCTGATGCCTGGCATGAATAATCTCTGAGGACATCTTTACTTTTTGTAAGCCTCTAACCCCAGGAAAAAGAAGGAGAGTGAGAGACGAAGGAAGGGAAAGTTAGAGGTATAGATCTGAGTCAATGAACAAGAAAGCAACTTGCAAATAATCCACAAGCCAATGGTCCTAAGGTGACAGATTACAACGCCCCCTGCTGGCCAGGAGGACCTTTAGCATGTAATGTAGACTCAAGGTAACAAATTATACAGGAATCAGACTGGCAAACTCCTTTTCAATATGGTGGTCACAGCACATCAGTGGGAAAGTTTTTGTTTGTTCCTGAGTCCTTTGAATTCATAAAACACAAGCTTTAATTAGGGAAACTAGGGGAATTTGGGTCCTTAAACTAGAGTGTAAAGCTCCTTTTGGAGAGAAGTAAAACCAAAAGAGGACAGGGAAAGCATGCTTGAAAAGAACCTGATCATGGTGTATGAAGCCAAAGCTAATAAACAGTGCTGGATGGGCTCTGGTGGCCTCAGACAGTAGGTGAGGATGGTTATTGTTGTGATTGCATTAAATCATACTAATCCCAGTGCCAAAAGCCACTTTGAATGATGAAGTGAAGTGGCCTGCATGGTGACCGAGAGGCTCTTCATTGCTGTTCCAGCCGGGCAGGTCTGCTGTTAGCCCTCTCAGGCAAGCTCTGCATCCTGTCTTAGCGGCCCAACTCTGTGTTCAGAGACTTGCAGAACTGGCAGATTTCAGTTTGGTTTGGAGTTTTGTTGTGTGTTTCTTGGCAGGAGGGGACCATCCTCCATCCATGGAGCGCCCCGGATTAATGGCTAAAGTAACACCTACTGGCGGGATCAACTCAGGATGGGGGCAACCTTTCTGCTATTGACTCATGACTCCTCTTGACTCACAGCCTCACTCCATTTTGTTGGCTGTTTGTGGCTCTGCCCTAAAGTTCAGATTGCTTGTTTCATGATGTGAAAAACATACCAAAAAAGTGCATGTGACTTCCCCACCAGAGTGGAGCATGTTATCCTTGGTGGGCAAAATTTGGGGGGAGTCAAGGGTAAGTTGTTTTGCACTATGGTGAATCCTAAGGCAAAAAAATAAATTAGATTTGACCCATAAAATCTTGAGCTTGTTGCTTTCTTTCTTAAGTTTCAACTTCTTCTCAAAATCTTGGAAGATGGTTAAGATAAAGCCTTAAAAACCCAAAACCAAATGGAGGGTTGGGTTTTTCCTTTTAACCCCAGTGGATTGAGATGAAAGTTGTCATAATCTTGGTGTGTTTTCTTCTCCTCCATGATAAATCCTTTTGGGAACAAGGTGGGATACAAAAATACATGGCTATATGTTCATGTGCTTACTTTTTTTTTTTTTGACCTTTCTCTGAACCCAAATTGTGCCAAAATGTGCTATTTTTTAATACTTTGTAGAAGGGTGGAGATATTTATTTTCTCAATCTTTCTCTCTTGGGAATCTAAAGAAAATCAACATGTTTCTTGTAAAGTTTTAAAATGGGTTAATTTAACTTGGAGCATGGCAATTATACTCTGCTACATATAAAACATTTATTTATATCATGGGTAGACATTGAGTAATGTGAATTTTCTTCATTTTTGAAGGATATAATACACAAACCAAAGGAATGGTAAAGCATCTGTCGAATTGCCTTAGTCCTCCCCATTACAATGATGCTAAAAAGTAGAAAAAACAATGAGAATGAAATATGAACTAAATTTCAAGAAAGCCAAATAATAAGTTCTTCCACAAAATGACTGACTCGCTATGTGTGGGTGTGAGTGTGCAGGCACCACGTGAGCTTTTGTGGTGGGGTGAGAAGTGGGGGAAATGAACTAGTACCAGACAGAGAGGATTCTGGGATTCCAGGTGTTAGGGGATAGATTCCATGTCTGCCAGAGTGGGCCCATGCTTGCTGGCCTGTCTAAGAGCAGTAGCTATTACCTTTGAGTTTCCAGTCAGGAAATCTGATGTGGTCCCCATGTGTCCCCCTCAGAGAAGAGACCAAAGTTTGGAGCATATAGGGGAAGAAAATGGACTAGCACCATGGATCTCTGAGTAGAGGAAGGCAATGGGATGTAGCTCGAAGGCTATCCCCATCCCATTACCTCTTACCTCTTGGCCAAGAATGGCTGGCCCTGGAATGTACTCTGGATTCCCAAATGCAGCCTTGTCTGATGAGTTGCTTGATTGCCCTTGTCTGGGGGAAAATCCTTTTTCTGCAGCAAACTTAATTCAACTGAAATTTTCCTTTTATGGGTTACCTTAAAGCCAGGATTTCAAAGATGTCAAAACCACCTGCTAAAGTTAATTATTTTCTGAGTGACATAGACCTCAAAGAAGGAGATTTGGTTTCATCTCACCTTCTCACCCTCCAAGAGTGGCAGCCTATATATGGACTATGGGAATTCCTGCAGAGTTGCCATTCTGGGAGGAGAGCCTAGCTGAAGTGGTGACCTTGTCATTGGAATTCATTTCAAAATTGACACTCCAGGGGAACTTTCCATATGTCCTACCTCCCAGGCACAGTGCATACTTCTAAAACACTCAAAGACATTATTTATAACCGTGTCTGACAAATGGTGGCATTGCACCAAAATGTGTAGCTGTGGGTTTTCCTCTTGTTGGCTATATTTGTAATGCAGAGCCTCCCAGGCACATGGCAAAGTCTTACTTTTAACACGAGCCAAGAAATTTCACCTGGTACTGTCTAAAGAAACTGAGAACTGAAGACCTTGTTTACACCAGTAGATGGTCAATATGTATTTATCCAATCAAATATTGTTTGCTTTTAAGTAGAAGCTGAAGAACTTATGGGGAGGGGTTGTTTTAAGAGAAAGTGACTTGCAGATTGGTCCACTCTCTTTAGTTGGTCTCTTTAATTTTGAGCAGTACATTATGAAGTTACCGTTGTTTTTTTTTTGTTGTTGTTGTTTATGCACTTTCTTTTATTAAGGAAAATTTGAAAAATACAGAAAAGAGAAACCCATGTACAGTGTTTTGAGTAATCAATTTTAAAAGATTATTTTTTCCCAGTTTACTTAGGCCTGCTTTGACCCATAACTGCATATATATTCAGGTCCCAAATTTTGAACAGTGTTAAATTATGGTGTTGAATATGCAACTTCAGAGAGTGTGGGGCTTATTGGTTGTGTTAAAAATTTTATTTTTCTCCATTGAAATATCAGCACCAGCAGAAACTTTTATGGCATTTTCTCCTTTAAGATATGGATGTGATGACAAAAAATGCTTTAATAATTTTGAATGTTATACCTAACAGGAGATACTATGACTTTTAGAATGACATTAAATTGGAAGGCTTTAAGGACTCGAATCTGCTATTTTTGAAGTTACTATTTTTTAAAAAAAGATAGTACCCAACATTGGTGAGAGGTTGGGAAATGTCATACATTTCCAATAAGACTGTAAATTGTTATGGGTTTTTGGATTAAAGTATTTGTACACTGTCATTCAGTAATGTCTCTTTTCATAATTTATCCTAGGGAGATAATTAGTAACATACATAGAGGTCTATATAGAAGGATTTTCATTATACCATTCTAATTAAAAGTTTAGAAATAACAAAATTCCCAATATAAGAGAGTAGTTAAATAAATTATGATGTACATATTCTGCAGACACAAAAATCATTTTGAAAGACTTTTTAGAGATGGAGAAAGGAATTATTTTCCCAATATAATATTAAGTAGAAAAAAGCAGGGAATGAAATGAATTAATTAAATAACTGGTAAATAACATATGTATAAGAAAAAGACTAGAATTACATATCACTAATACATTTTGGTTTATATCTGGCTGGTGGGATTATGGCAGTTTTTTCTTTAGTTTTTCCATATTTTCCATGCTATTCACAAGAAACATGCTTTACTCTTATAATTAAAAAATTTGTAATTGTTTTTTTTTAAAGAACTGAGCAGTTCATTAAAAGGTATGACAAAAGTAATGTTATTCAATTTAACTGTGCCCCATTTTATCCATAAAAATTTGAGGCTAATTGTAAGAAATGTGTATGATAAAATGGTTCAACACAATTAGAAAATCAGGATTAAGGAAGAAATAAACAAATACAGTGTCAAGACTGAAAGATAAAAATAGAGCCCACATTTATAGGCCATAATATCCTACTTAATTGCATTGGTCAAGCTGAGATTGGATGATATTTCCTACTGGCTGAAGCAAAGCTCCTTAGTGGCATAGAGGCAAAGTTTTGGAGCCCTCAACCTGAGAGACACTAATATGGGACTTTATCTGTTGACTTCAAGAGACGAGGCAAATATATTTCCTGGTAATATCTCCACTGCAGGAGTCCTAAGACTGTTTTCGTAGCATCCTCAGTGAATGTCAGTGGAGGAACTAAAATGGAATTCAGTGAGCAATTTTATGTGGCCTGTCCTAGTTTAGGTTCTGCCTAAAACAGAACTTGTCAAGGACTTGGGTGCAGGTGGTTTATTTGGGAGGTGACCTCAGGAAGCAGGAGTATAAAGCAGGGACAGCCCATAAAGAGTTGAGTTTTTTTTTTTAATAATAGCTTTATTGAGATATAATTGGAACATCTAAAGAGAAGCTTATTCTTCCTCTTACATTCTTAAGGGAATATATACAATTCACATACTTAAAGCATACAATGCAATGGTTTCTAGTACATTAAAGAGTGTATTATTGAGCTGGTTAACTGGGAAATCTCAGGGTTCCATCATGCTGGGACCTCTGAGCAACTAAATAGAAGACTTTTCAGAATTGTCCCCCAAAGGAAAGGAGGCTGGGACATCGTCCTCCTCTGATTGAGGGAAGCCTGTGTGGTATTAAATTCCCTGCCCTCTGGGGGTGCCAGGGAACTGACAGTCACTTTTCTGTTAGCTCTGAATTTACCTCCTGTAAGACACTTTATTGCTCTAAATATAATTAGCTCTGTTTGTGACTTTTAAATCACTGTTAATACCTTTATTTAAGCTCTTTCCATTTTGAATTGTAATTTTCTGTTTATTTACGTATCTCTCTGCTATTAGATGATAACACTTCAGGGACAGGGACTGATTCATCTCTGTCACTTTGGCACCTAGCCCAGTCCTGACACAGGTTCTTTGGGACTATTTACTGAATTGATGAATAATTAATTGCTTCACAAGACAATGGAAACAAATCAACAATTCAATTCTGAAATTTTTATTGGTGCCTGCCATGTGGCATCTAATGGGCCAGGTGCCAGGAATTCAAACATGAATAAATCACCGTTTCTTACCCTAAAGTTGCCAGAGTCTAGAAGAGGAGATTGAAACATGAAAAAAATGATAACGCAGAGCAGTAAGCAATATCAAAGAGGTGTTAAGTTGAACCATATGAAATGGCCAACTTTGTAGGTTAGAAAAAATTAAATATGGGCAATGTCATGTGATTGAACCTTCTAAATATGATGCCAGAACAGAAGGTAGAGTAGTTGCTGAACCTGACATGGTCTTGATCAGCAAGGGCTTTAATTCTAAGGTTTGAAAAAAATGGCAAAGGTGCTTGAATCTCTAGCAGATAGCAGAGGATTCCTTGAGCAGATAAATTCAAGAAGAGATGACATCATGAATAAGCAGCATGGTTGGTACGTTAATGGAGATGGGGAGTAAGTAAGGATGAGGTTTGAGGCTATCGACTTCTGAGGAAAAACATCTTCTTTTTCAATATCTTACTTCCCTAAGCTAGTTGCTATCAAAGTTAATTACGAAAAATTATCCTGTGAAATTCTGTCTCAAGTAATTTGTAGTGTTACCTAATGAGCAAGACATATGCCAGGCATATTAGCTATTGCTTACTGTGGAATAATTACCCATAATGACATGTATTATCTCCCAGTTTCTGTGAATCAAGAATCCAGGCACGGCTTAGCTGGGTTCTCAAGCTCCCAGTCTCTCACAAGACTGCAATCAAGGTGTTGGCCAGGGCTGCGGTCCTCTCAAGGTTTGATTGGAGTAGGGCCCATTTCCAAGCTCACACATGTTGCTTTGGACTGAGGGCCTCAGTTCCTTGGTAGATTTTGGAAGAAGGGCACCCCTAGTCCTGGCCATGTGGTGTCTCCATAGAGCTGTGCACATCATAGAAACCCAACTCCATCAGAGCAAAACGAAACAGGGCAAACAAGATAGAAGTCACTGTCTTTTATCACCGAGTCCTGGAAGTAACTTTTGTAGGATTCCATTTGTAGATTTTGAAGCCACTATTCCAGCCACATTCATGTGGAAGGAATTACACCAGGATGAGAATACCACAAAGTGGGGGATCATTGGAAGCCACTTCAAAAGCTGCCAACTATCCAGGCAATTTTCAGAATCTATCAGGGACTTTTGTTTTCTGGTCAGAATCTCTTGCTCCCTGGGTTTTGTCAATATCTTTTCAGTCTTTAAGAGAATGTTTTGGCTATCAGGGAAGAAAACAAAAGGCTACGTCCAGGAGAACAACAATCTTTGGTTAAGACCAGTCATGTACTTAGAATCATATCCTAACATAAGGGAAAGAAATTCTGAGAAAAGTTAAATCAGTGTTCCCTCCTTCCCAACCCATTTACAGGTGAGGAAACCAAAAGACCTGGTTGTTCTGAGACAACACATTAAATGAGCGGGAGACAACAGTGTATTAGGATAAAGCTCAGGCTGTGTAAATTGAGTTATGGTGACCACCAATTAATAATGGTGATCAAGGGGACCTCAGAGTCTGACCACTCCTGAAAGCATGTGCTTACTTCTGGGCACTAGGTTTTAAAACAGATTCCTAGATGATTCTGGATAAAACTTTGCTGAGGGAAATTCCAACAGGGAAAGTATAAACACTGAATCTGCTGGGCTGCTATGTATTTTGAAGGAAGGGATGGAAATCCCATTTCTCAAGCCATTTCAGATGGCACAGGGGAAAGCACTTTAAAGTCTCTTCTAGGGAGTCTTAAGCTGGCTCGTTGATTTCATCTGGATTTTTTTCAGTTCTTTCTCTTGCAGTTCCCTAACTGCTTCTCAGATCATGACCTGACAGGTGAAGGGCTTATGATACCTCCTTTCCATGATCATGGAATGTCTTTCTTTAAAAAACCATCAGGCAGGGCTAATAATTTAAGACACCCCCAAATAAAATAAGGTGACATTTAAAACAAATTAAAGTGATTTAAGAATTTCCACATTCTGAAAGGAGTATAATTGTATTAAGAAGTTCAGCCCTGAGGTGAATTTGGCATTTGGCAGCTTGACAGGTTCTTTTCAAATGTTACATTACTTGGCACCCCAAAGGTTGCAGAAGCCATTCCTGTAGACGGTCCCAGAAATCATTTTGATTATCTAGTTGAAAATCACAGTCTTGATAGTTGATTCGGCTGGCAAATGAGTCATCTAGCCTTTTTGAACACAACGCCCCAAATCGTGGATGCTCAGATTTCAACTGAATTGACCTTCAAAATCTGGGAAATGTGTCAAATGGTTTTAGAACGTCAAAAGGCTTGCTTTCATTTTCCTACACAGCACCTCAGAATGGATGAAGTTTAGAGGACTGGTGGTCTCTTTCCCACATGGGCCCGTGTCACTGAGATCCCATCTGTTGGTGACATTAGATTGTCTAGACATAAGTATCAGTCTAGACTGCCCCCAGCATCATACCGGCAAGGGCAGCCGAGTAGGAACAAGCCTCATGCTCCCTCTTTCTGAAACCCAGAGATCTCAGCCTGAGCCATGAGGCAGGGAGGAGAGCCCAGATTCCAAACCTTTTGCTTTTCTACACCCAGAGCCTCTCTGCTCTGCCATATGGGCCTGAATGTGCTGCCTTCTCTGTCCACTGTAGTGACAGCCATCTTTTCTTCTCTATCACTGCTTCTGGGCTATCATTGACCTTGAAGGCCTGGAGCCTTGTTTATATTGGATATGTTTCCACGCATTCTCACTCAGATGATCTGAACAACTCTCTTTTGCCTGCGGGTATATTACACCCTGTGTCCAGTGAAAGTTATGTTGCCACCGGGAAACCTTTGTACTGTGATGGGCCCAACAAAGTACCAGTCACTGATTCCAGCCAGCTCTGTCCTGTGTCTCCAGTACTTGTGTGGCTTCTGATAACTAAGGATATAAAAGAGTGACCCATTTGAGAATAGAAGCTCAGGTCCTCTTGGGATTCAGGCAGCACAAATTTGAGAATGGTTTGGTGGGTGGTAGAAGGAAGACCATGGGCTCTTTTACAATACTGATGTGCTTAAAGATGACTGTATCAGACTGCTGGTGTTTAAATATGGTCGTGAGCCCTATGTCTGTGTCTTGGATAGCATGAAATCTGATATTAAAAGTTTTGCTTGGGGCAGAATGACAGCACATACTAAGGGTCTTTTATATTTTCTGTAAAAGTCTGCTTGACTTGATGTGCTTGTTCTCACTCTTTCTCCTTTACACACACACACACACACACACACACACACACACACACACACACACACACACACACACACGATTGGGATTAAAGGGAGGTGAGGGAGACACTTGACCTGGGCTTAAAATTTAGAGGAATACCAAAAAAACACACACATCAAGAGAAATAATATGTTAATGAAATATTTTTAAAAGTCAAAATTAATGTAAAAAAAACCCATGATGAATAGAGTATAAAAAACCATAAATAGAGGCAGGGTCAATTTTATTGATTTTGCCTTTGCCTTAGGTTCTAAAATAGTTCAGCATGGCATGGCACTGTAACTGATCCTGTATCCATTTAAAATTTTGCTATTTTGTTTATTATGTATTTTTGTATTAATTTTCATTTAAAAAATATTACATTTAAATGATGAAGAAAACACTATTTTTCTCGATTGCTGTGGTTTTTGGAGACCCCTTCTAGTCCTGGCCATACAGACACATGTTGACAGACAGATGTACATACATATATACACGTGCACACATTCCCCTTTCTATAGTTCACAAAGAACACAACATTCTTTGCCTAAAACCTTATGCTATCCATTATTTTGTTATCTCTTTCTCATGCTCTGATGAGTTCATGTAGCAGTTCTTCTATGAAACTTTGCCAGGAAATATGCATGATATTGTTTTCTTTGTCTTGATACCATATGTTTTTTTAAACATTTATATATTTTCCTAGAGAGGGAGGGAGGGAGAGCACGAGTGGGGAGAAGGGCAGAGGGAGAGAGAATCCTCAAGCAGACTCCCCAGTGAGTGTGGAGCCCGACATGGGGCTCGATTCCAGGGCCGCAAGATCATGACCTGGGCTGAAACCAAAAGTCTGACGTTTAACTGACTGAGCCACCCAGGAACTCCTGTCTTGATACTGTATTATCAAGTTATAAAGAAATTGTGTGCTTTGAGTCTCAGGTAGAGATCTCCGATGATGTAAACATTTTCCAAGCCCTTTTGTCCAAAACTCACCTTTCAGATGTCTGCACAGTGGGGGTCACTCTGAAGCCTTGAACATAACATGTCCCAAAACAAACTCAACATCCCATTGTCCCAAACCTCCAGCAGAGCTAAAGCCTTCAACATTCACACATTTACCCAGATTAGAGACCTGGGATTCACATTTCCTGCTCTCCTTCCCCATGAAAACCTTTCTGTTCTGCTTTTGCAGGACCTCTTGATTTCTACTGTCTTTCCCATTCCCAGTGCCACTGTTCCATTTGGGCACTCTCCTCATGACAGGCCTGTGCCTCTGTGCTCCCCCTCTCCAGACTACCCTTCTCATTGCAGCCAGAGGGTCCTCTTTAAAAGCCAGGTTGGGAGAGCCCCTGTGTTGGTGAACTCTCCCTTTGCCATGATTATTGGAGGGGTGGTTGAGCTGTTTGTGTCTATTGGCTGTCTTCATATGCCTGGCACAGTTTAGAGTAGGGAATATAGGAAGCCTGTCTGATGGCATCTCCCACACCTGTCCTCCTCCCTGCACCGTGTGGCGCAACCACACTGCCATCACCAGCTGTGGTGGCGATGTCCTGTTCGGGGTGCATAAATCACTCTGCCCTCTTGGCTTTAGTGAAAAACTCTCCACATAGCACTCCAATGATTAGAATTGTATTTAACTTCACTGTTTCCTGAAGCTGATCATTTCTACCTGAAACTGGTTTGGGTCAGTTACAGGTTAGCTTAGGTTTTAGGGAAAGGAAGAAGATCTAGTAGGAAGAAAGCAGTAAAGGAAAGAATGCTTTGTCCAGAGGAACTTGTTGGGGCCAGGACTAGAGCTGATTTTTTTTTTTCAGACTATAAAGGATAACCCAACCCAGAATTAAATAGAACTGAGAACAGGTTTGGGGATAGGTAGAAGTTGAAGACTAAATCTTCAGAACAGGAAGCCGGTGAGTTGCTGACCAAAAGGGGATACATGCAAGAGCGTAAGGAATGGAGCCAGAAATCCAAGAAGCAAGGGGATAAATGCAAATGCAAGGACTTCAAGAATGGCTTGAAAGGGGCATTGGGATAATTGCCCAGGTTGGGGAGGCCACAGGTTTCACCTACTATCTGGGGCAGGTGCAGGCCAGCTGTATCCAGTGTCTGGGAACAAGATGTCTCAGTTATGACCCAAGGCCATAGAAGTCCACTAGTTAGAGGGCCAGCAGAAGGATAATGCAGTTGGCTTGGGCTGCTTATCTCCTACCTGGACTCTTGGACCATGAGTTTTCTGCAGCTGTCTTCCCTGGACTCTTCCAAGATCCACTATTGATAAAATATCATTGCCTACTAAAATGACTCCAGAAACTTCTCTTGGGAGGGAAGAGGGAATTTGAATGACTTGATGTATTGTGTTTAGCTTGTTGGGTAAATTCCATAGAATTGGATGAAAGTTGAAGTTATAGTAATAAGACTTTTCAACGTATTTTGTTATTCTCCACATTCCAATAGATCAAGAATCAAATCTCATCTCCCCAAATATAGCCATACATCATCTACATTTCTGCATTTTGGATTGTTCTTGGAAGATGAATAAAGAGGTAATGTTGATTCTAAGTACCACATTTAAGCATTTCTCTTTTAGCATTTTTCTCTTCCAGCATTTTTACAAGTCTCTTTATTACCTGGTGAATGACCTACTGATATCAGAAAGAGCAGGGGTTTCATAGCTGGACAAAGTGGACTGCACAGTGTGGCTGGTGACCTGAACTTCATCCCGCTTTGAAGGTCGGGGTAAGGAACCTGAAGTCCTGGCCCCACTGTACTGAGAGATGCTTAAACCATTCATATGGGAGATATGTTCAGCCATCTCCCCCAGAGAAATTTGTAGTTTTAGTTTTTCTTGTGTGGTTGTGCAGACTCTTTAGGGGCCTGCAAGGAATTTATTTGGCAAGGGGGTGGGGATCCTGCAAGGGATAGGAAAATGGCAAGACACAGAGCCAGACACTGTGAGAGAGGAGAAGCTGTCCATATGGCTTATAATTGCACTCTAGGACCCCACACAGCACTTAGCACACAGTAGGTGCTTAGCAAATATTTGTTGAATGAACGGATGGGAACTCTTTATCTGTCTTGTGAACCTAGGCATATTTAATCATTTAAGACTAAGTTTAATCACGGATATAATAGGGACATTAACGCCTGGCTGCCTTCATTTCATATTGTTATCAGAAATTGCTTTTTAACCATGTACAAATGTAAGTTATTATAATTAGACTTTCTCCATAAAAGCAACATACTGCTTTATGAAGATCATAAAAATGCAGCAGATGTAAAAAGGGAAAAATTGTACAAGAGTAGGATAGTAAAGCCTTGATTTACCAGAATGCACAGAGAATTAAGTGTTCCAGTTAACTGAATTACTGTTCAAGTAGGAGTTAAATAGAAAGACATTTGTTTCAACTCACAATGAATCTGTAATTCCTTGCCCTAGGAAGAACAAACTGATCAAAATATTCCTTTAACAATTAATACTGCTGCTTCTTTTGGTCATTGTTCTGAATACCATTGCTTCTATAATGATAAAAGTTACTGACTTTAGGATGTAGTTGAGATGTTGGTTCTGTTATTCTGTGGGCAGGTGTGGGGTGACACATTATAAGAATTAGAAACACAAAGTGTTGAGGAGGGTGGAACTAGGTAGGACAGAATATTCTTTGGGAAATAGCTCCCATACAATATTAAGGCATCCTGTACTCGAAGTCCAAAGAGCATCATTGCTTTTTTATTTTGGTTTTTGGTCAGCAAACATTTATTGGGTGCCTTCCACATGTGAGGGATTGGGCCAGGTTCTGCATACTACATGGTCATGACCTTGTCAAGGGGACAAACCAACATCACGTATTATGGTTACTGACATGACAGGGATGATCACAGGATGCCAGGTGGGCAGAGAGGTAAGACTGGCCAGCTGGTCTTCTGGCAGGGAAGAGGAGACAGACCTGTTGGGTATGTTACATCTTTCAGTTGCTGAATGATATTCAGGTGACCCAGGACAACGTGGCTCTAGGTGATTGGCCGGGTTTGGGAGTAAAGGCCTATTAAGTTTAGAGCCAGATGCTCTGGGGTTTGGAGAAGAACTATGGGCCTCAAGAAGTAGCATAGTTTTGTGCAGGGAAGCAAGGCACACAGCATTCCCTAGATTTGTTTAGGGGCACAATGACCAGATTTGGCTAAGCATGTGGGTCCTGGGCACATCAGATGCCATGACCCCTCAACTCTACACAACATTGCATTCATTAGTTTAGTCATTCATCTGGTGGTTTAAATCTTTGAATGTCTGTTGTCTTATCTGTGATTTGGAGATAATATGATAAGCACTTACTGTGTCTGGCACGTAGCAGATATCCAATGGTAGCTGGATACCAACCAGCTTCTATTTCTACCTTCAAATTTTTTTCCTTTTTCTCTTCTGGCAGCTCCCCTTCCTTGTCTTCTAATCCTAAAAGGAAGATTTCTTACTGCCTATGGGCAGAGTGTCTTTCCTTTTGAAGCATCACTATGTGGCACATTTTCTCCTCCTCATATTAGAAACCAGAGAAGAACAAGGAAGAAGTGAGAGAGCAATTGTGAGATATGTCTGTGATATGATTTGTTAATAAGAATAAGAAACCTTAACTCGATTAAAAAAAATCATCTTAGAAAGGAAGTAGATGCTTGAATCTAACATGTTTTTAATTAACTTTATTTGGGAAAGTACTTTCAAAGAGATTCCCCAAATAGAAGTTTTAAAATGTATACACATATTTTAAGTAGACACCATACCAATGTTGAAGTAAAGAGGAACACTTCTATTCTCATAGGCAATTTTAGTAGACATTTCTTGTTTCTTAGCTTCTAATATCCAGACCCCCTGACCTTCCTACTGTCATCCTAACCTTCCAATCTTTGGAGGAATGCCCTTTTGAATGTGAGTTAACATGAGAGCATTTCTAAGACCATGCCTCACATTATGGAATCTGGGAGTCCAGACTCTTCCTCTCTACTGCCCATTGTTATGTTCAAGGGCCAAGAATACAACCTAAAGGCCAAGCATGTGATCTTAGGGCCAGCCAGATCACTTAAGCTTGACCAATCAGAAATTATTTCTGGGACTTTGACTATTCAGTAAATACCACAATAGGGAAGAAAATATTTCAAAGGCAGTTTCATTGCTGAGCCAAGAGAGGTGTCTGGTATTTGATGATCCCAGTCACAATGCCTTTTACCACGTGGTCCTTTGTGCTCCATTGGTTCCTGCCATTACCCAAACCTAGTCCTTCAGCATCCCTTTGGTCTTAAGAGGTCTCCCAATTTCTTTCCAAAGTGTGTCATTTCTATACTCTGGTTTCTCTTCAGATCATATAAATCTTTCGCCTTTTACCAAAAGTGTGTCATTTCTGCTTAAGTTAGTACGTGTTGGACTGCTATGCCATTACCGTTTAGGTATTACATTGGTGATAAGGAAAAATCAGGTGGAAAGTTTAATCTTTCTTTCAGATCTCTCTTAAAACAACAGTTCTTAAATTCTCCTGGATTACATCAACTCAGTGATTTTGTTGAGGAAGGTGACGAGGTGATCCAGTTTCAGGATGTGAGTCAGTGAGAATGTTGTTTACAGAGACCTCGGGAATCCAGAACCTTCTCTATTTTATTTATTACATATCTGAAACTCTCAGTCTCTAAAGAGATAAAAGTTTGGGGTAATTAGTGTGAATCTTTGTATTGGCTTTATTGGCCTTTTAATTATTTCATTTTCCTTTTGCTAAATAAGGTCTAAATAGAGCTTATTTAAGTGTAAATATTTTAAAAGTAAGTGTAAAGTGCCAAGATACTTAAGTTCACAAAATGATATGAATTGGTCCACAGATGGAGGTTATTATGAACATGCATTTATATTGTATGAATCAGTCCATTGCAGAGAGGAGAGTAGGAGGAAGAAGTCTCAGCAAAGGAAGAAACATTGGTCAGCATTCGCTCTGTTAATGGCATTTGGCTGCCTTCTATTCCAAGCCCTGTCACTCTGGGATTGTGTTGTTTCAGAGAATAAAATATAGGAATGTGTAACTGAGATGGTGGTGCAATGGGTCCCGATCACAATTCTTGTGGTTTTCTTTTTTTTAAGATTTATTTTTATTTTCTTTAATCTATCTTTCTTTCCTCTCTCCCTTCCTTTCTTTCTTCTTTGAGAGAGAGAGCCTGCATGCAAGCAAGGAAGAGAGAGGGGCAGAGGGGGAGGGAGAGAGAGAATCCTAAGCAGGCTCCATGCTCATCATGGAACCTAACACAGGGCTTGCTCTCATGACCCTGAGATCATAACCTGAGCTGAGATCAAGAGCCAATGCCCAAATGACTGAGCCACCCAGGCACCCCTGTTTGTTTGTTTGTTTAATTCAAATATTTAAATTTTTTTTTCTATATTTGACTATAGTTGACAACAATGTTACATTAGTTTCAGGTGTACAACATAGTGATTCAACATCTCTCTTTTTATTTTTTTATGTGATTCAACATCTCTATACCTTATGCCACACTCACCATAAGTATGGCTACCATCTGTCACCATATAATGCTATTACAGTATCTAACTATATTCCCTATGCTGTGACTTCTATTCCTGTGACTTATTCATTCCATAACTGGAAGCCTGTATCTCTCATTTCCTTTCACTTATTTTGCCCATCCCCCTATCCTATTCACTCTAACACCCTTCAGTTTTTTCTCTGTATTTATAGGTCTGATTCTGTTTTTTGTTTGTTTTTTCATTGATTTTGTTTTTTAGATTCCAAATATGAGGGAAATCATATGGTATTGTCTTTCTAAGTCTGACTTACTTCACTTAGCATAATATCCTCTAGGTCCATCTGTGTGGTTGCAAATGGCAAGATTTCATCCCTTTTTTGGCTGTGTAATATTCCATTATATATTATATTATATTATTTATATATAATATTATCACATCTTCTTTATTCATTCATTTATCAATGGACACTTAGGTTGCTTCCATATCTTGATTATTGTAAATAATGCTTCAATAAACATAGGGGTGCATGTATTCTTTTGAATTAGTGTTTTTATTTTTAATCACAATTCTTTTGAGGTCTCTTTGCCTGAATGACGTCTGGGATCAGAAGGAAAAAATAATTATAATTAAAGTGAATGCATGAATAATCATTCAACATATATAAATTCAACGGAGAATTATTGAAGCCCTACTCTGGGCCAGACACTGTGCCAAGCCAGAGGGCATGGAGATGAAATTCATATACTCAGAGAGCTTAGAATCTCCTGTAACTTGCAAGTGTGGATGAAGTAAATTCATTTCACATAAATCTCTTCAGAGGCTTGCAGGGCTTAAGGTGAAAAAATCGTTTTCCCAGTCCAGGCCTGGCATGCCCTTCGACTCTGACCAAAGCTGTTTGTCTACCACCCACCGATCCTTTAGGGTTTGCCAATGAATTTGTGTGTAAAAGAGACAAGAGGACAGGAGGAAGACAGAGTGAGAAGATAATTACAGAGCAGAATAGAACCAGCTTTAAAAATGAGAAAATGAACAGAATAAAAGGCCATTTCAAAATTCTAATCAGTGGATTGGTGCCAACTTAGTAATATTTTATCATCTGGGCAAAATGACTGTAGTACTTAACCACATGCCAGTTTAAGGTTTAACCTTTAGAGTTTAATAAAAACCTTTAAGTTTAAGGCCCTTAGTAGGAAAGATTTACTTATTTTAGGAACATCTTCTTCCTAATTTAAAACGTCCCCTCTTTTATGACAGCATGTACTCATTTGACAATTATGAGAATCCCCCAGAGTACATTTCTTTGCAAAATCTAGAAGTCAGGAACAATGGAGAATTTTGAGCAAGTTCCCACCGCATGATATACTTCAGCTCTTCTATAGACAGAAGCATTTCTCAGAGTGAAATCTCTCAGGAAACGACCCTACCTACTTTATGCAGAAAATGAAGAAGAAATGGTCAATAGGATTCTAGACCCAAAACTTCCGTCACAGTCTGTAGGTAGAATACACTGGGCCCATCAGAGGTTTGAATTTGAGAAGCTGGTCTGAAGGCAAGGGGTCAGACCAGTGTCCACAGGGCTGGCTCAAAGCATGGGACACCGGAATGGGTGAGTTGAGATGCATCATGTTGAAGTTACAGTGAATTTCTGTCTTCCTCACCAGTGCCCTTCACCATCCAGCTGCAGCAAAACTAGGAAATCCCTTCCACAGCTGGGGAAGAAGGAGTTGACTTCATTTTCTAAAAAGGCATTGATATCCTTTTTATCTCTTCTTCATCTAAAACCGAAACTAGAAACCTCACCTTCTGTGAAGCTAGAAGTCACTCCAATCGCACAAGGCTCCAAAACAGGAAGCTTTTACCTCAGGACTTCCTTTTCAAATCTGGAGAAGTGAACCATGCTTTTCTTTGGGCATCGACAAAAGCGTTGAAGAACATGTCGATCTACCTGCAGGAGTAGATTCACTGTGCTCTCCTTACAGTGGGGAACATTCACCTTGCTCTCTTCTTTCTCTGTATGTTCACCTCAGCTGTAGGCTAAAAGGATCCCATTGCTTTTCTCCATAGGACTAAACTACTGTTTTGTTCATAGTATTAATCAGTGCCATGGACTGAACTGTGTCCCCCACCACCAAATTCGAAGGTTGAAGCCCTAACCTACCCAAATGTGACTGTATTTGGAAATAAGGCCTCTAAGGAAGTAATTTCTGTTAAGTGAGGTCATAAAGGCAAGGCCTTGATCTGATAAGATTTGTGTCATTATAGGAGGAGACATCAGAAAGCTTACCCTCTCTTTCTTGCTCCCTGCCACGCGAGGCCCCAGTAAGAGGGCGGCCATCTCCAAGCCAGGAAGAGATCCCTCACCAGAAACTGAACCAGCTGACACCTTGATCTTGGACTCCCAGCCTCCAGAACTGTGAGAAATTATTAAGTGTTACTTAAGCCACTAGTCTGTGCTAGTTTGTAATAGCAGCCAGAGTAGACTAATAGAATCAGTAATTATCATATAAATTGACCTTTGTTTCTTAAGAATGAAATGTTTAGCCAGAGGAAGTGATGAAAGTCTTTTTGGGCACCACATTGTCATTGAGGAGACAGGTGCTAACATTATTTGTATCTTTACCTATTTACTAGGCATGTGCTAATCATTTTCTGTGCACCAGATAAGAAGCTGTGGGTTAGAAGGGTTGCATAACTTGTCCAAGGACATGGATCTAGTAAGTCGAAGGCCCCAGCGGTTTATTACAGGTTTGCTGGGCTTAGAAGCCAGGCTGTACCTGTTTGCTCTGCCTTCTGCTGAGCCTGTCTCGGGCTGTGTTCTCTCCTTTGCCACTTAACTCTGCACTTTTGTCGTAGAGATTAAAACCACTTAAAAAAACTGGGGAAGGTTCTTTTGGAGATTTATCAAGATCCATTGTTTATATGATCTCAATTTTGCAAGGATACAGAAAGAACAAAAGAAAGTATGTATGCCGTATGCTGCATTATAAAAGCCTGCAAGAGTTACATCAAATGATAATGATGGGTTTTTGGTTGGTTGGTTGGTTGTTTTTTGTTTTTTTTCCTGAATAGGCAGATAATGATGAATTTTATTTTGCTTTTATAACTTTTTGGAAGCTTTTATTTTTCACTCACAGCTTTTATAATCAGAAAAACCATTTTTAACAGCGTAAAACAAGACACAGTCTCCTCCTCCTCTGACAGTGTGTGCTCTGCCACGGCAGAGGGGTGCACGATGGCTCCTCGTCTGAAAGCCTGGGCACCGAGGTGGGGGCTGGGGAGAAGCACAGAAAGAAGTAAATAGCAGAAGCTGACCCCAGATAATCCCATTACAGAGAAATGGGGTTTTCAAGAGTGTCTGCTCATAGAATTAAGAATGCTGACACTGGTTCAGTTCCAAACCTAACTGGGAAAACATGAAAATGGTTACCATCTGGAGCCGTGTGGTGTCAGGCGGTGAGGTGGGGAGGCGGTCTGCGGCCAGGGCGCCCACGGATGGGACTCCAACACAGGCGTTGCTTTCTTGGTGCCCTGTATGGAGGGGCGGGGGAAGGAATTACACCTTTCTGTGACCGTCAGATGACCCAGTGACTCAAACAGGGTGGCCATGGTTAAAGTGACATTTCTAAATAACGGAGTGTTCCATAGAAGCCAGACTGTATCTTTGTAGATCTGTCTTTATCAAATAGTAAAGAATTGGAAAGCAAATTCCCTGCTTGTGTCCTAGAGTGTGTGGCCTAGATGAGTGGTATTATCCATGGTTATCCTGGCAATAATCAGTTCTTGTTCCCCTCTTATATCTTCTTGAGTACCACTTTTGGCAAAAGAGCACAGGAGAAATAGTCTATGCTGAGGACAGGGAAATAGTAGGGTTCCTGTCCCCAGGTCTCCCCTCAGTTTAGTAAGGAAAAGTTGTTAATAGTACAGAGCTAGGATTTCTTTAGGGGGAAATCATGATGAATGAAAGCTTCTTATAAGCGCTAGAATGTTCTGCAGGGGATCCTGCTGATTAGAAAGTAAAAGGGCTATTGTGTTTTCTCTAGGGAGACTTGGGAGGCAGGCTGTGACCTGAACACAGCAGTACTTCTAGAAGGATTTTCAGCTTTTCCCAAGCAGGGCTCTTTTTTGGGTAACTGTTTGTGGAGGACTGTTGTGAAGGAGTGAAATACTTTGTAAGGGTCTAATTCTACATGAATTAGTTCACATTTGCCATTAATTTTTATAACTCTTTGAAGGAAGGGATCCTATCCTATTTACCTATTCGGTCCTTCAACAACCATCCCTGAGCATCTGCTATGTGAATAGCTCTGTGCTACATACTGAAGACACACATGTATGAATATATTACACATATATTCTTCATACATACAATGTATATATATAGTAGGGGCTGCATGGGAATTTGTGATAACACATGAAAGAGTTTTTATCTCAGGTGAGGCAAGGCTTCCCTAAGGAGTAATTTAAACTGAAAGTACAAGAATAGTAAGAGGAGCTGACATTTATCGAGCATTTGCTTTGCACCAGACGATGTGTTAAGTGCTTACCTCATTTAATCCTTTAAGGTAGGGACAACTATTATGTTCATTTTATAGAGAAAGAAACTGAAGCCTGGAGAATAAATTACTCAAAATTGCACACTTAGCAGGTATCAGGATATGGACGTATCTTTTGGGCAAGTTACATTTATATGTATATATGCGTGTATGTGTGGATAAGTGTGCACTAATTTCTCCAGCACTCTGACTCTGGAGTCTTGGCTTTTCACCTTAATGCCGAATTGCTCGTTACTGTGCAGGAAGACTATGAATAGGAAGAGCCTATCTTTCTTGTCAGAGGCACAGCTTAGCACACTGTGAAATGTACAGTAACTATGTTCATGAATGACTCCATTAAAGTTCACATCTTATTCTGAAAAAGAACTTGCAACAAAAGGATTGATCTCTTCCACAGATGGTCTTAGTTTGAGCTCCTACAGAAGCGGATATTATGACAAGGACTCCAATAGAGGTGATCCCAGGAAACGCTAGTGGGAAGTGGGGAAGTGAGATAGGGAAGAATAGAAAGCCAAGGTAAGGGCTCATTGTCAAGCAGGTTCCCACTGTGAGAAACCAAAGTTCTGCTATAGGTTTCTGGGAGCCAGAATAGAGCACATCCTGGGGCAGGATGTTCTCCCCCTGAGAGGTAAGGGAGCTGGGGTTATTTTTACACCAACACCCATTGGTCAGTTTTGGGGAGCTCTTCATGGGTGACATGAATTCCCTTGTGGTTTTGACCTACCCAATAGCAGCAGAGGCCTTCCAGCAGAGAAACACAGGTGCATTTCCTGAGAGGCTGCAGTGTGGTCCAGAGGCACTGAGCTAAGAGGGGCACAGGGCCATGGAGAGAATACTGAGAACATCTGCCTCAAGTGACTGAAAGGAATCATTTTCTAAGATTCCCAGTTCCAGCGCTGCATGTGGAGAGGGGTAGGGCCTTATTTCCCAGAAATACCAACCCCCTAAACTAGACATACTGTCCTGTGGGAGTCTTTAGTCTCCCAGTTCAAACCCAGATTCAATCAAAATCTCCACAACAGTGAGTGACTAAGTCAACTTTTTTGTTTTCTTCTTTCTGCTATTCCATATCATCAAGTCGTGTTTATTGAGATTCACACAGTCCCTCTATTTTAGGTGGAATATTATGGAGAAATAGGTAATCATGTTGGGTGGTTGGGAGGTGAGCTAGAAAAACATAGATAAGGAGAGGAAACCTGTATGTAAAGGCCACCTCAGATACTTCCAAATCCTGTGATATGGATTTGGGACTGGATAATTAGAAAACAGTCTTTCCTTCTTTCTTTTTTTGTGGGGGGGGAGGGTGTGGGCCACTGGAGGGGGTGCGGCTTGAAGCCCAGCATCTTCCTGAATGTCTCAAGTCTAGTGGGAGGAGAATCTCTCATCTCTGTGTACCTTTTGGAAGCATTTACTTGGCCTTCATAAAATTGAATGTGAAAGCAGGTCCTCTTTGTGTCGAAAATTGTCACCAAATCCTCCTGAAGGAGGACCCAAAAGTGATGGAATTGGGGATGGAGGGAAATGGATCTCTTTGCTCTCTCACACTGGTGACGGAGGTCTCTTTTTCAGGGAAATAGGGCCCCACTGAAATTAATTGTTTGGGGAAGGAAGGAGGGAAATGTTTTCTTTACCAACCCAAGAACCCTCGACATTCATAGAGCGGTCATTTTAGAATCCTCAAAGGAATTTCTGGAAGAAGAGATATAACCACATCTCCATAATCCCTGCTAAGGATATAATGAATAAACTCCACATTTTTGGAGTAGTAACAGAAGTGAGCAACTTCAGAGGGTGGTTCTCAAAATGGGTCAAAGAATTCCTGGGAGCTGTTGAAAGTTTAAGTTGTGAACATTACTGTGTTGCCTAGTGAAGGTAGACAAAAGGCCCTTGCAGGGGAGTGGTGGAAAGGGGTGGCAAATAGGGCACAGAGAAAAGGTGGTAGGGAAACAGAGGACTATGGGAGCCCTCTGGAAGAACTGGGGAATAAAAAAACTGGAGATATGCTGCTCTTACCTAGTAGAAAGGTGTCCAGGACTGTCATGATTAATGTAATAAGTGTAAATATGTAAATAAGTGTTTAATAATAGTTAAAAAGTGTATTCATAGGAACTTTGAGGTATGGTCAGGTCAACAGATCAGGAGGAAGATTGCCACTGAAAAGACAGTTTCTTCTCGTTCCCAAGGGGAAGGGGTTTGCCACATTGGGGGTGGAAAGGGCAGGGGGCCATTTGGAGAAGAACCGGGGTCAGTTGGAGGGCAGAGGGAGAGAGAGAACTGCGGACAAGAGCCTTTATTGTGGTTTCTGTGGGAAGGAACAAGCAGGGCAGGACAAGCAGGCTTAAGATTGGCCAGTTTGAGTAATTTCAGTGGGCTCAAGGGCATTGGAGCTGTCCCTAGTTGTCTGGTCCTTGGCCCTGAGGTGATTAGATGGACCATGGCCTGGAGTGTGAGAGCCTGATTAAGGGGGTGTTTGGAGTGTGGGCTCTAAAATGGTTGGTATGCTTTTGAAAAATGTGCTCATGGGTGAGTTGTTTCTGTCTAGGAATTAGCTAACCCTAGGATAGGCAGTCTCACCAGGGTCAGTAAGGCCCCAGATGTCAAAGTAGCAGAGTACAGAAAACAAAAGACATGGCTAATATAACAAATGAGCTGGGAGTGGTGGGTACCATTTTTTTTTCTTTTTCTTCTTAAACCTTTCATAAGAGGTTAAAATACTTTACATTTTAAGTCACGGCCCCTAATGGCCACATAGACCAGCTCTAGTGTATCTACTCATGAAGGGAAGTGGTTATGTTTGTCCCAGGCCTCATTTAGAAAGGAATTTGGAACCCTTCTCTGTAGAAGGCCTCATATGCATAAGTACAAAACCTTATTCATTAATAGTAAACTTCAATGGAAACTTTTAATCATGTTTTTAAGGACTGCTGTTTCAAAGTAATCCAGTAGAACCAAAGCCTTCATTATTTGAGAGATGTTTTTATGCAAAGTCTGTGGATAGCACACTTTGAAAGAGAATTAATGATGAGCTTGGGTGAGTTGGGTATTCAAAAAGATGTCAGGGCGAGTCCCCCATTGGAAATACGGAATACAGTGTGGTATTAAATGGGGTTCCTGTTCCAGTCCCACATGCTGCAGCTCTGAACTCTGGTTCCCCTTCTCTTTTCCTCTCTTGGAGAGCCCTGCCAATAAGAAACCAGTCCGAAAATTACACATAACACTGTATGTCACTATTTGGCATTATTGTTGCTTCCATTTACATATTAATATTCTAGAATCAGATGGCGGTGCAACTGCATACATAACACCAGGGAATGTATGAAGAAGGGGTGGGTGGTATACTGCAGCACATAGATTCCTGTGTTTGACCTAAAAAAAAAAAAAAGCAATGAATACAAAATGTTTTTTTTTCTTTTCTTTTTTTTTTTTTTAATTTTATTTTTATTATTTGCCCAAGGGGTACAGGTCTGTGAATCATCAGGCTTACATCTTTCACAGCATTCACCAAAGCACAAACCCTCCCCAATGTCCATAACCCATCCACCCTATCCCTACCCTCCCACCCCCCAGTAACCCTCAGTTTGTTTTATGAGATTAGAAGTCTCTTATGGTTTGTCTCCTTCCCCATCCCATCTGAATACAAAATGTTTTTAAATAGGAGGAGGCTTAAACCTCAATAGGCTTTGCTTCTTCAGCTTGTTAGGACAGTTTGGTCTCTGAATCACTGAGTGAACTCTCAGGGAGAGCTCAGCTCTTGGACACGGAGGCATATGCATGTCAAAGCCAGTGTTGGCTGTAGGACCTTGGGGTATCCTGGGGCGGTGTGGCGTCCAGAAAACATAGCCAACAGTTCACTTGTGTCCAAAAGTCTAATGTTCACACTGGAAAAGTCCTCTCAGGTCACCTAGTGCAAAGCAGCCCTCTTCAACTCCAGGCCCTTGCACTCTGCTACTCCCACCCAGTTTAGCCTCTGTCCGAGGGCTGCTAATAACACTCTCTGGAGACTCTCAGTAGACTGTGCCTCATGGGGACACTTGGACTCTGCTCCCCCATACTGGCTCTACACCGCCATCACTGGACTTTCCACTGGTTCCCTCTACTTGTCACCCATATTTCTATAAGCACAGAGCCAACTTTGGTGTGATGTGGTAAGAGGGACAATGCATGCCATTTGCAGAAGGAAACATTCTCATCATCACTTGTCCAAAGGCAGACATCGTGGGGCAAGTAGAGGGAGAATGGTAAGCAGTGCCACTCCACTCTGGCTAGGCCTTTTTGTTCAGCCTGAGTGACCCCAGTACCCACAGACCCAGAAATACAGGCCCTAATCACCTCCAGGTGTTCATGGTGTCATGAAAGGAACATAGGGTTGCTAAAAATTTAATTTTGCCATATGAAAATTAAAAAGAAATAATTTTCTACTCCTCCCATCATTTCACAATAAAAGGGCATTATAATACCCCGAAATATGAATACACTGTCCTAAATTTTCTCATGTATTCACTGTCTGGAGAAAATGTTGGCATAGATTGCTAGGCTAGGTAGAAGTAATTGACTCCTGTTTATTGAGTGTTTAACCAGGTGCCACTTTTCTAAGCCCTTACATATATTCTCATGTTTTCCTTTTTAAAGTTTTCTGATGGCTCCAAATGGTCTCTTGCAGCGATGGCAAATAATCATTTCTGTCACCCTGGATCCACTGATTAGGCCTTGCCAGGGCATTGTGTAGATGGGGATCCTGAGATCAACCAAGGCTCGGCTGGAAAGAGTGCTTGATTGATTAACAATGCCTGACGTGGGAATATGCGTGGGGTGGATGGATAGGAAGGGTGGGTATTTTTCACCCTACAGTCATGCAGAAAAGTCCTCAGCGGGCAAGACAATTGCTTTACAGTCCTTGGGATACCTTTTCAGACTGCCTTCTGGTCCCTTTCTTTAAATTCCAGTGCCTTTGCTTCTCTAACTATAACATGCACACGAATCTCCAGGGAATCTTGTTAAACTGCAGATTCTTATGGTAGATCTGAGTGGGGGTCTGAGATTTCACATTTCTTTCAAGTTCCCAGATGTTGCTGGTCCACGGACCACACTCTGAGTAGCCAGGCTGCTTACCATGCATTCCTGAAACCTCCAATGTGTTTTCCATGTACCTTTACCCGTCAGTTAATAAGGGTTACCACTCATTATTTACTAGATGGGAAGCCCTGTGCTACATTTTTTGTATAAATCATCTTATTTAATCTTGACAGCAAACCTCTTAGATAGGTAATAGAATTATCATCTCATTTTACAAAGGACTGAAACCAGGCTCAGAGGTTAAGTAAATTCCTCAAATTTAGAGGACAGCAAGTGTCTTGAACTCCAGCCTGCATGACCACAAAGCATATATTCTAATATATTGCTCCTCAGACTGTGGATTAGCAGTATTAGTATCTCCTGAGAGTTTGTCAGAAAAGCAGAGTTTCAGGCTCCACCCCAGATCCACTCAATCAGAATCTGCATTTTATCAAGATCCCAGGTAATTTGTGTGCACATCAGATTACCAGAAGTGCTACTTTTCGTATTTTATCATGCATCTTTTCCAAAATACAAAGACTTGAATCACAATTTTTACCACACCATTTCAATCGGATATTTTTTTTAATATTTTGCTGTTTTGATCCCACAGATTTGACCCAAAGGACATTTTTACTCGGTTGCTGGGGAAATTTTTGCTTCAGCAGAAATAATCAACACAAATTAAAACTGACAATGCCTAAGGATGCAAGTGGTAAAACTTAATATACATGAAAACCTGCTTAAAGGGTTATATGTTGGGCACATTGTATACTGTGGGAATTGGCTCTGGAAAAAAATTACACTTGGTACAAATAATCGACATGAAATAAAACTGTCAACAGCTAAAATTGCATGTGGCAAGATACAGATTAAAAAAACTGATAGAAGAATCAAGTCTTCTTAAAAAATAAATTAAATCTCAAAATTGGACCCAGAAACACTGAACTAGTTAGAATAGTGGCTTCAAAAAGAAGGCTCACAAAAGCAGAGATTATTACTCTGAAATTATTTCTAGACAGCTATAAAACCCTGATTAATGATTCAGTATTAAGTTCCATGAATGCAGGAATTAATAATATCTGTCTTATTTACTATGTATTCCCTTCATCTAGAACATTGTCCAGCATATAATAGTATCTCAGTTAAAAATATGTTGCACAAACTCTTGAAGAATATAATCTGACAAAAATAATTCTGAAAATAAAGGCCAAAAATAAAACTGAAAATAGGAAAAACTCTTGAAAAAGGTGTAAATGTGTGGTATAGAATTTGATCAAAGAAGGAAAGGAATTTAATGGCATTTGATCCAGAGAATGCTTCGCATCTGAGAAAGATTTCATGAGAAGATCATTAATCAGTGTTAGCAAAATTTGGATAAGAAATTCATAAACATGAGTCAAAATAGGGCTAGAAGAGTGAGATCATACCATCCACCTGTTCAAATGGTGCAGTGAAAAATATGGAGCATAGCAGCTGCA
This sequence comes from Ailurus styani, assembly GCA_002007465.1. NCBI lineage: Eukaryota > Metazoa > Chordata > Mammalia > Carnivora > Ailuridae > Ailurus > Ailurus styani. The sequence continues at coordinate 681,868 of LNAC01000214.1, read as the reverse complement.
CAAAGACCATCTGTATTCCTTCCTTCTGGCAGCAAATCTTAAGTATCCTTCAATGCCTAACCGAAATCTAACATCTTCCATTTGGCCTTTGCAGATCCAAAGTAAGACATTTTGTCCCCTTGTTTTTATCCCTACCATTTTGACCCAAGGATGAACTGATTATACCATAGAACCTACTGAAATTCATTCAAGTTAACAGAAGACTTTTGAAAATAATGAATGTATTTTCAGATTAGAGCAACCTTGGAATATCAGAGAGTAATTACTTACAATTTTATTATAGTTTAGCCAAGAAATAAATGCAAACTATCAAACTGTTATTCAATTCATAATATATGTTACTAAAGAAAATATATAAAATATAAAGTGTTACGTGATTAACTGCCTGAAAAGTCACCTCTTGTTTATAATATTGAAAACTATAAAAGTTCACCAAAAATAAAGAACTTGTAGAAATAGTCAATATAAAATAAAATATTCGTGGTTGACCTGTACATGGTAACATTCAAATTGATGGAAAGATAAAACTTCTTTCAAAATTTAGATCTGAATATTTAAACACAGGAAATTGGACTTAATGCAAATAATCACAAGATAAAGTTTACAGTGGAATTCAGTACATATGCTTTTAAGTATGTTCCATAAAGACATAAACTGAATATGAAAGAGTTATTTTCTAAAATGCTCGTTAAAAAGTTGTTTATAACAGAGAAAAATTAGCAAATACTGCTAAATATGGAGTATTAGGGGACTATTAAGTAAACAGCGTCCCCTTCTTTTTTTTTTTTAAAGATTTTGTTTATTTATTTGACAGAGGGAGAGATTACAAGTAGAGAGGCAGGCAGAGAGAGAGAGGGGAAACAGGCCCCCCGCTGAGCAGGGAGTATGATGCGGGGCTCGATCCCAGGACCCTGAGATCATGACCTGAGCCGAAGGCAGAGGCTTTAACCCACTGAGCCACCCAGGTGCCCCAGCATCCCCTTCTCTTGATGGTCAATGACTGTTTCCCAGAGCAGCATCTCTGCATTTATATCTGATCATTTTTATTTGTATGGAAATGGAAATATTTTCTCCTTTTTCCTTAACACTTCTGCAAGTTGGCATCTTTGTGGAGGGTTGTGTGATGTCGCTAAGAGTGAGGGCCTTGGTAACGAAGAGGCTGCTGCTACTGCTGTTCACCCCGAGGATGCCAAACACCAAAGTGATGTCTAGGGCTTGAGGTGGGACAGTACTGAAGGATCAAAATGTAATCTTGGTAATTGCCTAGCATCCTGAGATCTAGAGGTTGAGGACGGAGGAGCAAGACTAAGCAATATAAAATACACTCCACAACCTCATGTAAAAACCTAACATCCTGAGTGACTTTCATGAGTTGCTTATTCAATCATTCAACAGTAGGAAGTGCTGGGGAGTGGGGCTGTGATTTTAAGTTGGGTGATAAGAGGGGGATCTGATGAGGAGATGGCATTTGAGCAGACTTGAGGGCGGTTGACTGGCCATGGAGGTATCTGGGAGAAGAAGTCTAGGCTTAGGAAGGAACTTCCCTCTGGTATTCTCTAGCTTTAGACTTCATCTCTGGCTCTGTCTGTGGTGTTAATAATCCAAACATTGCAAATGGACTCTAGGCTAATGAATTTTTGGAATTTTGGAGAAGGAACCCAAAGAGTACAGAAATAGCTTAAATCTTGTTAGAAATTATTTCAAGTCTGTGACTTTTGAACTGGGCTGGGAGGTTTTGAGGTCCCACGCATCCAGTCTCAGCCATTAGAGTTTATGTTAGTGTTTATAGAATGTGTTCTTCAAACTAAGCTGATAGTTGGCTTGGTGAAAAAGGGCCTCATTCTTAAACAAATTTGGGAAACACAATGTGCTGTCTTCCCAATTTGAAAAGCCCTGCAATAAAGAAACCTGTTGACTGGTTTAACCCCGAGCTTCCCTAACTTATTCTCATGCCATGGCTATTCATATCCCATGAACAGATGCTCAGCAGAGCACCCTGGCCCACATAATAGTGTTCCGGCTGGTCACAGACTGTCTGGTAATTGTTCTTTCCCTTTGCCAAATGTTGGTGTCGTTGAATTATAAGGCAGGCCTAGGTGATAAAATTCTCTTGCATAACCACTTGGTCCTGGACACAGAGGACAGACAACAGAAAATCTTTCTGGATGAGATTGACTTGTTGGCTAACTATTGCTTTAGAAGGAGTCATTGGTGGTTGGAAATGTGGTCCTATGAAAGAGGTCAGTCAGGGTCTTCTTGAAGATGAAGTCTGAAAGTCTTCAACAGAAACAACATATCTCAATGCACTGAATACAGAAGCAGAGAGAATCCAGCTATCTTTATTGAACCAGACATTAAATTTGCAAATATGTAAAACAATGCCACTATTTTCTCTTTATTTTTTTTTAAGATTTTATTTATTGATTTGACAGAGAGAGATTATAAGTAGACAGAGAGGCAGGAAGAGAGAGGAGGAAGCAGGCTCCCCGCTGAGCAGGGAGCCCAATGTGGGCCTCTATCCCAGGACCTTGAGATCATGACCTGAGCCAAAGGCAGAGGCTTTAACCCAATGAGCCACCCAGGTGCCCAAATATAGTAGTTTTTCATAAAAATATATTACTTATGCTAACATGTAATTATTATTATTTTAAAATTAGGTAACCAAGATTTAAACATTTTCTCAGTGTCAGTTTCTAATATGGTAAATGTTGCTATTTATAACCTACATAAACTAAAGCTCTTTGGGGTCCTCAATAACTCTTAAGAATGTAAAGAAATCCTGGAACCAAAAAAACTTGAGAATTGCTAAACTAGGCAAGTCTTTTTTAGTTTCTGAGAAGTTGGACCACTGATGTGAGGCTTGTGAGTGCAAAGCAACTGAAGGCAACACAGAAGACCCTCTCTATTCTGTGCCCATCCCGAAACAGGGCAAAAAGTGATTTTGATTTTTGCCAATGAAAGTATTTTCAGTAAGTCCCAATTATCCCTATCGTGTGCTTACCCTTCCCCACATGGGAACTCTGTTTCTTTCTCTTGCCAACAGAATTTTTGAATTGCCACAAGCTTACTGTTTGATCCCACCTGAATTTAGTGTTCTGTCTTTGGCAAAGTCTCATGCATCCCTGTGATGTTGTTCTCACCTTAAAGCTACACAAGTATTTATTGAATGCCTCCTATGTTCAAGACACTTTTCTAGTGAGTGGGGAGACAATAATAATGAAGGAGATGCTCTCCTGCTCTTATGGAGTTGACAGCCCGGTGAGAGCCTGGGTAATATTTAATTGAACACTTACCCCATGTGCATTTTGCAAGTGGTATCTCCATTTCATGATCATGACAATTCTCTGAGGTTGGTTACTTGTATCCTCATTTTACATGAAAGAAAGTAGGTTCAGATAAGTTAAGAAATTTGCCTAATCCCAGTAGTGGACACTCTTGGAACCCGCACCAAATCCTCTCCAGCCATTTCTGCTAGTGCTGGGTATCCATCCCTCCTTTTGGTATGTCTTGCTGATAATGGCTTATAGCTGCAAAATTCTTCAGAGGATTGTCTGTGAGCTCCTGTAGCTGTCCAGCTGGTGCCCAAGTGCCCACTAGCTGATGGCCGATGCTCAGGTACAAAAGCCCAGCTTCCTTTGCATCCGGACAAAGTCTGGGTGTAATTTATTCTTCAGAACTTTGGGATCAGGCTGAGGCTAGTCTTTAAGTAAAATTAGACCTTTGCTTAGTCTGCTTCTCAAACTTTTACCCTTTGTTCCCTTGAGTTCTTCATTGGTAATAAATCACTTGAATTTGAGTCTTTGGTTCAGGGTCTGATTCTGGAAGAATCTGACTGGAAACAGTTACCCACCTAGTCTCAGAAGTTAGGATTTGATCCCAAGCCCATCTAACTTGAACACATGTGCTTTTAACCAGAAGGCCTGGCTATGCATTTTCAGTTTGTTGGTGTGGGCCTGTGATCAGTTGGTCCATCCAGGTGTCAATTCTGTATAACCACATTGCTTATTTTGCCACACACAGGGTGGTTCTTTTTACCTTGAGGGTATATGTTCTTCACCTTCTTGAAAAGAATTCTGCACAGAGGAGAAAGTAACATTCAGGTAGGTTGTCATGCTTATTTAAAACCAGGCAATTAGAAAAAAAAAATAAAACCAGGCAATTGAAAACAGGTATATATATATATAAGCACATACTAGCTTCTTCCTTCTCCTACCAAAGTAAACATAAAGGAAATATCAATAAACTCTTATTTCCTCCCACCTATGATGGCAATATATAAAGCAAATGGAAAAATAGTAGGTTGACAATAACATACCCTAGGCTCCTTCCATAGGATCAACATCAGTAGCTAAAATGTCATAGGCTGTCACCACCTCAAGAGAAGGGAAGCAGTAGCCTGGTGTGTGTGTGTGTGTGTGTGTGTGTGTGTGTGTGTGTGTGTGTGTGTGTGTGTGGCAGTCACACCATAACTGTGTTGAGCTCTGCCTTTTGGGTTGAATATACCAGCTGTTATTCCCCAATGCCCCAGCCTCCCCTTGATTTGGTTCCCCTACTGGAGTCAGAATGATTGTAATGACCCACCCATTGCCTCTATAGAAAACACTTCTGTTCTTGACTATTGGTTGCCCTCTTGTATTGGTGGGCCTTGAGTTTGGTGTTAAAATTCATAAGAGGCATGGGGACATGTATCCTTACAGCAGCCTTAGCATCAAAGACATTTCTGTGAAAAGGGCCCTTTTCCATTACTACAGAACTGTTTATTTTTTCAATTAATGAAGGATAAGGTAGTCCACTGGGGAATTTTGGCTTGGAGTCCCAGAATTTAAATATGTATGCTCAGTGGGAGGCTAGAAGGACCTTAGATTAATCCAGTTCTTGCAACATCTGGGGCTGGGTTTGTGGTCGGGGTGGCTAGTTTAAGTGCTGACTTTGGAAGGAGCCATTCGGTCCAAGTTTGGAGCCACAGGCTCAGACCACAGCTGCAGGCTTGGAATATTTCATTGACCTACACTCAGTTGAAAAGTTGACAGTATACCCTTTGACATGCTTTGGTATCTACTCTCATACCACCGTTTTATCTTTTCTCTCCTCTTTGGCCAAAAACACCTTATATCTAACTTGATACTTTGCATACAAACTTTAAGATATAGTCTGTTTTTTTGATTTAAGAAAGAATGAGCCCCAAGTGGGCCTTAGGAAGGCCAAGGAACCCCTCTGATCCATAATACACTCTTTCAGGTTAGACTGAATGCAGTCTTTTCTTCCTTCTCTCTGCTAGCTGAACTATTGAGTTTTAAAGCAAGTATATATGTTGAAATTCAATAAATTGTGTAGCTCTGAACTGGGAAATTTTCTATGTCAGGAATTGGCACACACACACAAAAAAATGTGGGAGAGCTTATCAGGAGCTGCTAAGAGTACTAATGAAGGCAGAGGGAGTGACCACACTCTGAACACCTTCTATTTCCTTCTTTACCCTATGTCCTCCATCCTCCAGTTTGGAAATACAGATGCTTCAAACTCCTCTAGTTTGGGATGACCAATGATCAAACCGATCATGGGAGAGACTAGATTTTGCCATGACCTTCAACAGAGAGCCCCAATAGGAATTTTAAATTTTACCCTCAAATTCATGAAACTGAGAAATATTTATATTGTTTAGTCATTTACAGATTTGTGTATGTGAAGTGTTTCAGAAGGGATACTTTTTTTCATTGTGGCATCAATACAATTTATAATGGATGGTGTCCAGTCCCTGATTTTTTTTTAAACATTTTTTTAAATTTATTCATTTGACACAGAGAGAGATCACAAGTAGGCAGAGAGGCAGGCAAAGAGAGAGGAGAGAAGAGGAAGCAGGCCCCCTGATGAGCAGAGAGCCCGATATGGGCCTCGATCCCAGGACCCTGGGATCATGACCTGAGCCGAAGGCAGTGGCTTTAACCCACTGAGCCACCCAGGCGCCCCCAGTCCCTGATTTTGCCTCCTCCCGTCCATTTCCATTGATGTGAAGGAATGGTTTCTTAACAAAATGGGTGTGAAGATCTTAACACTACTGAACACACTGTAGTCTTCTTAGGGCCCATGCCACCTCTCTCCTGGGCATTGTGGATTCATGTTTACATAAGGAAACTTAAAGAAATAGAGGATGAGAAAAGCTTCTGGCTTCAAATTCAGTTTAGGGTTTGCACTACCCATAAAATTCCAACCACTGCCAGAAGGTGGCTTTCCATCTCAGCTCAGAGAATGCACAGATAGATGGGGATTAAGCAAAACTTAGAGTGTGAAGACTTGGTTTGCCTTCCAAAGCCTCTCTACTTCCTTGAAAGACTCATTTCACTTTATCTCTTTCTGTTGCCCTCAAGCCCATCAAGTCTGATATTAGGTACAGTTGGGTTTCCAGCTCATTGCCAACGAATTTAGTTCAACATGTTAACTTTCCTCTGCATTTGTCTTGTCTTTAATTATGAGAGGAAGAGTTCTATCCTTTTAAAGGCATTGTGAGGAGCCTAGGGGGGTTTGTGGATCCAGAAAGGAAACTTCTTCAGGAACTCTCACCCAAGAGAAACACCATCTGAAAATGCATAAGCTAACAAAACTGAGTTTAGGACATCTGCTTTTGGCCCATTCTCATTAACCACCACGTCCCTGGAGACTGGTTTTCCTCCTAATATGGTGAAATATGCCAAAAGCAAGTAAATTCTCCTGTGGGGTTTAAAGGATTTAATTGAATCACATGGAAAGTTACCAGATCTTCTGAATGATTTATGTGGTGGAGGCATGGTTCTATTTGGATGAACTTCTTGCTGTATCACAGGAAAAAGTAAAATATTCAATATATACTCACCAAGCAGTTCCAAGGATCTTGCCTTGAAAAAAGTCAGTTTGTTTTAAAAGTTAGTTTAAAAATGTTTTTAGTAAAAATTACATTTTTAAAGTAAGAGTTATCATATTGCCAATCTTTTTCGTTGGTGCTGTAAGCTTTATAAAGTCTTTTTTTCTTATCATTTAATTGCTCATAGGTAAGAAAAAGGTGTGTAAGTTTGGTCTTAATCTAAGTCTTAACACATTGGATGGAAATGTGAAGTCTCATAAATTTATACCAAACACTTAAAACACATTGAGATAAATTTTAGAAGCTGGAAACCACATAAGAATGTTGGGTCCAAGACACGTGTCCTCCTTCGCTCAAAAATCTACAGCATCTCTTAAAAGTTGAAGCTCTCTGCCACTTAAAAAGTCATCATTTCCTTTCTCAGCCTATTTTGAAATGGAACAGCCGAAATAAATTCTTCTGGGTTCTAGTCACATCTCAGTGACTCTAGGAAAGTCCACAGAAAGTACACTTCTTAAAACATTTAATTACCACTTACTACGAAGACCTCAGAAAGCATGTGATATTTTTCAACAACTGTGGCAAATGTATTGCTAGAAAGGAAAAAAATATAAAACTTAAGTCTTGTATTTATTGTCTTATATAAGTCTTGTAATTGTGAAACTTAAGTCTTGCTCTTCAAAGACATCTTCAACTGGACAGGCAAGAATTATCAAAGAATCTTATATTATAATAAAGGAAATAAAGCTCTGTTTTTAAAAAGAATAGGATGTGGGGGATTCCAAATGGAATTCAGGTCACCATGGTTATGTCCTGCCCTCCAGTATGTGCTGCATGTCTCAGATGCATTGCAACCCTGCGGGCTCTCTTGGTGCGCCTGCTCTGTACGCTTTACCTAGTGAGTGTCTACTGAGTAGTGTCCCTCACACCCCACAAAAACCAGCAGTAGTCTAAGAAGAGTGTTTGGATGCTTCTTTAAGTAAGTGACTAATCTTGGTTTAGAAATGTGGTTCTTAAAATCTTAGGTTTATAGATCATTTTGAGAAACTGATTAAAAGCGAGAAAAAGCAAACCTACTTCTCATATACACATCGTATTTTGTATTCAGTTCTGGGGTTCCAAGAACTTCAGGGCTAGAACATCACCATGGGAGAAATTTCATTAGATCTATTTGAAGAACATCCGTGATAGGCAGGAAAAAAGAAGAAGGGTTCTGACTTTGGGCAAGGATATAATTCCTTGGACTAGTGACCAGTTGATTCAACCCATCAGGATAACCATTGCCCTCGCTTTTTAGTAGTTTATTAAAAGGAGTAACAGGAAATGGCACTGCTAGGAGATTTTCAGAACTGGAAATAGTATCCGAATGGCTCCGGAAACAGATAAATACAATACATACCAAATTCAAGTTTTAAATGCTATTCAAGCCAGAGAGGCAAAGGAGAGAATGCTGATTATTTGGGGGAGAAATAGTGGGGAGTAGGTGGGAAGGTAATAGAAAGGGAAGACCAGATGTTCAATTTTTAACATCAGTTTTTCTGAAGCCAAGAATATATTGCTGACCCAGGCATGATAAAATGTGCAGGGATTTCCAGCAATCCAGAGTCAGCTGACTTGTTTAAGGAGGAAAACAACAATTTTAAAAATAATAAAGTGAGGCTGTAAATATAATTTTCTTATCTGGGACTCTAGTTATTTATACCACAAAATAATAGCCACATAAAGATCTTATTGTTTCTCATCAGAACAAGCTTCAAGCCCAGAGAATGCCTTGACTTTATGAGGTTATCAGAAGAAAATGTTGTACTTTTATGTGATAGACTGACATGAATTTTATTTAATAGCAAATCTGACATGAATCAAGATGCTATCAATTATATCAAAAACAATAGAAATCTTCATCTTGTTGCTTGTTATGTGGCAGTACTGTTCTCCTTCCAAAAGCTGATGGGAATGATTTCTTTTGCTTTTCATTTGAGCCACTTTACAAGTTTGTTATTTTTGTTAGAATAAAATATTTTACCAACAGCACTGAGTGAGCTATACATTGCCTTAATCATGTGACCTTTTATAGGTTTGGCTGCCTGATGGCACCATTTAAAAATTTGTGCTCTGCCCACTGTTGATTTGCCCTCGCAATTACCAAACTGAAGAAAAATGGCTTTTATTAGATATGAATCCAATTGAAACTTTGCAAGATTGGAATCATTTAATTTTTGGAGGTTGTGTTACATCCAAAAGCCTTCTGTGGTTTGTGCACCCCAAGAATGATTTTCTATCCAAGTCATATTTGAATAAAGCAATGGATAACAACATGTCCTATGTTTCCAAGAAACCTCATCTGGTCCAGGGGTGGGAGTTCATTATCTTCTCTTATACTACCCTTCACAGTACAGGCTGGTAAGAAGTTTGTCTGAAAGTTGGTCTGCAGAAAAAAATTTTATTGCATTAACCAAGTCGTATACCGGAAGTTATCAATTCTATGTCAGGTATTAAAAATTACATCCCGATACAGTTTATATTTTTCAATACCCAAGAAGGAGTAGATTATTTTCAGCAGAAATAATCCTGCTATTCTTTTTTTTTCTCTACTCAAGATAGACAAACATATTTTTGCTTTTTTCTTGGAAAAAACGACTTCGTTAACAACTGTTTTTTTTCCAGATACAACTTTAGTAATCTTAATAAATACATGGTAACTTTGTGTCGCATTTCGTCGTTGGTGTAAACCTTTTATAATACTAAAAAAAATCCCAATTTTCTAAGGCTAGGGCCTATTTATTCCTGCACCTTAACCTGCCCTGCCTTTTCTCCAGACAACTGTAAGTCCTGTTCAAGGCCTCTAAAACTGAAACACTTAACAAAAAGATCAGTGATCATAGGGAACGTATACTGAGAAATAGAATGATTTTCAATAAAATCTGGTAAAAGTGTGGTTTGTGGCAGGTAAAGAAGGTTGCGGCCCTTGTTATTTGTCTGTGATCGACTTTAAAATATTTCAACATGGACTTCAAAGTGATAAATACTTGTGTTAATTTCCTTCTATATGCCAAGTTGGACTAGTTACCAATTGAAGTTACCTAACCAGAGGTGGTTGGTTAACGTTTGAAAAATTCTAATCAAGGCTCTCCAGGAAGTTAACACAGGGTGTGGTAGGCAGCTTCCTCCTCCCTTTATACAACCTCCTCCCCTTAAATGCTGGCTGGACCAAACAACTTGCTTTAACAAAGAGAAAGCAGCAGAGGGAATGAGATGTCACTCTGAGATGAGCTTAGCAAAGATTGTGACTTCCATTTCGCTGGCATTCTCTGTCTTGCCTTCTAGGCTTGTGGCTCTGATGAAGCCACTGCCATGTGGGAGAGGTATACAGGGCAAGGAAGTAAGGGTGGCCTCCAAACATAGAGAATCTGAGACACTCAGTCCAAGCACCCACAGAGAAAGGAATCCTGCCAGCCAGCACCTGAGTGAGCTAGGGAAAGCTAGCTGCTCCTTCCTGAGTTGAGCTATGAGGTGAATACGGACACAGCCAACACCACGATTGCAGCATATGAGAGGATGTGAAGCAGAGCCCCTCACCGAACTATGTCTGGAATCCTGACCCACCCAAACTGGGAGCTAATAAATGTCTTTAAAGCCATCAAGTTTTGGGGTGATCTGTTATACAGCAATAGATAACTAATAGACAAGAGCTGCAAGGATCTTGTTTTAATCTATACTAGCTGATCTAACTATATTCATACAATTGAATTATGCCCCGATAAAGCTATAAATGTAGACTAGAGCATTTGTCAAATACCATAAATAATAGAAACACGTGTACATGTCTCTATGAAAGTAGTATATACAAAATACATGAGTTGGCTAGAAATAACATAGAGTACCTCTGCCTTTGTGTGTAAGAGACATAAGAATATGGTAAGCCCAGAGCCTAGTACTCTTCTCGGTGGTACCCTAGACCTCGGATCCTTGTTCAGCCCTGGATTTGGCCATCACATGGAGAGATTATGTGGCTTGATTTGACTCAGGTTAGCTAAGATCTACTGGTAGAACACTGTGGCTTTTGTCTCAGTAAAACCTTCAAGCAAACTACTTTCAAGGAGTCTGAAGGGTGGAGTTGATACTTTTCTGAGCTTACAAGAGCAGATTCCGAGACCTCTTTATGCCTGCATGTTAATAGTTGCTTATTGGTGAGGCAGACTTTGGTCAGAGTCCTACTTTCATTGTAATGTGTTGCTCCTAAGGGTGTGAGAGATCTGTAGTTCTCGCCTTTTTCTAATAGAGGCTAAAGAAATCAACCCGAACAAATGGGATGACTGACCAACTTGACTGGGGCCGTTCTGTAACAGTGCTGATGTCCCAAGAGGTTAATGCATCAGACAACTGACTGACTTCCTTGCATGATAAAGTGGCCCCTGTGTGTCCTCTAGAATTTTTCTTTGTTATGACAAATACTAAGTTTAACTGGTCCCTCAGCAGAGCCACCAGGTAATTTAAGCAAACCTAGAGAAATAGTGGTAAGTTATTTTCTCACTTGGCAACCTTCCATGGCATCCTTTTTCCCCAAAACTAAGTCCAACTCCTTTGTCTGGAATAGAAGGCTCTTACAACTTTTGTTTTCTACCATCTATCATATATTAAATTGGAGGACTTAAAAGTGAGTAGTTGTACTTTCTTGCTTCTCTGTCTTTGCTCATTTAATTCCATCTATCTGAATGATCCCCCCCCCCATTAGCTTTGGACAAGTGGTGTTTATTTTATCTCAGGCCCTTGGATGCAAAGATAAATAAAGTATGGTATGCCCATAAAAACTTCTTGTTCATTGTATGAGTTGGCCGTATCAACAGGCAATTTTAATATAATTCGGTGAGTGATATGATAGGTTTCCTTGGATAGATTAAGTATAGCTGCCAGTTCTTTATGGCTCCTATTAAAAAGTGGGTTCTTCTTCCCCAGCTCTTGAGCCTGGGCTATCTTCATGTCTTGTTTTAACCTGTTGAATGCAGTGGAAGTGACGTCATGTCATTTCTGAATCTTGGTTTCCAGAGATACTGCAAGCTTCTACATTCCCTCTCGGAAACAGCCACCATGTAGAGAAGCCCCGTTGAGCCTGCTGGAGAATGATGAGAGGCCATGGTTAGTAGAACTGAGGACCCTCAGCAGATGGGAGCACTGTCAGTCATTTTTTAAAATTTTTTGTATCTTGTAATGATTTGACATCTCAGGTGTTTCAGACCTGGGAAGACACTGCCCCTGCCATGGTTGGCTAATTCCTAGAGGTGGTGGTCAGCTTGCCTGGAGTATGCCTTTCTTCTGTAGACTTTTTGATTCAGTGCCAAGCCCCCACCTACCTGCTTATCTCATTCTCACACTCCAAACCAATATTTCCTCTGTCCTAAATCACCCCAAGGGCAGCTATTGGATAGCTAGGGACAGACCTTAAGGCCCCAAAGTCTGATGAAATTACTCAAACTGGCCAGTCCTAAGTCCCAATAAAAGCCTTGGCACAGGCTTTCTTCTTGCTCCTGCTTTTGCTCCCTGACCAAAACCTGGTCCTTCCCCCATGGAGCCCTGCATGGTGTGGCATGCCCCTTTCTCATGTGATATGTAAGTGGTGTGAATCTTCTTTCCGTGGTAGTAGCCTTTCTGTGTCATGACTCAGTTACCACCGTAAATTAAAATCCCACAGGCACAAATTTTAGAACAAGCACCAACTGGCTGGGTTCTCCAGCTTCAGTCAAGCCTTCAGTTGGCTGTGGCCACAGGAATGGTTTCAGGGGAAGCCGGCAGAGCCACCTGCCTAGCCGAGTCCTGTTCAAATTATTAAGTTGTGAGAAACTAAGTATTAGTGGTATATAGGGAAAAAAAATAGGCTGTCGTGGAAAATGACATTGTGTGGAGTACACTCTTTCAAGTTATCGCAGTCTGAATCCATGGGAGCTATTTCAGAACTCTGTAAATTGTTGACAGCTGATCTCAATCTAACGCAATTCTTGTCTATAGACATGCAAATGAGTTCTGTCCAGTGGATAGACAAGCTGCCCTTCCTCCCAAAGTTAATGTTATGTCCGTTTTCATCTTCATTTTAACATTCCTTTACTCCATATAAACTTATATTTCTTTGTCTTCTCCTTTGAATCAGTATAACATTTACCCTCATTTAATTCATGACTTAGATTTTTTTAACATTTTTGAATATTTTTCCTTTTTTCATTTAAATTTAATTAATTAACATTGACTTAAATAAAATCTTAAACACATGCTCATTTTATACCTGTATGAGAGTTAATGATTTTACCATATTTTTGAAAATTATCCTTTACTGTAGCAACCATTAAGTTTTGAGATACAGCAATAGATAAGTAAAAGCGGTAATAGATAACTGAATTGATTGCTGACATCCTGTTTGTCTATATTTCTTTGCTACCCATATGACTGATAGAAAATGTTATTTCTTTGTGACATAGATGATAAGCATTTGTAAAGGAAAGCTTTGGGATCGCAGCCCTGTAACATTTCAACTAAAGGGAGGCAGTAGAGTGATGAGGTTAATCACCATTTAATATGCTTGAGTTCCAACCCAGACTTCACCCTGCATCAGCTGCATAAGCTCGGGCATATTTGTTAATAACTCTAAGCCTCAATTTCCTCATGAATCAAAATCATCCTTAAGACATTGGATCATAGTATGCACTAAATAAGATTGTCTAGCGAATGTCTTTGATTACCCACTTGACATCTACTTCCTCATTTCTGAACAGAGACCCAGGTTAGTCTAAGGGTCCGTGTTATCTTCAGTTCCAGAGAAATGTCCAGACCTGTGTAAATCTAGGAATCCATGGCCTTTCCCTGGTATGTTCATTTGCTTAGAAGAGGGCGCAAGATTGAGTTGACCCAGTCATACAAACAGGAATGATTTGCATCCCATGATGGGAAAGAGCATTCTTTTCTTTTTTCCTTCTTTCTCCTGCTAAGTGTGAAGCAGGAAGCATATGAACACTTATTGCTATAGGCAACCGTCTTGTAACCAAAAGGCAAACCATCCTTGGAATAGAGCTTCTGCTGACAGAACAGAAGGACCAAAGCTGTAAGCTTAAAGCTTGACCTACAGTCAGGGTTCAGTGCATGGGATCTAAGCAGTGACTTAGGTTCTATTGAGTTGGAGAGGAACCCTCATTTGAATCTGCACCAAAAGGACTCTGGAGTGTTGGCCGGCGAGGACTGGAAGAGCTACTCTATTTCCCGTAGATTGTGTAAGGAAAGTGCGGTTTTATCATTTCACCAGCCCTAAATGATTGTTCCCTCAAAACCAAAGCTCAAGTACAATTGGGACATTGGCCTCTGTATTCATTGCCTGTAGTCATAATTCATTTGTGTCAAAAACATAGTCTTTTTTTTTTTTTTGCCAAATTGTTGAAATTGAAATTTTTAAGAGTCTGGCAAAGAAGCATTTTCCCATCAGAGCTAGCATTTTTACTGCGATTTTTGTCCATTGCATTATAAAATAATAATAGTCAAAGTCTTGCTTCTGGTAATAGAGTATCCTTTGAGTATCTGCTAGCACTACCACAAAGTGACATTTCCAATTCAGGCCCTCTTTTTGGGATGTGATAACACATTTGGAAATTTTTGCTGCTGGCTAACACTTAGTATGTTAAATTTAAGCTTCCAAACATTCTTCTGAGTACAGTTTTGCCAAAATGCAGGCATGCCTGCATACACACACAGGCACACAAATGTACACAGTCTTTTTTTTTTTTTTTTGAGAAAACAAAAACAGAAACATGAAGGAGGAAGAAGGACACTCCTTGTCAAGGCACAAAATCTTGCTTTCTTTCAGCCTCTTAAAAGCACCAACCTACTTTTAAGATGTGGGATAAGATGGAGGTTCATCTAAAGTTTTGTGTTTTTTGCTGGAGTTTTGAATTATAGAAACCAGCTGGAAAATACTTAAATTTTGGGAAAATGGCTAAAATTGCATGCTTTGGAGTCATAGGGCTGATTCTTGCATGATTTTTTTGATGATGTATTTCATCTCCTAATGAGGTAGTATTCTGCACTTTCATTTGGGCAGGTTTTAGCACTCCTCAGTAATATCCAGAAAGATCACCATGGTCACATGTCAGCTTGGGTTCTACAGTAGAATCTAATCTTTCTACGATCGTTCAGTGACTAGAAAGTCGAAGTCCCAGTTAGAGTTAAATGTAAAATCCTGTCTGTTGGTACAATTCATTAAGAGACAATTTGCCTATAATAGCTACTTAATGTGTCTGCAGTATATTTTCACCATAGACAAAATCAATAGAGATGATCGATAAAAAGAATTATCACAAATTTCCTGACAACTCCGTCGTGGCAGCAGCTGGGAAGCCACGGCAGAGGCTGCTTTCTTGGGCTGCACTTGGAGGGGGAGTGTCTCCCAGCCATTGGAAGACAGTCTAGACTGGTTATCGCATAGTGATAGCCTGTGGCTCCCCAGGACAGTTGCTCACGGTTTCCTCTCCAGTGCGTCCACTACACCGGTACCTTGATCTCCAACTATTTTCTGCCCTGGCTGTAAACCCATTCCTGTGTGGAGATGGGATGGGCTGAGGCCGTGAGTCTATATTGTTTTGATGTTCATTCTTGTCAGCTGCATCCAGGAAACTCTTCAGAATAAGGGCAAGCAACTGCTAATTCAAGGTAAGGGAGGTTGCTCCATGGAGTTACAGCACAGCAAACATACTCTTATTCCTGAATTCTCCATGTTGTTCAGGCTTTTTTTGTGTGTATGTTTACCTATTTTATCGATGCTCAAACCATCTTTGAGTAATGACAACACATCCAATACAATATAAATAGAACAGGAAGTTAAGGTTCTAGACTAGGACATAAGGAACTATTTAATGGCTACAACTGAGTTACACAAAGGGACATTAAAAAAAAAAACCCAAAAAACAAAAAATACACCAAAACACAAGGCTTTCTACATGGTTCTTGACTAAAAGGAAAAACACACCTGTTTCTCAGTCATGCCTGGCTCCTTCTTCCTTACTCACTGAGCCAACTTATTCAGGTAGTGCAGATGTCCAAGTCTCAAAGAAAATAAATCCTTTTCAAAAGCCCTCCAGGAAGTCTATCATGGACCTGAGTTTCCATTTTCTTGGGACTCTTTTCTTCAACCCTTTGTCTAGGAAGGTGGCTGTGTTCAGATCAATGACATGTACGGTAAGTTCTCCAAAGTAGCATGATAGAAGCTCTTGTGGGGAGAGCTTATTACAACTACTCTTTCCTTCCTTCTTGTGACCTTAGTGTGGAAGCTTGAGGGACTGTGTTTTTGCTGCCATCTTGCAGCTTTGGAGGAAGGGCCAGCAGGAGTAAAGCTGTAGAACCAGCTTTACTCTACAGCAGCAAAGCTGTAGAACCAGACCACTCTGGGATTACTCTCTCCAGACTTCTGGTTATATGAGAGAACCAGATGCTTTTATTATTGAAGACACTGTTGGGAATTCTGTTTATTGCAGCTGACCAAATCCTACTGATACAGGTATGTACTATCATTAACTTGATAATATAGGACAGTTGAGGCTTCCCAGGTGACACGCTAGTGAGTAGCAACGATGCGTGTGTTAGAATGTTCTATGTCTGAACCCAGAGCCAGAACACTTACTCCCTTTCCTGGTAATTCTTCAACTTCACCTGGGACCCTGTCAAAAATGGAGGTTCTTCTAGTTCACTCCCAAAGATTCTACTCAGTAACTCTGAGCTAGAGTCAAAGGAACATCCATTCTAAGTAAGCAGTGTGGGCGGTCCTGATGCAAGGTCTTTCTGAACCCCAGTTTAAGACTCACTGCCCTATGTTACCTACCTGCTCAGTCAAGCTCCCTTCCTTCCAAAGCTCACTCTTCTTCCTACCGCTTTGGGCTGACCTCACTACAGCATCCATACTCCCACTCTTACCCCTCGCCCTTCACATAGGAGTAAACTCAGACACAGGTCTACCTTAGCATGGAAACATCAGGTCTCACTTTGGGATCCCTTGATTGAAAAGTAGAAACAGGGGTGCCTGGGTGGCTCAGTTGGTTGGGCGACTGCCTTCAGCTCAGGTCATGATCCCAGGGTCCTGGGATCGAGCCCTGCATCCGGCTCCTTGCTCAGCGGGGAACCTGCTTCTCCCTCTCCCTGCTACTCTGCCTGCTTGTGCTCTCTCTCTCTCTCTCTCTCTCTCTATGTCAAATAAATAAATAAAAATTCTTAAAAAAAAAAAAAGAAAGAAAAGTAGGAACAATTAAGAAGGAGGGGTGAGAGGGGAATAGAGTCCAGTGATTTAATAGCAATGTATGGTGACAGATGGGAGCTATGCTTGTGGTTAGCACAGTATAAGGTAGGAAGTTTTTGAATAACTATGTCGTACATCTGAAACTAAAGTAACATTGTATGTCAACTATACTCAAAAAAGAAAAAGGGGTGAGATATCTCTTCCCTCCTCTTTTTAAGCAGTATTTTCTCATTTGTTAAATTGGACATCCTAGGTGGTCACAGATTGAAACAACCGGCTCTAAGCCTTATTTATTCCACCACTGGCCAACTCATTACTTGGATGTCAGCTCCTTGAACAGTAAGAAAGTGAAATCATCACAAGTCTTTCTTTGGGGGGAACATGTAGGGAAGGGGTGGGTGAAGTAATGCACACTTTTTTTTTTTTTTTTAAAGAAACCCATGTGGTTCATTGTCAGTCATCATAGACCAGTTCCTCCTGGCTTTGCCTGAGAGACACGGAATCCAAACTTAATATTGTAGGAAGCTGTGAAACCAAAGTTTTGAATTTTCCTCAAGAATTTTATTTTTAATAATAAAAAAAAACCCAAGCCCATGTGTCCTATAAAAATAAATGAATGTTTTCTCTCTTGAACCGATAAAGCAGATGAAAGTTGGAAGCCACATAATGTTCTCTGTATAGCTCATCCTCGCCACGCAAAGACTTGGAGAATCAATGATTTTTTGTTTTGCCAATGGGGGAAACTGAGGAAACACCAGGTTCATGTCCCTGGGTGTGGCTGTCAGCAAGTTGCCTGCCAGGTGCTCTAATTTGGACGAGCAGCTCTCTTGAGGGTTGGAGAAAAGCCCAGATTCTGTAGCATGGCAAGTTCCAGCCTAGCCAATGATTTCAGCTACGTTTTCAGCTAAGTCTTTCGTGCACGTAAGGACCTGTGGTTCTTCAGAGGGTCATGTTGCATCATGCCCTTGCGCATGCTGCCCTTTGCTGGAACAGTCTCTTGCTCCTTTCCCATGGAGCAAACACCCACTCGTCCTCTGCTCACTCAACACCAGAAATTGTTGGTGCTCCCGTATGACTGTGCTCTCGAGCCCTACCACAGCACTCGAATGCCTGATGATATTTACTTGTTCTCATGTATCTGGCCATCCCATTACCTCCTACCAAAACATGCATGGGCCATCTTGAAGGCTGGATCCTGTTTAATTTCATTTTATGTGACCCAAGGTACATAGCCAGGCACAGAATAGATGTTCATTAAATGGTTGTTGAATGTATAAACTGATGAACTGATGCAGACAAGGGGTAATGTGGGGCGGCGGCGGGGGGAGGTGACACCTTCAACCCCATAGTGTTTCCTAAAGGACAGTGGAAGAGGAAACAGGAAAAAGGATGTCCAGTTAACTTTCTAGTCGGCCTTTTCTTAGGAGCTGGGTCTCCCCTTTTGGTCTAAGGAATGTAAACATTCAGATTCTTTTCACTGAAAATAACTTCTTCTTCCATTAAAAAAAAAAGAAGAGGAAGGAAAACTGACAGTTACTTGGGAGAATGATTTCTGCTGGGCTGCCAGGGACCATGTTTGTGGCTATGATGGGTATTTGAGCAAAACACTACAAGGTTGGCTGGGATCACTTAAGTCTTACCCCATTTGGGGGCAGCATTTTTTAAGGCTTGTATTGCCTTGGGAGGAAGTCACACCCCGGCAGCTGCTGTCACGCTATGCTCTGTTTAGTCCTGCATGAGAAAACCCTGGGCTTTGGCAACAGTGCCCTTCTTGCTCCTTCAGTACAAAGGCTGGGAGTTGAGTAACAGTCATCCAGCAAGAGGGATTTTCCCTTTAGCCCGCGGGTGTCAGCCTCCCCACCAGGGGGCTGGAGTCAGGCCTGGTTAAGGTATTTACCCAGGCCTCCAGGCAAGGCAGCCCACTGTGATACGGGCTGTCCTGTGGACTTTCTTCTCAGGGATCCGTAGATCATTTTATCTCTAAGCAACCTCCCCTCACAAAAGCCTCAGGTATTTGAATTTTTCATAGTGGGAGACTGGGAAATTGAGAATGATTATTGATGAAAGAGGTTCACGAGATGGACTTGGAAAGAAAGTTCTGAATCTTTAAGTAGACCAAACTTTGCCCACTTCAGTGAGGCACAGTAGTACCAAAGCCGAAAATATGAGGTGCGGTAGGGGGAGAAATGGGACAGGGAATGGAATTAACCTTCACAAGAGCCTGGTCTGGTGTTGCTGCTTTATATGTATAATTTCATCTTATATACACAAATACCCTGGAGCCCCGTATTATTATCCGGTGTACACAGATGACAAACTGAGGCTCAAGGGGATAAAGGGACACCCCAAGGCTACACACCTAGTAGATGTGGGGGTCTGGATGTGAATGTGGTCCTTCGGGGTGCAGACTATGAATGAAGTATAAGGAGTAGGAAAGTTTTTAAGAAAAAAGAGAATTATGTTGGGTAGTTTATGCCCAGGTCAGTTTACAATTCCTTTTTTTTTTTTTTTTAAAGATTTTATGTATTTGTTTATCAGAGAGAAACAGCGCAAGCAGGGGCAACAGCAGACAGAGTAGGCAGAGGGAGAAGCAGGCTCCTGGCCAAGCAAGGAGCCTGATGCGGGACTTGATCCCAGGACCCTAGGATCATGACCTGAGCCGGAGGCAGCCACCCAACCAACTGAGCCACCAGGCATCCCCAGTTTACAATTCTTGAGTGGTTTTCCTCTGCCAAGCATCATCCCTTTAATCGTTACAAAACTTCCGCTTTGTAGGTGAGGAAACTGAGACGCAGAGATGTCATGCCACCTGTGCAAATGACTAAATATTTCTGGGGCTACCATTCAAACTCAAGTCATCTGGAATTCTAAGCATTGTGATAAGGCAAGGAGGAATACACATAAAGGAGCATAAAGGAGCAAGACAAGGTAAGAGCGAGTTTGTATAGTCTGATGAACCATTAGGAAAGTAATGTCTTCCAAAGTACCAAGTTAGGTAGGGTGAGTCCATGTGGTTTTAGAGAGAACAAGTAACGGGGAGCAATGGCTAGAGGAAAAGGAGCAGAGAACAGATGTAAGCACTTCCTCCTGGAGAGTGACACCCCCTACAGGTCATAGCACCTTCCCTTCTCCACCCAGATCTTGGGATCAGTGCATAAGTGTGGGCCTACCAAATGCCAGGATATTTTAAGCTCCTCTGTGGTGGTTTTAAACATGCAAACAAATTCTTTGGCATTTGTCTTTTACCCTTGGGTCTAGGTGGGCTCATAATTTGCTTAAAACCAATAAAATGCAGGAAGCGTGACTGCAAGATTTTTGAGGCTGGGTCATTAAAGGCAACCCGGCTGCCACCGTTTTTGTGAGGACCCTCAAACTTTGGAATCTTTGGAATCCTGAGCTTCCATGTAAGAAATCTGACATTCATGCCAGGCTATGAGGAAGTCCAGGTCATGTGTTCTGGCTGATAGTCCCAAATGAAGTCCCAACCAATACCCATAATCATCTATTAGATATGTGAGTGAAAACCCTTCCAGATGATTTTAGTCTACAGATTTCAAGTCACTTTGCCCCCCAGTCTTTTTATTTTCCCAGTCAGACCCCAGATGTCATGGGGCAGAGGTAAGCTATGCCGTGTACCTGTCATAATTCCCAGCACGTGGAATCCATATGCATAATAAAGTCATTGGTTTATGCCACCAAGTTCTGGGGTAGATTGTTATGCAACATGGGTAACTGGAACATCATCTCACTTTATTTATTTTTAGAAGCAGCCCATGTCTCCTTCCTTGTCCCCCGTACCTCTTCCTTTTCAAACAGTTGTGCAGACACAGGTGGTGGGGGTCCTCCCACAGGTGCATGAGTTCATCTCACACTTTGATGAGGGCCCTAGTAGACTGGCACAGAGGAGCCAGCTGCTTTACAACCGCCTCTCCTAACCAGGCTCCCAGGCTCCTTCCCAGCCCCTTTTCCATCCTTCACTTCTAGTTGACAACTCTCCACCCCCTTCCCAGTGCCTCCCCTTTTGGATGGCAGATACCTTTCAGTCCATTCAGGCCCCAGGGCCAAAGCCTCCCATCAACTCTAGAGCCATTTATGTAGTTCACGCCCTCCATTCCTCTCAACCCCAGGGGCAGCTCTGGGCTTTTTGTGAAAGTGGCTGGTCTGAAGCCACCTTAGTGGGTATCCCTCTGGCTCAGGTTCTACCCTACTGGCATAATCCCATGGTCGTTAAAGTTCTTCAAAGAACGAGATGAGCTCATTTCTCTTAAATTAGTGCCTGGTAGGGGATGTCTCATTTTCCCAGCACAAAGTTCATTATGGGACCCCAGGGTTAACTCACCATTAGCAGTAAACAGAGAAAGAAAGTTCAGCCAGTAAACAGAGAAGAGAGTTCAGAGTCCAAATAAGACTTTTCTTGCTCTCTTTTGTTTGTTTGTTTATTTTCAGTGTTAACTCTTCAGTCTAGTGTCTACCCAGCACGGTGTGCTGGTAATGTTTTGGATTTACAGAGATCAATGGCTGCTCTACTTACTAGTTAGTGTCCTTAGTAAGTTACATTAACCCCTCTGAGTCCTATTTGCTCATCTGCAAAAAGCTGATAATTCTTATCCAGGGTTACCGTGAAGATGGACTGAGTTAACATTGGTGTCCAAGTTGGCCAGAAATTAGGCTGGTTGAAGGATATGGTCTAAGATATTGTTAATATATTTGTCTTGGTTGTTACTATTTGTGGTTACCCTTAAGGAAGTCCCATCAGCTCTGCCTTCCAAGTAAATTTCAAATCCTGCCACTTCTCATCACCTCTGCTGCCAATCATCTGGTCACAGCCCTGAGCACATCTACTTGCATGGTTGCCATACCCTCTTATCTGGTCTCCTGGTTTCACCCCACTTGCCTTTTGCCCCTCCACACAGCAGCTGAAATAGTCCTAGTCTATCTCATCCTGTCACTTCCAGGCTCTAAACCCTGCCGTCACTTCCCTTCCTGCTCAGAGTAAAATTTTTGCAGCAGGTTACAAGTTGGTGCAAAATCAGCTTTCTCTTATCTCTATGCTTTCATCTTTTTCTCCCCTCTCCCCCCTGCCCCGCAGCCCCCCGCCTTGCTATTCCTTCAGTAGTGTGAACCTGTCCTAGAGTCTTTGCACTTTCTGTTTCTCAGCCCATGAGTGCACAGCCTGAGCCTTTATTTCCTTCAAAGCTTAGCTCACATGGCATCAACTTGTTGAGTTCTTCCCTGACCATCTTATTTAAAACACATCCACTGCCTTTTTTCTGCTTTTCCTGCAGTCAGTCATCTTTCAACATGTATTGACTTACTCATTTATATTTATTATCTATTTCTCCCAACTAAAATAGAAGCCCATTGAAACCAACGATTGTGATCGCTTCCTTATTGCTACCACAGTGCCAAACACAGTGCCTGGCATACAGTAGACCCTCAAATATGAGGTTGAATTGACCATAGACCACAGAAATGACTTACTTGGCTGTTTGCTGATATTTTATATTAATGAAGATGACTATGTGCATTTACAGCATCATCAATAGTTTTGTTTAAGAGCACTGTCACTGTGTTACCCTGTTTAGTTGGAGAATATGTTGATGATAAAAAGCCTTGAGAGAAAAAACAGTTGAAGTCAAAAGATGTAGGAATAAGACCCAGAAGCCACATTCTGCAATTCAGAAGCCACCCAACCCCCACCCCCACCCCACCAGAATCAAGTATGGATTCTCACTGTTTGGATCAACCATATAATTTGCAGGGCCTAGTGCAAAATAAAAATGTGAAGTGGCCCCTTGTTCAAAATTATTAAGAATTCCAAGATCTCAACAGCAGAGTATTAAATCAAGAATGGGGCCCTCTGAACACAGCTTACATGAGTATGATGCTGGCCTCACTCATTTTCTACAACTGTCTATTTTTTTGCATCCCATGAAAACAAACCTTATGAGGTTGGTTTACTTAGTGAACTTTGTCCACACTAATATTTATTTAAATTGCCACGAGGCTAGAAAAGTTAAGGGTGTCTGTTCTGCTTGAGGTCTACCGGTATTTGAGCTTCAAAATAATCCACTTTTAAAAAAAGACAATTATTTATTTGAGAGAGAGAGAACACGAGCGCATGGGGTAGGGAGCAGAGGGAGAGAGAGTCCTAAGCAGACTCCGAGTGGAGCCCAATGCCAGGCTCGATCTCACAACCTGAGCTGAAACCAAGAGTCAGATGCTTGACTGGCTGCACCACCCAGCCACCCCAATCCATTTTTTTTTTTTTTTTTTTTTTTGTCCTGGATTGTGACAACCTCAGTTTTAGAGCAGGGAGATGAAAAGATACTTAAACTGTTGCCCCTACTCCTTGAATAGGTTACAATCTTCTGTGAATACAGTGCTTAACGCTGCAGCTGAAAGTGCCATGGGGCAAGGTAAACAGGGATTGCTGCTTCTAAAAGAGAGCAGGTCATTCATTTCTGGTCCATTATGGTCATCTGACCATCAGTAGCAATTTTTGCTTAATGGTCTGCAGATATGGACCAGTCTGAGGGACAATGTGAAGAAAGAGTGGCAGTGGAGACCGAGACAATGGTCTGAGCTGGAAGCAGGCCTCCAGGCACCGGGCCTCCAAGTGCCATCAGGTAACTGTAGTGAATGATGAGGGTGCCGGCTGGAATCCACCAAGGCTTTGCTGGCCAAGTCAGCTCCTGTCCTTGTCACTTATTTTTTCATCTTTCAAAGGAGGACCATATTGTTCAGAGGTTATTTTTGAATATTAACCAGAATTTAAACATTCACTTGTGTTTTGAGTTTTTTTGGAGGTGGGCATTATAAAATAACCCAAGTTCCTAGACCCCTTTATTCACATTTTCCTGAAAAACAAAGAGAAGCCTTTTGTGTATTTTCATTACAGGTCCATCTTGACCTCTCAAATATTTTAAATGACCTGTTCTTTGGCTAGGAATATGAGTTGGTTGATTGAGGCTTCTTCTAGGCCCCCCATGAGTATTTTTTGAAACCAAATTACAAACATCACAGTTGAAATAAAGAAAAATGTTAACAGAAACGCATTACTTAAATTCTAAAGTTATTTCTAGACTTTTAGAAAGTTCCAAAGATGAGATGATTTGGCCACAAAGCTTTTAAAAATATTAAATGAAATGAGCAGAAACATTAGTTCCACATTTCAAGGACAATTTATCACTAAACAAATGGATTTGGACCTCCGGAGATCTTTCTTACAAGACTTCAAAGACTTTTTGTAAAGATAGCTAAAATAAATATCATACACTATTTAAAAAATTCTATGTACACTTATATCTTAAAGTGAGTTGTTTTTTTGTGGGTCAGAAGTAACCCATTTGTGTAGGAGGACATGTGACCATTCACATTTACAAAGGTAGGCTTTTCCTCACTCCCATTTTTGTCTTTGATCCGGGCTGTTTAACATTTCAAGGTAGTTTGGCTTGTGATGATTGCTTAAATGTGTCCATTAAACTGTGTGCATCAGTTTAATAAGGAGTGAAATGTCACAAGGTACTAGCCTCTGGTAGTTTTAAGAATTTAGCCAAACATATTTGAAATCATAGTTTCTCCCCCCTTAATAAAAATACTCTGGGAATTCAACTTTCTCTCTGGTTCTATACCAGGTTCCCACACAAGTAGGACCAACTTTCATTTTGACCATTGTGGTTCAGATATTTTCCAGGGAAGGAGACTGGGAGAGACTGAGATGTGCATAGAAGCCTAGGGTATGACTTGCCTTGTTTCTCTGCAACCTTAACAGCACTGCTGCATTTTTAGGGATGGCTAGCAGGGGACAAGGAATTCCTTCCCCTGTAGAAAAATCCCCAAGAAAAGCCAGAGTTGCAAGGGAGTTGAGTTGGCTTATCTTAATGGCATTGTTGTTCATCTGTCTCCACCAGGCCAGATATCACTGAGAGCCAGGAAGCCGGGACCAGCTGCTGTCCCCCTTTTCCAAGCCCAGCCCCCATTTCTCCCTTTTAGAGATCCACATTCTTTCCTTAGATATGTTAATGTCCTCTTCAAGGAGCTACCTGGGGCAGCCTCTCAGTCTCCTTGAGAAGATTTTATATCTCTACTTAGATGATTTATGGCTCCCATAGCGTAGAAGGCTCAGAAAGTAGCCTGGTTCCCCACCCCCCCTGCCCCCGCTTCCAAGTTCCGGAGGGTTGCAGGCCGAGGGAACCACTTCTGTGCCCCAGATGTGTCTGATAGAGTTTTTAATGCATTCGTACTTGGATTGAGCTAGATTCGGGGCTAGGAGCCCTAAATAGCCATTATTTCTGCCTGATAAAAATTGAGAGTAAAAGTGATAAACTAATTGATAATTGATAAAAAAAATTATTAGGTTGAACCATAGGAAAGTGCTAATATGCAACCATTTTTACTTGCAAATACAGCAATTTCCTATGGTTCTACCTAATAGTGTAAAATATTTGCAGACATCAATGGAGAGATATTGAGAAGTTTTTTGTTTTGTCATTTCATTGTTTCATGTGCTCTAACTTCTTTTCCTGTACCCTGCATACCTGTACTAAGACCACCCACAGGCGTGCCCGAGCACACACGTGCACACAGTGACTTAATCTTCCTCTTCTGGGACTTTGGAGAATTAAGAAATGAGATGAGAATGAGGTAACACATTTACGTGAATAAAAAGCTAGGACGGTTCTCATGATATTCTTTTCCTTTGTTCAGGGATATCCACCCTCTTACCCCCCTCCTGTTCCCCGGCTCTGCCTGAAATCACTTTATTAGCTTGAAAGCAATGAAGGCAAACTCACAACAGACCTGGGGGCAGGCTGTGTGCCTACGGAACAAGCCCCCATTTCGAGTCACAAAGATCTGGATTCTGTATTTGGGTTGATTATTTCTTGGTATGTTCACATACCAAGCGTACCGTATCTTGGATAAGCTTCTTAACCACCGTGTTCTTAGTTTTCTCATCTGTAAGGTAGGGGTTATGATACCTACTTTATACAGTTGAAGGTGTCAAATTAAGATAGTATATATAAACTACCTAAAACTGCCTGGGATATAGTAAGGGCTCCAAACTTATGTAAAACCAAGATTAAATTTCCTATCCTTTGGTGCTTCTAGCCTCCATGGCCACCCATTTACCACACGTAGCTCAGAAACCAAAGAGCTGCTTTCGCTGCAGTGACATGTGGCCTGGGACATTGGCAGTCTCAGTGGTGACCAGTCAGCCGGGTGAGTCACGGCCAATAGAACCTCTGCTGCTTTGGGAACGAGGACTTACAGCTGGGGAGGCACAGAAGTGGCTTTGTGGTGCCAGGGACATTTGGGCTGGTCCCTAAGGCTGTTTAGGATTTAGACACATGCTCTAGGCCAGAGAGGTCTCATTAAACTTTCTGCAGTGTTGGAAGTGTGCTAGAATCTGTGCTAACATGTGTGGCTATTGTGCACTGGCAATGTGGCTAGTGTGACTGAGGAGAGAATTTTACATTTAACTTTATAATTAATTCAGACAGCCACATGTGGCCCGTGGCTACGGTATTGGGCAGGACAGGACTCACAGGACGAGGCAGGGGAAACAGCAACCGTGGAATGACAGAAGACGAAAGCCATGGGGGCCAGTGTTGAGTGCAGCACGTGCTTCAGCTTGGCTGCAGCCCAAGCTCTGTGAAGGACACTGGTTGTACCAGTACCTGGAGAGGGACATGGAGCAAACTCTGATAGTCAGTGTAAAGAGTTTAAATATTCTTTTCCAAGCCATGGAAGTTAGTGTAGGTCTGTGAGCAAAGGACTGACAGCATGCTGTTCTACATCAGAGCAATTGATCTGGCAGGAGGTAGAGGAGAGCAGTCTCTGATTTGACCAGAGAGAAGCTGGAAATGGAAGTCCCTCGAGAATGTTACTGCAAAAACCCAGGTGAAGCTCTCACTGCGTCTGGGCACCCGGTGAACAGCTCTGCCTGGATTATCCTGTGTTATTCCGAGGTTACTACCAAGAGATCCACTGTACAGACAAGGAAATGGGTTTACCATCAGTGAAGTTACATATCCTCAAGTAAGTACAGAAATACAAATCTGAACCCTGGTCTGTTGAATTCCAAAGACCATAAAAGAAAGTCTTTAACTCCACTCTACCTCTATTTTAGATCTCCCCCGGGGAAAGTAAGAAAAGTGGTCTCCCCCAGCAGTGTGATGGGATTGAGGACACAGACTCAACCCTATATAGGTCAGGATCTGACATTAATCTGACTGGGTGTGGCTTTATTCAGGACCTGAGAAAAAGAAACTCTTTTTTTTTTTTTTAAGATTTTATTTATTTGACAGAGAGATTACAAGTAGGCAGAGAGGCAGGCAGAGAGAAAGGAGGAAGCAGGCTCCCCACTGAGCAGAGAACCCGATGTGGGGCTCCATCCCAGGACCCTGAGCTGAAGGCAGAGGCTTTAACCCACTGAGCCACCCAGGCGCCCCCCAAACTCTTGCTCTTCCAAACACACTTCTGAATCTTCTGAACGGGACTTGCTGTTTTTGCTGCCACACCCAGCCTCTTTCATCTTCCCGCTGCCTTGGTGAAATGAAAGCCCAAATTAAACCATTGCTGAGCCCATTACCTTGCTTATTTGTGGGCCAGAAGAGTTTTTATTTGCATTTGGGGAACTCTCCAGAAGAGTAGAGACTTACTTTGTTTTTGAGATCTCCTCAATTTGCAGGCAATTACCTGATGGCTTTTAAGATTTCTTTCATAATCTTTCCTTCAGAGGTGGCTCAGGGTGGTGTTAAAAACACCAATTTGAGAACCAGGATGCTCGTGATTGAACCCGGTTTACCGTCTGACTTTGAGCAGGTTACTGACAATACTACCTATTTCATGGGCTGGTTATAGGAGTAAATAAGTAAAGGTACTAATGTGCATAGAATTGTGCATGACATTTATTATATATGGTTTACAATTTATTATATATGGTTTGCCAAAAACTGGGTGGGGATGGGAGCATGTGTGCCCCAGGGTGGCCAGGAGGAGGAAGAAGCCACCCTCAAAAGACCACTCTACAGTATTTGTGGGTCAAAAGGAGCTGATCAGAGAGAGAAGAGAAGACCAATTTTCTGAGTTAAGTTCAGACTCAACATAATAGAGAAGCCAATCAAATGTAAACACACGCAGAGAAGTTATGCTGGGAAGGAAGCGAAAAGGAAATCTTGACAGGGAGTGGAAAGAAGTTTCTCCATGCGTGGGAGCAAACTATTTGCACGTTCATGCAGATGCCTGGGTTTAACCACAGGCCAGGTCGCCCTCGGAGCTTCTTAAATCGCCGCTTCAAGCTGCGCGCTCCTGCAGCCTCAGTGCTGTCACCTACAGGGCCTTCGAGGCAACACGCGCCGTTCTCTGCTCCCAGTCCTGGTGAGCTCTTTAAAGGTTTTAAATGCCTCTGCCCTAGATACACGGGCTCTAAAACACATTTCAAAACATTATTTCTAAAAGGGGGTTTGTGCAAAATAAAATATGGCAAAACTCCACATACAGAAGTGTAGCAATGTCACATTAAGGCTGCACCACATGCCAGGCACTGAGTTACTGGCTTGGGACATGGTGTTGTTTTATCCACATAAAAGATAGCATCAGCATTATTATCCCCATTTCAAAGTAGGTTAGGGAATCTAATACACAGTTGTTCTGAACCTGTGCCACTCACATTCCGGGGTCCATATATATCACATAACAGTATCCAATAAATTCTTTTTCCACCTTCCCCAAGCATAAAAGCATATACAATTGAGTTGACCAAACAGGATCAAGAGCTTCTGTTTGCACATGACAAATGCTGCTTACCTTGAGCTGTTGTTTTGAAAATCTGGGCTCCTCAAAGATGCCGTAGGAGAAATGTTCACATATGCAAAAGTGAGCTAGGTCTTTATTACCAAGGCCCAAATCTTTGTCCATTTGTGAATTAAGCTATGTCTATTCATTCAAGCCAACCTGAATGAATTAATATTGTAGATAAACTACAAAACAAAATGTCCTGTCTTGTTTTTACCAACAAAAACCCTATCAATTAATTAACATTTAAGAACACTTATGCTATATTTATGCTACAAAGTTCATGTTTATATTGACCATCCTGTGGTACTAACAGTGCTTCTCAAACCTTAATGGACATGCTCTTCATCTGGGGCAGACGAAAGGCAGATTCTGATCCAGTGAATCTGGGATGGGGTCTGAGTTTCTGTATTTCTAATAAGCTCCCGGGTAATGTGGATGCTGCTGGATCAGCAACCACATTTTTGAGTTTCAAGGAATTTGAAGATCTTGAAGTTCCTTTGAATCATGAAAATAAAAATTTAATTTGTGGCATATTAATTATATTTTATTGTTTCCTAATCCTTTGAGAATCCGTATGCCACATTTTCCATCTAAGATATTTTATCAACTAGAACTCTGAATGTACCAGCATATTCTGTTCCTTCACCCACGCTGGCTTATGAAGTGTTCACTGCTACATAAACCTCAAGAAATGTTGCCTTCAATCAAAGAGTAATTTAGCATCATGAAACTACTTTCCAAACTCTAAGGGAGAGTAATAATGATACTAACTTAAGAAAAATTTGTTAAAATTACACTTACCACTTTTTCAGGTTTTTCAAACTGACTCTTCTGCCATTTAGGGAATTCACTACATGGAAGAGTAGAACAGTAGACCCAGTGATTTATAATGAAGAAGCACATTTTCACATCACTCTGATCTGGGAGTTCA
Source organism: Ailurus styani (assembly GCA_002007465.1). Taxonomy (NCBI): domain Eukaryota; kingdom Metazoa; phylum Chordata; class Mammalia; order Carnivora; family Ailuridae; genus Ailurus; species Ailurus styani. Next base: position 652,045 of record LNAC01000214.1, on the reverse strand, counting down.
TTTATGCTTATCAGAGTGTCCAGATGTTGAGTGGCAAAAAGTAACACATTCACGTGATACAGAGCAAAGACCTATTATTATGCCCAAAGGACTAGCTATTTATAGCAGTGAAGAATAAAGTGACCCATAAATAGACTGCCATTTACTTGTTTGTTTTGTCTGGGGTCCATTTAATGGCATCTGTTAGTGCTACAATAGCTAATGCCCAGCAATTATTTCCATCTTGAACCTCACTGGGGAGGAAAAAATGCAGTGGAACTAGATCCTCTGTTTGAAATTGATTTTTTTCTCCCACATCAATTAAAATATTCAGTAAAGGTGTTGGATTCTTCCCTTCTCCCTCCTGTTTACACAGATAAAATATATATATTTAAATAGCTAAATATGAATGACTGCTTTATATGTCTCCGTCGCCTAGAGAATATAATATCTCAAATTAAGGTAGTGGAAATTATGGCAACTTTAACAAGAAGAAAATGAAAGTATGGTTATTTCAATGGGAACAGAGCACCTGTTATGCACACAATAGTTTTTCAATAAATGTGGATCGACTGCCTTGAACAGCCTTAAGATGGATTGCTAGGGTACAGAGACTGACATGGATTGTGAAGATAAGGGTAGGCTCCAGAGTAGGGAAACAGGCTCCTGGTGTCTCTCCAGCAAGACCAGTCTCTTTTTTCCTCTGCAGATCTTACTCTAATGCCCCAAATTATCTACATTTAGCTTTTGTGCTTTAGGTTGAGGTATCAATTATAGCAGATGCTATAGTACTTAGATATTGGTGTATTAACTTTGCAGTTATTATTGTCAATAATATTTATGTTGACCAACATTTATTCAGGGCCAACTATGTGGCAGACTTCAAGCAGAGAGCAACAGGTACTTTCCCCCCAGCTCAAGTTTGAAAAATCCAGAAGGGCTAGGGTCATGTTTTCAGTGCTGAGCCTATGAATGTGGTCAGAAGGATGAATCATTATAATTGGCCCACCTTGGGCCACATGATCTCCCTGTTTGTAAGAAGTGTGTGGGGGTGGTAGTGGTGGGGAAGGGGTAATAATGATTGGCAGGCCTCAGTAAAACCATATATTTTGAAGAATATTTCCCAAAGAAGGTCCTTGCTCTTCTGGAAAATATTCACATCTCCCACAGCTTTGGGCAAGTTACTTAATTTATTTGAAACTCACTTGAAGAGTTTGTATACTGGAGTAGAATTAGGTGCTTTCTGAGGGTCCTTTCATATCCCAAATCTCTAGTTTTCAGTTACTTTTTAAATGTAGCATTTTATAAAATGATTTCACATCCAATCCTGACAAGCAAGCAGGGGTGATGCTATTTCACCCTCTTATTAGATGGAGACACTGAGCCTTACAAAGTTAATTAATTTGTCTCAAATCATTAGAATGTCAAATGGCAGAACTAGGACTAGATATTAAGTCATTGGATTAGTTTCAAAGAATTCCCTTTGAATGCTTCCCACATTAGTGAAATTAGTTTGTTTCATTCCGTAATGACCACTAACTAATCTCCTGGATAGCAAACTACTATATAAATTAAACTCTAGTTAATGGGATAGTTTTGATGGGTTAAAACTTAGGCACTGGAATTTTTTATTTTGCTGCCCTCTGAGAGATGTTGAAATTGTTCATTAATATGATTATTGTCTTTCTGATGGGAGGTGCTGGAAAGTGGCTTGGGGAAGGAAAAGCTACTGCAAATTCAAGTTGAAAGAAGATGCTTTTAGGAAGAGAGTGAGGGGGAAACTGGAAGGAACTGATCGTCACCTTGCAGCTCACAGGCACTTGATATTATGCCTTGAAGCTGATAATGGTCAAGTAAGTCACTATTATTTGTTTTAAGAGTTCCCTAAATAAATATTTACACCACACAATCAATGAAGTCTAGAAAGTCAATGGGCTGTGTTTTATTTTTAACAAGACTTAAGTTAATTGTATATCCTCTGCATCTACAAACATCTATGAAGATGACTCTGAGAAAAGCTTAGAGCTCCTGACAACTTGCAAATACATCAGTCTGGCATAGAAAACTTCTAAGACCAAAGGGGAAAATAATCCTTGATTAAGAGTTGTATAAAAATATCATCTAGAAGCCTTAATGCACATGCCTTTGTTCTGTCAATTAATGAATTTATCCTCAAGGAACTATAAAGAATACTAAAAGGATATTCACTCAAGCATCTCTTATAGTAGTCAAAAACTGGAAACAACTTAGAAGATTATTTAAGAGAATTATGGTAACTTCATAAAATAGAATATTATAAAATTATTTAAAATGATGCAGCCAAAAAATAATTAGTGACAAAAACATTCACAGTATCTTAATTTATAAGAGCATGGGTTCCATAGTCAGCCTACTTGGATCCTAATTCTAGCTCAACTAACTCCATGTTGTATGACCTTGAACAATTTACTTAATCTTTTGTGCTTAATATTACTCAAACATAAATTGGGGCTAATGATAGTACCTGACTCATAAGCTTGTTGCGTGAATTGAATGACGTAATATGTAAACTGCTTAGCACAAAGCCAGTCACTTTAATAAGACAACAGTACAACGGGGGCGCCTGCGTGGCTCAGAGGGTTAAGCGTCTACTTTCAACTCAGGTCATAATCCCGGGATCCTGGGATGAAGCCCCATGTCCTGCTCCCTGGTTGGCCGGAAGTCTGCTTGTCCCTCCTCCCTGCTTGTGTTTGCCCTCTCTCTCTCCCTCTCAAATAAATAAACTCTTTAAAAAAACAAATGACAACAACCACAAAAAAACAAAACAAAACCAGTACAGCATTTTCTTCCTTTGATAATCTGTATTTCTTACTTTGGGGGCCAATTATTATGATAATTCAGCAATGAAGAAGAAAATATAAAAGTTATTTTAAAAATTATCTTAAATATTTTAATTGTGATAAAATAAACATAGCATAAAATTTACCATCCTAACCATTTTCAAGTATACAGTTCGGTAATTGTTATGTATACTCACATCATTGTGTAACTAATTTCCAGAGCTCTTTCTGTCTCCCAAAATGAAATCTCCCATTCTTCCCTCCCCTCAGCCCCTGGCAGTTACCATTCTATACTTTCTGTCTCTATAAATTTGACTACTCTCTGTTGTTCTTATACTCTCAGAACTGCACAGTACTTGTCTTTTGTGACACTCGGTCACTGAGCACACTGTCCTTGGGGTCATTCAGGTTGTAGCATGTGTCAGAATATCCTTCCTTTTCAAGGCTGAATAATATTCTATTTTATGTATTTAGTGCATTTTGTTTATCCATTCATCTGTTGATGAACATTTTTACCTTTTGGCTATTGTGAATAATGCTACTATGAGTACAAATTTTTAAAAGTTTTTTTTTTTAAAGGAAAGAATAAGTTACCCTGAATTTCTTAAAACTCACTAGACATAAGTAAACAGGTACTGCAGCTGATTGAAATCCTGGATCTGTTCTTTGCCTCTGAAAGTGCTTCAATCTTTTTTTTGTTTTTTAAGATTTTATTTATTCATTTGACACACAGAGAGAGAGATTACAAGTAGGCGGAGAGGCAGGCAGAGAGAGAGGAGGAAGCAGGCTCTCTGCCGAGCAGAGAGCCTGATGTGGGCCTCGATCCCAGGACCCTGGGATCATGACCTAAGCCGAAGACAGCGGCTTTAACCCACTGAGCCACCCAGGCGCCCAGTGCTTCAATCTTTAAATATCAGATTAATTAATACATTTAGCTTTTTATTGGGCACATAGTCTTTGTCTTTAATTGTAAATTTTTCAGAAGATTGTATGTTTAGTGGAGAATAACAAGGAAAAATGAAACTAAAAAGATGCTGCTTTCCTCTCACGTTCAGGAAAGTCAGAGGTAGTGAGTGCAGGGCTCACTTTACATTTCATATCCGAGTTTAATCTCTCTTTCTTGCTCTTCCATGTCCTTTAAGCTTTTTTGTTTTGTTTTGTTTCTTTCATGAAACCTCTTTTCATGGAACAAAGTGGCTGCTGGAGTTCCGGCAGCATCATTTATGTTTAGATTCCAGGCATCAGGAAGAAGGAAGGGAAGAAGGAAGAGTGTGCCCCTCCTTTCCCTTCTATCCTGTTGGCCAGAAGTTCGTCATGGGGTCGCTGCCTGCCAGAGAGGCTGAGGAGAGAGCTGTTTAATGCTGATAAGCCATATATGCACTGCACAAATTAGGGATTCTGTATTGAGGAAGAATGGATACTGGAGGACAGCCAAGAGTCCCTGCCAGTCTCCTACTGGCATCCCAGTGGTATACATTGTTAAGTAGGTGGTGCGGAACAGTTTTTCTTTGAGTCTATAGATAATGGAAAAATAGTTCTGAAGCAGTGGTGATTTTCTCTCCTCTGTTGATGTTTACTCCATACGAGACTGATTTAACATCTTGCAGGACAGCTCATAAGACCTCGAACAAAATGAGCAAGGCATTAGCTTAGTATCCTGGTTCCTGAGGTTTGTGTTGCGATTCCTTCAACTGTATCCCCCACTCCACATGGACAGATAGGGCTGCGGCTTTGGTGCCAGTGAGGCTGGTGACAGGGCAAAGCTGGTTTGGGGAGTGACTTCCCAGACAGAATGTGGAGAAGAGGACCCTCTCTCAAAGATTATTCTCTATAAATGCACAACCCTGGTGCCTGCCTAGTGATGGAGTCAAATTTATATCTGATTTTTATAATCTCCAACATAAAAATTATTTCTTTATTAGATATTTTAGATATTGAAGGAAATTAAAAAACATCTTTGAAAAATAGATCTTTTGCTTTAATTACAAAACTGGAGAATGACCCTCTAATGTGGGTCTTTTGGCTCATGGCTATTTAAATAAGGAAGTACTATATGAGATAGGCACACCTTACCTCATTTCTCATGGTGTACCATCATCCTTGTGGCAGGGGTTGGGGTAAGGTCAGAGGTGGGTGAGAGCCAGGGAAGGAGTGAAGGAGACTTTATATACTATGATATTATTTCAAAAAATTAAAAAAAAAACAACAGTGATTTTGTTATTTGGATGCAACTCTGTCTAAGAATGCCTCAGTTCTATCATCTTTACGAAAATGCCCTGCTTTAGAAATAAACTCTTTAGTGAGTACAGTCATATGAAAAGAACCTTGAGGTTACAAATGGAGAAAATTATAATGGAGGTTATAATGGAGAAAATGATTAATTGAAAAAGAGCAGGTTAATGACTTAGCAATTCAATTTTAATAATGATCATTTAGATAAAATAGACCAATATCACTGAAATGGTGCTTTTGTCATTGTCCCCACTCTCTCCACCCCCATGAAAAAGAAATTTCAGAGCCTCTGACTTCTTGGAATGATAGTAGAGCCCTCTGGTAGAATCTGGAGGACTTCTCCCCAGCTGCAATGGTAGGTTTCTGAAGGAACAGAAACTAAACAAACCAGTTGCAAAGCCCAGAAGAGAGTGCAGTTCTTTAGCATTTAGTCTAGTGATCTAAGAGCACATTCTCTGTATAACTGGGGAACTAGGTCTGTTTTTTACGGTCTTAGAACTTGCGGTGTTGGTGCCAGTTCAATTCAGTTGGTATTCGAGTACTTATTGCATCAACTCTGTAATTTTAATTTGCATCATATCTAACACATCCAGTGGTGCTTTCCTGTAATTCCCATGACTTAAGAAGGTGGGACATTTGTTAACAGAAAGTCCCATGTCCGAGAATGAGAGGAACTCTGTGTAAATGGACAGAAGGTTGGTTTATACAATCTCTAAGTGCTTAAAAAAATAGAAGCAGCATTACTATTCATCCCAAGAAGAATCATCTACCATTGCTACGGAGGTTGAGAGACTGATTCATGTGTATTAGGCACCGCATCACCCGAATCCTTTCCAACAGGTGCAGGTGGAAATGGTGCTGTCCCATAGCATCACTGGTAATGCTGCCTGTGCAGACTCTGAACATGCCTGCAGGAATCATTTCCTTTCTGAAGAAATGTAGTCTGGTTGTTTTAAAGAATTAGGTACTTACTCCATGGCAAACTTCATGTTGCTTATCTGGGGTGGAATCTTGAAGTGCTGCCTCTAGATTCCTCGAGATTTCCAGGGCTGCCCACGGCTCCTGCTCAGCCAGCAGAGAGAGCCCTTTGTGTGACTACTCCCCATTCTCTTTATAAACCATGGGTCTCCTGGTTGTTCCTTCTACTCTTGCCAGACTGCCCTTCACCTCCTCACGCTCCCCGTTTGCAAGGCTCAGCTCCTGTGCCACCTCCTCCAGGAAGCTTCATCTCTTTCTTAAACTTCTGCAGCGGGGCCCATTATCTCCTCCTTTTACACTGTAATGCCCCTTTATCCACGGGTTCGCTTTTTCTGCAGGTTCAGTTGCCAGTGGTCAACGGAGGTCTGGAAGCAGATCCTCCTTTTGACGAATCATGAGATGATCCGTAGCCGCCTAACTTACCTCACGGTGCCTGTGTCATTCGCCTCTCCCTTCGTCTCATTACGTAGGCAATTTACCATCTCGTGTCATCGCAAGAAAGGTGAGTATAGTATGATAAGATAGATTGAAGGAGAGAGCACATTCACATTTTATGACAGTTGTATTTTATTATTATTGTTAACTTCTTGCTGTGCCTAATGTAAATTGAACTTTTCATAGGTATGTATAGGAAAAAAAACATAGTATATATAGGGTTTAGTACTATCTGTGGTTTCAGGCACCCACTCAGAGTCTTGGACCTTATTTCCCTGCAGATAAGGGGAAATGACTACACTCATTCCTACCTTCATTTACAAACATGCTTTATCTCCTTCGCTAGATGGTGAGCTTCTCGGTAGCACCACCGCTTATCCTGTTCAAGTCTAAAATGCCTAGCCTGATGTCTTTTATAAAGCAAAGCCCTCACACATCTATGGAATACTTTTGGCCCTCCCTAGTGGTTGGGATCACAATTCCTTTACCCTGCTGCCTTTTTGATGAATCTATTTCTATTTTTAGGAAGCTCGGTTGATGCAATTTCTTTTGCTAAATTATATATTTGGTTGGATTTTCCCTGCAAATTCAGTATCATAGTTTCGCAAGGAGACAAAAATTTCAACTACCACAGGCCTGATTTCCTTTTAGTCAGATTAGGTCATATACTGTATTTTAAAGAGGATGAGACAGCACTTTATCTAACTGCGACTGGAATGGGCCCTGAGTTAGACAATAGCCTTTGAGCTCCTTCTCCTTTAAAAGTGTTATAAACAGAGCCAAACACACACTGCATTCTTTTGATTTCAGTCAAGAGTTTTGGGATTTGGGTGGTACCACCATTTGTTTTAATTGTGAAAATAGATCTATGTGTTATTCACAGAGGCCTCCTCCTTCTTTTCTTTCTTTTTTGACCCTGAAATATCTCAGCTTTGGGGAGCTAGGGACTGTCGGGCCGCTGATAGACCATCAGTTGAAGGGGTGGTGGCAGAACAGTGCAGACACATTCTGATAAGCCCTTTGGGGAGAAGGATGCTCTTACAGAAGTAGGCCTCAGTGGCTGAAAAGACAGCAAGGGAAATCACTGGTGGCAGCTGATTAGAACAAACAGGAAGAGGAGACAGGTTTGCCAAAGGCTTCTGTACATCTCTCCCATTTGTAAACTTCCAGGCAGATGAAAATGTTTTCCAGGTGGTTTTTGGATTTGTCCCTACGGGGAGAGTTTCAATGTACCCCAAAGTACCATGCCCCCGGTTAGAGAAATCCACACACACTTAGATTTCATCATAATGAATTTTGTCTCCCAAACCTTTGAGGATGTGTGGCTGGTGCCAGAGAAGAAGGCACATTGGAGTAACTCACACGTCCTCTTCAAATTTCCTCCAGTTCCATAATGTGTGTTTATGCACACCTACTGCTCAAGTCTGGGGCAATAAAAGGTCTCCCAGCCTCCCTGTTATTCCTAGTTAAGTTGTGAGTAACGTCTTTATCTAAAAACCCCATGCAGAGAGAATCTTTTTAGATTGAGAAGGTAGTGGTTTCAACTGATTGTACTTATCTGTACTAATAAAAGCTTTTATTTTATTTTTTAATCAGTCAGTATGGATTGGGAAGTAAGATTGGGTTTAGAGGGTTTTTGTTTTTGTTCTTTACGATCTCTTTCTTTATGGTTAGTAGACACGTTAGACACATTCTGATTTTCAAGAAGATGCCTGACCATGGCAGTCATCTGGGGGGGGGGACCCCAGTCACACGTAATCTTTCTTGTCTTTTAAGTTTTACACTAAAAATCTGTTTTGAGAGGGAAATGGAGCGTGCTAATGACAGCTTTCCCTTCCCTCATTTTTTCCATGTCAGAGTATTGTGCTCCGATCAGCTCCTTGGGGTGCGGAGAAGTTGGCAATGCTGCATTCAAACACGAAAACAAATAAACAGCTCCCCCCGCCCCCAGTCGTGGAGGGTTTAAGATGGAACCCGACTAAACAGATGCAAACAGACTAATTTATTTTCAAAGGTATAGTTTCTGAGACTGCAAACAATCCACTTTGCTGGGAGACTGTTAGGTGCGAACCGCTGAGAAAAGTGCTGAGAAAAGTGCTTGGCTCGTGGAAGCATCGGCGCGCGGGACCTGGTTGCCATCCTTGGGAAGAGGAAGCCGGCAACCCAAGGTGAACTCCGAGGACAGCTGATTATCAGATCCCAACATTTCCCAAACGTCCCCTAAGTGCCAACCCGTGCCTTCACAATTTGGTCACAAAAATTTTCTCCCCTCCCTTGCAACCCCTCTTTGAGCAGAGGGTGGTACGGTTTGGGCAGAGAGGCCGCGATTCGGACGGAGGTATCCTCGGGGCTTGCGATCGGGCTCGCCAACACCCAGGGCTGCCGAGGCAAGAAGGGCGCAGCCAGGCAGCGACGGCGACAGAGCTCCAAGCTGCCGAGGCCCTGGTGGCGCCCCCCCCCCCCCCCCCCCAG
>LNAC01000214.1:394408-642019 GCA_002007465.1 Ailurus styani | reverse complement strand
CGCCTCCCTCCTTCGCGGACTGTCTCCCGACTCGCCGGCTGAGAGCCCTTTTTGACTGCGAGCGGAGGTAGTGGAGCAGAGGCGGCGGCGCGGGACCTGCAGTCGCCCGGGATTCCCTCCAGGTGACGATGCTCTGGTTCTCCGGCGTCAGGGCTCTGGCTGAGCGTCCCTGCCGGCGCTCGCCCGGGATTACCTGCTGCGTCTTGCTGCTGCTCAATTGCTCGGGGGTCCCCATGTCTCTGGCTTCCTCCTTCTTGACAGGTAGGGGAGGGGGCTGGAGGGACCGGCCCTCCCGGACGCTGCCTTGGTACCTGGGAGAGGAGGCGCTGGCTTGCCCCCGGGACGGGAGGGTGGGGAGCGAGCACCTTGGCGCCTGCCACTCGCTGGCGGATGGGGATGAAGCGAAGCCCGCTGTGTTAAGGGGTGGGGAGGCACTGAATAGGTTAAGGGATGGAGGACTGAGACCCCGTTAACATGAATATAGTGATAACGGAAATTCGTCTGTTTGATTTTGAGAAATTTCTCTATTTTTGTTGTTTTCCTCAACCCTTATTTTGATTTCTTCTCCTCCTGTGCATATCAAGGAAAAAATTCGTACCGTTTTCCACACATCCTTCTTTCTCACTCTACAAGGTTCCAATATAGCTTCTGTGTTAGGAGTGCTTTGTAAAGCACTGGCTCTCCAGACTTTGAATTTAAAGAAACCGTCGTATTTAAAAAGGGTAATACTAGCAGGATATAATAATGATGTGCTTTCAGGCAGGTGAAGACCTCAGCCGCTATTCTGAAGGACATACTTTACTGACACCTGGTGCAGAAAAGAAAATATTGAGTCAATTTCTAAGAGAAGAGGAGAGAAGATTGTTTCAAAAAGTGATTTAAACTCAAGGCAATCTGAGGCAGATTCATATAAAGGCCTGCTTGTTGATACAGTCCTGAATTTTGTTTAGTCCTAATGTCCACTTTGAATTTTTTTTGCATATGGGGATGTCTGTTTAGTTGAAATAACTTCATCAACGAGGAGTATTATTAAAGAGTCAGTGAAAGAGTTGGATTTGTGTTCAAGCCATCTGAGAGCACAAAATCTATCTCTATATGATAGTCTTTTTTTTTAAATTTCAAATAAAACTTTAAAATAATTATTTTGGGGGGAAATTTGTTTTTGCTGAGTTTGATAATTTAAAACTCATTAAGAATTTCTGAATTTGGTAGTTGCTTCAGAAAAGGATTAGTGTAAAAAATTAAATGTTTGCAATAATGCCATTGAGCAAAATTTAAATGGATTTTTTTTTCACTCAGGTTCTGTTGCAAAATGCGAAAACGAAGGTGAAGTCCTCCAGATTCCATTTATCACAGACAATCCTTGTATAATGTGTGTCTGCTTGGTAAGTATGGGGATCAGGTAATGTGAAGTCAATTGCTCCCTTTGACAAGGTGAATCCATTAAATGTAGTAATATAAACAGATCTTAAAAATTATTTTTAGTCCTTACAAAACTGCACATAGCTGTTGAGTTGAATTCAGCTGAATTTATGAGTTTTGTAACTTTGGTACTTTCTGTTTCATCAGGCTTAGGATTCTTATTTTTGACATCATCCTTATAGAAAAAAAAATTTAAGATGGACTTTGTACAGCACAGTCCCAGTGATAATTACTGTTGACACTGTCTGTTCCCAGAATGGCTGTTGCCACCAAATCGTAGGTGCCATCAAACTTTCTGCCTTGGTTCTGTCATCTTAGTGAGAAAATGATGAGATAATATTTAGGTAAAAAGGTTAGGGATAAGATATGTGACAAAGGGAAAGAGACGTGATAGTTACAAAGAAGAAACCTGAGGACAAGACACAGTCTTGCATTTCTTGCCTGTCATACTGTAAGATCTCAAAAACAGTCTTTATATTTCTGATCTGGAACCATGAGTAAAAAAGACATTCTAGCCTTAACAGAGAATGACACTTGGCTGTTGGCTGCTTAGTTAACACTGGCAGTAGCTAATAGATTCAAAAACATAATTTGTTTCAATTTACTTTAGTTTAAGAGTTAATGATAAGATCGAATGAGTAACCACATGGGGGAGATTAAGTTATATGAACAAGAAGTTCTGAGATGAAATAGGGACTCACAGGGAGCAACATTTTTGTTTGAGAGTGTTTTATATGCCAATCGCCATTGGCAAAACTTGGTTAAGAACTACACATCACAAAACCCTGCTGGAAAAACATTCAAGCAGTCAAATGCAAAGCCCCAAAGTGATAGATGACTGCTAGTTATCAGATCAACATGTATGGAACCGGGGAAGGGAGTCTTCTCAATTTAGGTGAAAGCCAAGCCATCTGGGTTTAAACTACCCAAACTTTTTCATGACAAGGGATGAGGTCAGTGTTGCAAAATGATAAATGAGTGAAGGTGAATGCCTGTATCAAATGATTAGCAGGTTCTGAAGACTAAGGGAATCAACAGAGACAGAAGTAAAAATGCAGTACATTTGCTGAGATGTTAAATATTGCTGCTGTAGTAAAAGCCGAGAGGGGGCTCTTTGGATTTTGTTTATGAGTTGCTGTGTTAATTAGTGATCCTTCACTAAAGGACCTGTTGAGAAGAAGCTTTGCGTTTAAATTTTGTATCCGTTGTGTATTTACAAATGCGGTGTGTGTGTGTGGGGGGGCATGTGAAGGGGGAGAGATAACCTTCCCTTTTCATAGATCTTATCTGTACAATGTGAGTGAATTATTTTATCTTAATCTCTTACGATTTCAGGGGGAAATTCCTGAGTAACATTTAAATGTGCTTGGAACTCCACATGTGAAAATACTGTTTTTCTCCTCAGCAGTCTTACTACTCATGAAGTTTTAAACATACAGTTTGCAAACTGTTCCCAAGTAACATTATGAAAAATTCTATACAGAGCAATCGCTCTTCTTAGTATTCTCCTCAGGGTGGAAAATCGTGCCTTTCTCTGAAAGCACAGCCTTACTGATAATAAGATAGATGTTAGAATCCTGCCATTTTGAAGCTAAAAGAATAATTCTGAAGAGAAAAGATGAATCAGTTGGAATTCAAGTGGGAATGATTATTTATCCTGGAAAAGTATTGATTACACTCAGGAGGACAGTCGGGTTCATTTATATCTAACATTTAGAGGTATCTGCTTGGAGTGAGAGCTGTCAGAAATCCTTTCTAAACATGTGAAGTCGTGACTCTGGCAATCCACCTCACTTGTTATTTGTAAGATGCCTCAGAGTTCTTTCAAGAGCCAAAAGGTTCAGTGATATGTTATCCTGACCTTGCAGGGGTATAGGATTTGGGGACCCAAGCTATCATAGTCAGTGCTTCCCAAACATTTGCAGTGATTTGATAAAATTGAGAAGGAATAGATGATTGGCCACTTCAGTATTTGTGTGTGTTCTTGTACATTTCCAGGGGATCCACTGGAGACCAAGGATTTCAAAGCACCCTAGACTGCTGTGCGGCTGGCTGACATTTTTATACTTAGGTTGGAAGGTAGCCACATTTAGCAGATAGATAATATCAGTGGTAGCAACATTCATATTGCCGGCACAGATCTAAACCTGCATTATTTCATTTAACCTCCACAAAAATCCTTTGAGGCCCTTTACCCCCATTTTAGAGACAAGGAGACTGAGGCTAAAGGAGTCTCCTCGCTTGTGATCATCATATTTTAGTAGATAGAGCTGGGAACTGCTCTCGGTTTCATCTCCCTCTAGAGCACATCCTTATCATCGAGTGGAACAGGCTGTTTGCTTAAAAATGTGAAAAAGCAAGAAAAAAAATTAGATCATTGAGTTATTTTACTTCTTGGTACTGCTTGAGTTATTATTATTATTATTTTTGAGTCTTTCTGGAGTTCAGTTAGCTAACATTTGTTAATCACATTATATGAAAGGAAAATCTCGTTATGATTTCAGTTGACCTGCAGGGAGCTTTAGTTGTGAGCTAGTTTTATATATGTACATTAAGAGGGTATGTAATAGTCAAAACTGTACTTTGGATAAAGAAAATAGTCATATTTAGTTTGTGTTGGTCCAGCCTTTTGGCAAAAATGTACTTAAAGCAGAGCACAAGCTCATATCTTATTTCATAACATGTACTAAAAAAAAAAAAGCTAACCTCAACATATGCTTAAAAAAGACGTAAAATGTTACAGTTGGGAGGAAATAGGTGGCACAAAGTCCTGTATATAATTACAGTATAAAAGCTGGAAAAACCCCACAAAATCAACTTGGCCTGATTTAAACTTTCAAGCTCCGAAATGTTTTAAAGGTGGAATGAGCTCATTTCTGTGGGAATTTTGAGGATGACAGTGGATGCAGTGGCCACAGCAGGCAGAAGTGAATAATTGTATTCTCATTTATCCTCATCTGCTGAGGCCCAGCATCTTGGCAGAATCAGTGGCGATCCAAGAATAACCTGACTGTTAGCTGGTGATGGATATAGTTTTAAAGTGTAGGAGTCAAAAAGCTTCAGTTCATCTATTCAAGGGGAAGGTGAGAAGTTGGACCACTGTCATGAGACGGAGGGAATCCGGTGGGCAGTTGAAGATTAAAGACGCAAGCGCTCCATTGTTTAGTTAGAAAGCCAAACATGGCTTTTCCCCACCTTAAAAAATGGTCTTTTATGAGTCTGAGGAAGAAGAGGCTGAGCCTTACTGCGGTTTTGTATGATTTTCCCCCTACCCTTTCTGCTGGAATTTTCCCCCCAGAATGCCTAGGAAAACACATGGGTGCCTTTCTTGAAGTACAGTGATAAGAGCCGGTCATGCTCAGATAATGAAACCAAAGCAATTCTCGGGATCTTTTGGGCATCCCCAAATCCACCGAGTGTGCCTGGGAGGTGGTACTCCTACTTCTTGTCTCTATCCACCTAACCGTCACACGGAAGGAAGCAGGACAAACCAGGGAGTTCGGCCCGGTACTGGAAACCTGAGAAAACTTTGGGGGCCAGGCCTCAAAAAACCAGAAGTCAGTCAGAGCTTAGTTTGGCATACATTTTGTTCAGCAAAAAACATTATTCTGAGGTTTAAATTTCCGCTTTTAAATCCAGAGGTGCAATGTAGACATGGACCCTCTGCTCATAAAAAGCAATGTGAAATTTGGTGTTACAAGAAGCGAGGCTCCACCAATCTTGGAGTCAACCAAGTGATGAGAACAGAGGAGGCTTCGTCTGCTGTTTTCTACTTTTTAATCACAAAAATCCTCTGTCACTAAACAAGTAGCTACCAGCATCTTCGGTTCTCTGGGGTGCCTTATCTCTATAAAATCCTCATGTTTTTTATTGTTTAAATTAACTGGCTAGAGAGTAGATATCTATTATCTGAACAAGTGTTAGGCACATGTTTGAGAATGAGGGAGATGATACTGTATCAGGATTCAATTTGTGTGTGTGTGCATGCGAGAGAGAGAGAGAGAGAGAGACAGAGAGAGAGACAGAGAGAGAGACAGAGAGGGGTAGAGAAAGAGAGAAAGGAAATATGAAGTAGCCCAGATGTGTTCAGATACTGCCCTTACTATGTGCAGATAGCACAGATTGCCATATATTTTGAAAAATGTTTCATATCATGTGTAGACTTTGGATGCTCACTAAGGAAGTGATCGGGATTTGTTTGCTTGTTTGTTTATGTTCTGTTTAGAAGGTGCTGTGATTAATTTCCTTCCAATAAAGCAGTGTATTCAATAGAGCAGTTTTAAGGGGAGGTCACTTATTTATAGCATCGAGCTGGCAAGTTTACCAGTACCAGCTCTGTGGTGGTGGGTACATGCTTCACTGAGACTGAGAGAGGCAGAGCAAAAGTCCTGAGGTTATACAGTTCCTAAGAGACAGACTGGGGTGTGAAGCCAGTGCCTTCTCCACTAAACTGATTTGCTTTTACTAGTTGTTTATTATTCAAAAACATCTATTAATACTTCCAAGGGCTTCGGAGAGTTATTTTAACCCCTGCAAAGCGGACACAGGTTCTCTTTGGGGGCAGTTAGAGTGATTTCGTCTTGCAGCACACACCAAGTCTGGAATTTGGGGGGCCCTTTCAAAGGAAGACCCACAGTTCAGGCCCCTTTTGTCTGGCATTGCATCATATTTTGGCAAAGAGCTTTGGCGCTGGCAGCAGACAGGCCTGGGTTCCAATCTAGGCTCTATCACTCACTGGTGACGGACTTGAGAAGGTCACCTTACCTTTCTAAGGCTTGGTCTCCTCATCTGGAGAGCGGGCTGAACGACAGAACGAAGCTTAGAGAGCTGCCCTGAGAATGAAGTGAGCGGCAGCATGGAAGGCTTGGCCCAGAGTTTGGCGTGGAGTGAGCTCTCTAGAGTGATTCATTGTTGTTGTTTTTGATGATGACATTATTGTTTAAATTCTTATTTCCTCACATGGAATAGGATGCAAAGTTTCATCAGAAAAGAAAGAAGGAAAAAAAAAAAAAGAAACAGCATGGGGATAATGATGCCAAGCCCACCCATCGTTATGAATGAACAGGGCTAAGTCAGGAATGTTTGCGGGCTTTTCTGTCCCTCCAGACTTGGACCGGGCTGATCTAGGCTGTTTCCTTATTGGTCCAGTGGTCTGCGAGCCCTGGTGTAAGTTTTCCCCTTGCCCTCCATTAAACACTAGAAAAACTTTCCATGGAAGAGGGGCCTCGGTTTTCTGCAGAGTATTTACATCTCTATGCCTGTGGGGTCACCTTCACTTGTACTTTTATTGGCAGAGGGATAGAGTTGGGGCTCAGGAGTGCCGTAATTCTGGAAAAACTGCCTAGTGGTCTGGCAGCATGGGGATTTTCCTGGCCCGCCTCGTGGAAGTCTCTCAATGCCGTTCCAGACCTGAGTGGGTTTCTGCTGCCTATTTACTCGTGTGCTCCCCTTCCCCATTCCCATCCCATTTTAAACATGCTTCCATTTCATTTGTAGACTCTGGCCTTTCAAGGGTGCACCGATGGTTAGCTGTGTTTTAAGTGTAGGAAGTAATGCTGAAGAAGGGGATCCCTCTGCAGACTGGGATATAGATATGGTGAGGCAGAAGAGGAGGGCATAGTTAGAAAAGTCAGGCAAGGCAAAACGATGGGAAATAAAATCAATTAATAAAAATCCATGGCACCAATAAAGGATATCACTTTTTCGCACCCCCTTCTGTGGCACTTCTGTCCTGCTGATGGTATATTGACGCCTTTGTGATAAAAAGACAAATAACACCACCTTTCATGGTACCTGGAGGTCAAGTGCGCTTGTTGAACTTAGTTAAGATCAGCAAATGAGCTGAGTGTATATTTTAAGACCTCTTGATTCCCAGATCTAATTCTATAAAACGCTACTCAAAGCACTAGGGATAGCAGGTTATAATTTCAATAATATTATTCTTTCTTCCTTCTCGCCACACTTCATTCTCCCTTTCCATTTTATTTTATTATTTTTAGCCTTTTCTGTGTTTGAAGCATTGTGCTGGTCGGGTACCTTGGGGAGGCAAAGACCCAACAGGACAGATTCTTGCCCACAACCTAATGGGGGAGAAAGACCCAGGCATAAATAAGTTCCATGGGAGGGACAGAAAAAGCCCTATAATCGGCTGGAACCCGAGTACTAAGGGAGTTGCAGTCCAATCAGATTGGATTATCTGGGACCCTGATGGCTGGAGGAAAGCTGGCCTTGGCAAGGCATTGCTGGAGGAAAGGCAGAGAGGAGTGTGCGCCTGGGGACTGTGGAAGGGGCCGAGTCCCGAGTGCTCGAAGATCTAGTAGAAGCTGGAGTTAGAATGCCGGATAGAATGCAATAAATAAGGGATCGGTTCCACTCAGAATTGAGAGGGTTTCCTGTTTTGGAGTAGCCACATGACACAATGAGATGTGTTTTCTATAAATGCCTCAAGGAGCTTCCGTGGGCATGTTTCAAGTGTGGAGAGGCTGGAGGTTGGACAGCAGCCTTCAGGGATGTGTCATGGTCAGGCGAGAGCAAGCAGCAAGCAGGTGAGAGCAAGGAGCATGGGCAGTGGGAATGGAAGGAGACATAGGGGTAAGCCAAGGTTGCTCATTCTTCGTAATTTTTTTCACCACCTTCCAGTTCTAGAATATGTGGTTTAAACGACTCCAAGCCACGCCCAGCAAGGCAGTAGTTAAAATGCAATATTATTATGGTAGAGTGATGTACTAGCGTGTCTCCACGGCAGTCACTTTGCTAATCATTTGGTGTCTCTAGAGCAGGGTGCTGCCACCTGGGTAGAATAGTTTACATCCCAGAGCTCCCTTTTCAAAAAATTCCATTTTTGCTCTCTAATGTTGCACGACTCATTTGGCAAATTATTGCATCTGGTAACTATTACCATGATAGTAGGTGTTCTGAGTGGTAATACAAATTTATACAATGTTCAAAATTGGATAGCTCCCCTTAAAAAAGTCTACCAATGTGCTGGGACCCCTAGACTTGCAGAGGAATTTTAGAGCCCAAGTTGATAGAACTTGGCAAAAGAAAAAGAAAAATAAAACAAAACAAAACCAAATAGATGGCAAAAGTGAGAGATGGGGTGAGTTAGAGGGAATTTCGAGAGTTCTCCTGGTGGTATAGAGAATGTAGGAAGAGAAGAGGTCACTGATGTGGGTGCATGAGAATGAGTCTAGACCTGATGAGTTGGCTTTGATCACCTTCCAGGTAGAAGAGCTCAGTAGGCTCGGTAAGGAAATCAGGACCAGAGGACAGACATCTGTTAACTGCCTGAATTGAAATACACTTCAACACTTTGGAAATAAATTATTTGTCTACCTTGAGCTTTCAAAAGTGGGCCTACAAGAGTAAAGAGAAGATATTTAGGGGAATTATTTATTCCCTTAAATAAGGAAATATTTAAGGGAAGGGTAGAAAAGGAGAAACCCATGAAGTAGTTATAGGAGAAGGAGCAGAATCAGGAAAGTGCAGGTCAAGGCAGAAGATGTTTGAAGAGCAGAAAGACCAGTGGTATTAAATACTGCAGTGTTAGACTGAAGATTCTAGGAGAATATCACAGAAAGAACTTTCTCATCATCTTATCAGACTATTGGAAACAATCAGTGATGGTGCCCACCTCCCTAGTACCTGCTGTACGTTTTTACATGGAATAAAGTTCATCATAGATGGAATTTGCTGGAAGCCCATTTGATAGAAATCCAGAACTAAGATTGCTGTAGGGATTTTGAAAATTTAGAGCAAAAATCACAAGTTTCCCAAACTTTGATTCGGAGAGATCTTAGTAAAAATGAATAAATACCACATGAAATTTTAAAAGGTATCAAAACAAAACTAATTTCATGGATAAAAGTGATATACTTTTCCAAATATCTTTGGAATGTTTCTATAGTTAAGTGCAAAATGGACAAGGCCACATTGAGGCTTTATTTTTTATTATTATGAATAAGAGCAACAATATAAAAGAGCCTGGCTAATATAAAATCTTACCATTATAAACTTTCAAGTTTGTTCTATTAAACTGCTAATGGTGCTTTAAAAATATTATGATATAATTTAATCCCTTAGCTAGATCTTCATGAAAAATATTTTCTTTCTTCACTAAATGTTTAATATCTGCTTTGTCATTGAAGTACAGCTGTGGAGTGGCAGCGATGGGTGTCTGAAATTACGGGTTCAAGTCTCATGGGGGCCACCTGCTAGCTGTGCATCACTGAACAGGTGACTTTATTCTCTGAGCCTTAGTTGTGAGTCCTGGGCAAGTTGTAAAAGCACCCTTCGGCTTCACCTTTAAAGAGGAATAATCATGCAGACCCTAACCTGCTGACTGGAGTCATTAACTGAGGTCATGTGTGTGGGTTAAATGCACTGATGTTTGTGAAAGGCCTTTGTTGAGACTATAAGTGGAATTATTAAGGGCAAGAATTTGAATAGAAGAAAATGAAGCGTATGCCATAAAGCAGTTTTTAGTGGATACTTTAATAAGTATATGTTTTAGGAGCAATAATGTAGCGATTCCCATGTCTACTTCTTAACAGTTGTAAATCTTGGGTGAATTGCCCAATATTCTGTATCTCTTTGTCTTCATTGTAGGGCTTTGGTCAGAACTGTGGGTTAAAACATGTAAAGTTCTAGGGATGCCTCAGTGGCTCAGTCCGTTAAGCATCTGACTCTTTTTTTTTTTCAATTGGTATGTATGTATGTATGTATGTATGTATGTATTTATTTATTTATTTATTTATACATATAATGTATTATTTGCCCCAGGGGTACAGGTCTGTGAATCTTCAGGCTTACACATTTTACAGCACTCATCATCGCACAAACCCTCCCCAATGTCCATCTGACTCTTGATTTTGACTCAGGTCATGGTCTCAGGGTCCTGAGATTGAGCCAGGTATGGGGCTCCGCACTCAGCATGGAGTCTACTTGGGATTCTCTTTCTCGCTCTCCCTCTACCCCCCCATGCATGTCCCCCCCTTTCAAATAAATAAATAAAATCTTTAAAACAACGACGACAACAACAACAAAAGCATGTAAAGTTCTTAGAACAGGGTCTGGAGTGTGGTAAGCACTTCTGAAACGATAGCCACTGTCCCTATCACTGTCAATACCGTGCTTTTGAGAAGTGATGAAATGGATGGACTGTTCTTACTTCAATATTTGTCGGCACTTGTGAAATATGTTCACTGTGAATTTCTGTCAGGGTAGACAATGGAACTTCAATAGACGTGATTGCTATTTTTTCTGATAGAAGATGGAAAACGCTGGTCGTATTTGGGACTTAGCAAGCTGGATGCCTGCTCTGTTTCTCACCTTCTAAGGCTCATCTGCTCGGTTGGCACCCATCTACAGACCACTAATCGCAACACTGCGTTCATAGTGAGGCCTAGTTGTCCTTTTCCAGCACCTGCCGTTGAGTCGGGAGGTGGCAGGTGGGAGGTAAGGATGTAAACCAAATTCCTGAGTGGACCCGCGGAGCCTGGCCCTCGTGAGCTTCCTCCATCTGAGAGTGCAAAGTCCTGCTGTCTGACCGACCAGAGTCACTCGTGCGTGTCCACGGTGTGGGGCCTCCCTTTCTCCAGGTGAATCCCAGAGTCACTGATGTGACTGGATTTGGACTTGGGGGCACTACAAATCCATGCAGCTTTGAATGTTAGCCACCCACGGTCCCGTCGCCTGCTCTGAGGGTGGGCGTCATCTTCTCTTCACCAGCATGCGCTGGGTCGTGGTGTAGTTATTTGGGTGAATTTATGTTTTACGAGATGAAGTCTGCAAGGCTAAGAACCTTGTCCAGTCATCTCTGCAAGCGCCGTAGCTTCAGCGAGAAGTCCTCAACCTTGGGGCTTGAGTAGGAGTCAGCCTGGAGTTTCCTGTTTATAGTTTGGGTTGTTAACACTTGGGTTAGCTCCCCCTAGAATGGAACTCCAAGTTCCAAAACATGATTCTCCCAGAGAGTTTGTCACAGAAGGTCAACCCTCTCTATAAAAGACATCCTAAATAATCATTACAAAAACACATTTTTCCCTTTGAAAGGAATGTACTTATATTTGAAAATTTAGAGTTCTACAGACATTAAGACCTACCTTTCTTTGTGACAAAAGGAACATTCCCTCTTAGAGAAAGATCCTGCTGTCAAACGCAGCAGTGTGCGTGACAGTACAGAGGTGTGAGGGAAGGATTATCTCACTTTTGCTTTCAGAAGTCACAATGAAAAACACTTCCCCATCCTTGTCTCTGCCCGAGCCAGTCATTTCCTCCCCCTTCCAGTGAGGCTAGCCCCAAAACCTTGACACAAGCCTTAATGTTTATATTGGGTTTTGGATGTTAGCTCCCTTGGCTTCTGGAAGCTGAGTCTGTTGAAAATTATGTTTTTCTTTTAAGGACAAAGGCCTTATTGTATGTACATGTCGTGTAGTGTAATGAGGTTTTTTTTTTCATATTTTCTTTTTTAATGTTAGGTAATGGGTGGTACTAACCTACATCTGCCAAAGGAGAAGTTCAAAGGTAGGTCTGTAACCTGAATGGCAGATTTAAGGTTTCATACAGGTAACTCAACAAGAGAAAATGAGAGGGTGGGACATGCAGCATCTTCACCGACCAGACCTTGTTCCCCAGATGCCCCTCTTTGATGGAATAACACGTCAGGCGACTCTGGGAGAGGACTTGCAGCATGAGTGATGACACCCCAGGGACACTTCAAAGAGAACGATAGTGATAATAAAAATAATAGAGATGACAATCAGCCCATTTTAACTTATAAAAGCAGGCATTTTTAAAACAGCTCTTCTATTCTTGGTCAGACAAATAGATTTTGGCTAGATAGTTTTTCATGGCCACTGAGGCTGTCGGGTGTAGGCTGAGCATCTTATTTTTGGAGCCCGTGTGGTGGGTCTCACTGGTGGTGCTGCGGGCCCTCTCAGCTGTGGGTGACCTCAAGGTGAGGAGACCCGGAGACCGGGCCAGGCCCACAGAAAGGAGGCAGGAAAACCAGAAGGCCCCAAGCTGTGCTTGTATTTCTTCGGGCCCCAGTGAGAGGCCTTTTTAGGATCCTTATCTTAGTTTTTTTTCTCTTTCTCTGTATACATTGCTTTTCTTTCTTTTCTTTTCTTTCTTTCTTTCTTTCTTTCTTTCTTTCTTTCTTTCTTTCTNGTATACATTGCTTTTCTTTCTTTTCTTTTCTTTCTTTCTTTCTTTCTTTCTTTCTTTCTTTCTTTCTTTCTTTCTTTCTTTCTTTCTTTCTTTCTTCTCTTTCTTTCTTTCTTTCTTTTGTTCTTTCTCCTATCTTTCCTAGGTTCCTGTCTGAGCAATCTATGGACCCCGGCAATGGCATTAAGGTTCTTTTCACCCCTCACTGCTTTCTTTTTAATGAGCAAAGTAATGACATTTGCATCCTTTTTCATATTTATTTTTAGAGCTTCTTATGGGAAAATACCAGGGGGATTCCTTTGCTATTTTATTTTCTCATTAAGCAGAAGTGTCTGAGGCAAGATATGACAGTTGCTGCCCCTTGGGTCGGATGCGCCTGCATTGTGTCTGTGGTCTGTGGTGCTTGAAGTTTGTGCTTCTGGCAAAGCTTGGCTTGCCCTGTTTGACTGCCTCTTTCTATCCCTTTACTTTTCAGAAATTCACAAATCCTAGAGGCTCTCACAGCCTGCTGAGTCTCTCCTGCTTCATGGATTTATAGTGTAAAAGCAGTAGCATCAGGACATTTCACATAACAGTGTTTCTTGGTCTCGGGGGGACATTATTTTCTGAATGAGAGGACATGAAAGATTAATCAGGTATTCTCCTGCTTCAGAGCTGCTATGTCAAAAACAGTTTAGGGTCTTACCATGTACCTTTGTTTATGCTCCTTATGTGGAACGGGGCCTATTGGAGTTGAGATGTGGTGATTTCCTGTTTTCAAGCACTTGTGAAGCAATGGTTCAGTGCCTGGTGGGACCCACTGGAGGTCAGCTCCCAGTCCCATTAGCACATAGGTGAGCACTGGGATGGAAACTCCTTTCCCCTAAGATGTGACTCAAGTCAGAATTGGGGAAAAGCTGGATGGCTGGGAGGGGGGCAGGGATATACCCTTTTCTCGAGTCTCATTAATCCAAGGGTGGTTTCCTTTGTATGAACCAGCCCTTCCTTCTCCTTACTGGGATGTGCTGGGATTGCATGTCCCACACAGAGTGGCTTCCTTGTTCTCCTGAGGGCTTGTTTGTGTGCTTGTAGGGGAATAGCTGGGATTTATTAAAAACATATACATTTTTTTTCTGTTTTGTATAAACCATACACTGCACAAGGGCAAAGAGAAGCTTGCTTAAAGTAATTTACACACTATTTGGCCAAGGCTTTCGGCCAAGTACAGTTCCCAGATTTTGGTGTTTGATTGAAGTGCATGAAAATTTTGATATTTGGTGTTGACCTACAGAAACAACAATTTTTGTGGTTCAACCTAATTCGTACTTTGAGTGTCTTAAGGCTTTCTCACTGGAGATAGTTACTCTGACAGGTTATTGAAATGTATCTGAATGAAGGGCCTTTAAATTAAGGGTGAATTTACACCGTGTTCATAAACTAAACAAAAATGTGGAGATATAGTGAAACACAAACACCTTTCAATCTCTGAACCCCCAGCTCTGAATTAGTGGGCTCTCTGCACATCCACAGACCCCTCCTGATGGTGGTGGGGGTGGAGAGGGAAGCAGTATTCCTTCACCTTCGTACCAGTGAGAGGGAACGTGCAACATGGTGTGTGCTCGTCAGGAACGTGGGAGCTGAGCTGCAGGACTGAAGGAGGGAAGTGATTGATGGTCATTGAACTCAGCACATATTTACTGAGCATTTATGTTAATAACGGCCTGAGGCACTGTGAGATTGGAAAAACACTTTTTAAAAAAATGAACAAAAAAATTAAATTATGTTCCAGATGGTTTTGAAGTTAGATATCTTATATTGCTCTAGAGCTCTTTCCAAATTGATGAACTTATGTAAGCCACAGATACTAACTCTTGGCTGGAATATTTGATTAATCAGAACAAATTATTATTCCTTAACTGTGATAGGTTATATATATATATATATACACACACATGGTGAATATGTATGTATTTAATATAACATTAAGATAATGGATCTAGTTTGCAAACTACCTTCTATCACTAGAGTCTAAAATAAAAGTGAATGTGAGATTGAACCAGTAGTCATGTGGCCCTATGAGTGGGGTTTTGGGCACTGCTGACAAGGAACAGACAATTGGGTCCCCATGGCTGGCAGGCCCTCCCTCTTCCTGTTCCTCACCCAGATACTTCCACAGGACTGCTTGTGTTATCTTGTGTTAGTCAGTGGTAAGGATTTTGCCTTTGGCTCTCAGTTTGTATTGTACCCAAGGACTAGGAAGGAGCTTGTTAAAAATGCAGATTTAGGGGATCCTCCCCCAGAGACTCTGATTCCAAGGTCTGGTGGAGACCAGAGAATCTCCATTTTTAACTAACTCTTCCAGTGACTACACGGAGGGGGGCCCACTTATGGAAAACTCTCCTCAGCTGAGGTTAGTGGAAAGAGAAGGATGTATAAATAGCATAAATATAGGTAAATTCCCCAATGAAGAAATATGTTAAATAGAGGTTCAAGACAACTGAAGTTCTGTTATTGGTACAAAACTTAGTAGGTCAACTCCCATTTATAGAATCTTTTCTTTTTTTGTGGGGGGGGCTTTCACACATTTCTTTTGCACCTTAACATTATTTATTGAAGGGTTACTTTTTCTCTTCTTCTCTCTTGAGACTCGTCTAGTCATCCCATCAGAATTAATCATTTGTTCTTTGAAGACATATGTTGGTCACTGTTATTATAACCCTTACTCCTGCCTACCCTGAAGTTTTGTTATTTACATGGTTGTCTCTCCCGTTGGACTTTAAGCTTCTTCAAGGCAAGAATCGTGTCTGACTTCTCACTGCCACTCGAAGCATCTAGAATAGCACCTCTTAACAACTATTTTATGAGTAAATACTGTGTTCATAAATTAGGGGTAGCCTCAATTTCAGTTTCTTCAAAGCCACACTGTGAGGTAGGGTAGGTAGGTTTTCTCAAGAAACCTGTTTCACACATGAAATAATTAAAGCTCAGAAAAGTAAAGCAAGATGAAGCTCACACTGCAAATGAGCTGGATTTGGGACTTTGATTCAAGTACGGGAATCCAGCGCCAGCCAGCCCCGGTAGACTCCACTGAGGTATTTTTCAGAGAATGTTTCCTGACCGCAGAGGTTGAGAAAGCACTCGGGCTGAGGGGGTGAGTGAGAGACACCCAGGAAATAACTTCCTGGGGTTTTAGGTTTTTATAGACACTGTGGTCCAGTTAGGTAGAGTCCTGACTGACGCCTTTGGGTGGGGCAGGCTGACCCTCTGGGTTGCTGCCAGCCTTTTCATATGATGGATTCCCACAGGAATACACTCTGTTTTCTGTGATCTTTCTGTGATGGGCAGCAGCTGCAGGAGAAAGCTGATGTGACATATGTTTGTTTCTTCTTCAGCATGAGCCAACGAGATGTAGCAATTGGACAAAACAGCCAGGGTTTTCAGACTGCTTTGCTGGGATCCAGCAGCATCTGGAGGAAACAGGCAGTCGATAAGGAGTTGAGGGCCAGGTGAGGTGGGGCTTGGAGACACCCCACCACAACCCCTTCCATTCACAAACCTCTCTAATAGAAGCCGCCTTCTGCTGACCGTATCTGTGCAGCCGGTACCTTCCTCATGCAGGACAGAACTATTCTGGGAAACTTGAGTTCTTTTCTCTTTCTTTATGCCACCCCATTTGTGCCCACACCTTCCTTTCCTTGATCAGGGAGAAAGTAAAGTCTTCACTTAATTCTGGTCACGTTGGTAAACTGTTTCCCATACTTTTAATGAGAATCCTTAAAAAATTTTTTTCTTTTTAAAATTGGCCTGGCATTCCATTGTTCCAGGGTTTCACCTTTATCATCTCCATCTTTATTATTTTTTACCATGTTATTTTCTTTCTCTGTTATTAGCTCAGCATTTCCATGATGTCACCACTCCTCAAGTTTTCTGTCTTGTTTTTCTCAGTTTCAGCTTCTAACTCGGTTTCAGCCTGATAATGAAACGCACAAACAAAATTACAGGGGGGTGTGTGGTTCTTCCTGTACACACCATGGCGGCCAGACACACGAGGGATGGTGTCCAGTGAGGAGCCCTCTGGCACACGCAGAGTGGCACGAGCCAGCGGAAGGCCAGGGGGCAGGCCATTTGTGATAAGGATTAAGGGGTCAAGAAAAGGATGGCTAGAACCGCTGAAGGGCTGGTTTAGATCAGAGCCGAGTGCCCAGGTGGGGGGTTAGTAAATATTTCCCGCTAATGATGATGTGGTGATAGTTGTTGAGCCTGGTGGAAAGAATGCCCAGGGGAACTTTAACAGCCTTCCGATATGTGGGAAGGAAGTTCTTTGTTGAAAGGACAGAGAGGAGTATAAATCCCACAGTTGCAACATATCTTTAGCTCCAGCTTCTCTGCTGGCCTCTCTGCCTCTCTCTCAATTCTGGAGTGAGCCCCAAAGTGGTTGTGGGGTGTTGGCTTCCGTGCTTCTTGGCCAGTGCCTGCCTGTGAGTACAGGCCTCTTCCCCAGATCCCTCTATCCTAGTTACCCTGCCGTAGATGAGATCACACTCCCAGCCTTGAACCACATTTGCTGGGATCAGAAATTGAAAGCAGGGTCTGACTGTGGACTCTATTCATAATCTCAGGGTTTTGGCTCTAGGTCGTAGTATAACTGAGAAGAAAAACTTAAAATAAAGACTCTCTCCCCGCCTTTTCTTTACATTTTTTTCTAAGGGGTAACATTCTCTCCCTCCCACACTCTTCCTTAATACTCAGCTAGCCTTTGACCAAAGCTCCGGTGGATCTGAGCCTTGTTGGTTGGGGATATTGGTCCTCGACTTTTCCCCTGGCATTGTCAGCTCTCCTAGCCAGTCAGAATTTTCCTAAACTTGGGTCTATTTCCTCAGAGAAGTTGCTTGGCAGGCATGGTGTTTATGAGTAGTAAGGGGCAAGGAGCACCCAGTGGTGGCCAAGGCAACATCTCTTGAGCCTCAAATGGCTGACAGTAACGGGTCCATCCTTAAGTGTCCTGGTCTCTAGGTATCTGGCATGGTGGCAGGTGCTGCGAGAAGGTGACCTCTGGTGGTCACTGGATTCATGTAATAATCTCAGGCAGTGGTTTAGTACGGGTGTGTGTGTGTGTGTGTGTGCGTGTGTGTAAGGACTTACATTTATAAGGATTTTGTTTATTTGGCTACTCTTTCCTGGATCTTTTTTTGCTGGTTCTTTCATATCTTCTCAAACTTTAAATATTGGAGGGCCCCAAGATCCAATCAAGACGTTTTCTCTATTTACATTCTTACCCTAGGTGATTTTATAGAGAATCGTGGCTTAAAAACCATCGCTATGCTGAGTGTTGCCACATTCACGCTCCCGTCTCTCTCCCCTTTCACATGCAGACTCCTATCCGACTGTGCCCATGGACGTCCACAAAGCACCTCCGACTGAAGATGGCCCAAACAGAGATCTCTGGCCCACCTCTTCCCCAAATCTAGTCTTTTCCAGCCAGCAACGTCAGCTGCAGATTTTCCCAGGCCATCAACCACAGGGTTTTTGGTTCCTCTTTCTCTTACACCCTGTGTTCAATCTATTAGCAAATCTTGACAGCAAAACCTTGAAAATATACCTGAATATTTCTGACTACCTCCATGATCACTACCCACCCCCCCGGACAATATATTATTAACCAGTGACCACTTAAAAGTATATATCCAATTATTTCTGTTATTTATGTAAAACCCTCTGGTGGCTTTCATCTCACTCACAACACAGTCTGAAATATAACCGTGCTGTGCAAGGCCCTCTGAGATCTAGCTCCCGATGCTGCCTCTGGCCTCCCCTTCCAGTTCATCCCTCCACCCCTCACTGTGCTCCGACCTCACTCCTGGGCTCCCAGCGCACATCATACCCAACACCCCCTCAACAAGGGTACTCCCGTTTGTTCTTTCCTGTGCCTGGAACACACTTAGCCAATAATATGACCTATTCTCATCCCCTCACTCTGGTCTCAGAGTAAATGTTTCCTTAGTAGAGGGTCAGAAAAGTTTGGGGGAGGGTTGATCCAGAGATCTCTGTTTGGGCCATCTTAAGTCAGAGATGCATNCCCCAAACTTTTCTGACCCTCTACTAAGGAAACATTTACTCTGAGACCAGAGTGAGGGGATGAGAATAGGTCAATAGGTCATCTGGATGTCGAGGGGCACGGTCAGATAGGAGTTTGCATGTGAAGGGGGAGAGAGCTGGGAGCATGAATGTGGCACGTTCAGCACAGTGATGGTTTTCAAGCCATGAATCTGTATAAAATCACTTAGGGTAAGGGTGTATACAGAGAAAGTGCTTGATTGGATTCCACTCTCCTCAATACACATAGTGTCATTCTGTCCCCTTGTCCTGCTTCATTTTTCCACAGTCCTTGTCAGTGCCTATTATCACGCAGATTTTGGTTTCCTCTGTGGCTCTCAACTAGAATATCGGCCACGGGAGGATGTGGAATAGGATATTCAGGCTCTACCCCCAGGGTCTGAGACTGTGCTGGGCCTAGTCAGTGCTCGTAGGTGAGAATAACGAGTGTGCTATTTGTGTTTAATTTTTTGATTCCATAATTTGAAGATCTAACTAATTCCAACCACCAAAATTAAATCAAGAAATTTTGTTTCTACTCCAAATTCTGCTTTTTCTGTAATGATTTGCATTTTTCATAGCTCACAGGACTTTGCATATGAAGCCTGATGGTCGGGAAATTATACAAAGACATTAAAAGATGAAAAGTTGTTTCCAGTGAACAATGGTATAGTCAGAGTAAAATATATAATTAGAAGTAATAACAATTCTAAAACAAAATTTTTCCTATAGAAAGCTTTTTTTTTTTTTAAAAAAAGCTCTTACTGCCCCTACCTGGTAGCGTGATCATGATCAGTTTGGAATGTAAATGAAAATTCAGCGTGTTGGTATTTTTATACTTTACCTAAGACATTTTATAGATGCAAGACCAGCAATGTATGTTAAATCTTAGTATTTCAGAGAGCAAGGACAATGTGGCCCAAACTATTTCCCCACGATATACATTAAAATGAGCTGGTACGCCGTCTGCGATGCTGAGCCGTGAGGCTCCACCTACGTTGGAATGTGCTAGAATGTCCTCTGTGAAGGAGATTCTTTTAGTGGGTTGTCACATCCCAAGGTGCTGTCATATGTATGTCAGGTTCTGTCTCAGTGAGGTAATTGTCTAACATAACTTTTTAAAGTCTCGTTCAGTGGCCCGCATGGTCACTCAGGAACCAAGATGAGTTGGATGATCTCAGGGCGTTTGTGACAGTGGGATTTGGTTGACACTGACCTTTCCCTCCTCTGAACTCACAAGGAGCAGCGTGCACCACTCATGTTGCAACACAGGAGGGGCTTTTGCCGTGTTTATGCTCTGGCCGTGCTCCCACGTGGATTGTAAGCTCTTCTAGGGCAGAAAATGTATCTGATTCATATTTGCTGCTCCCAGCAAAACCTGGCACAGTGCCTGACCGGCAGCAGGGGCCCAAACAGTATTTGTTAAACAGATTCATGGATTTTTAGTCAGCTAGATTTGAATTCTACAGCGTGAATGTTTAACCTGCAGAAAAAATCCAAGCGTAGAGCCAAGATGTCACATTTCTTAAAGGCCGTTTGTTTTCTTTTTTTTTTTTAATTTTATTTTTATTCTTTGCCCATGGGGTACAGGTCTGTGAATCATCAGGCTTACATCTTTCACAGCATTCACCAAAGCACAAACCCTCCCCAATGTCCATAACCCATCCACCCTATCCCTACCCTCCCACCCCCTAGGGCCGTTTGTTTTCTGTTGATGCTTTTGTCTTACNGCACAAACCCTCCCCAATGTCCATAACCCATCCACCCTATCCCTACCCTCCCACCCCCCAGGGCCGTTTGTTTTCTGTTGATGCTTTTGTCTTACGTTAGATGTTAAAGATTTCAAGAAGCTGTTTTACGGTGAAATAAGGGTAATAACCTGATTGACCCCTTCTTTTTAAAACTGGGGTGCATGTTATAAATCCCTTTAGCAGCAAGTTTATGTAAGTAATATTTTGTGGGTAGCTAGCTGCTTTCATTTCTTTGTAACACCTTAATCAAACGTGGATTATATGCAAAATTTGCATTTGTTGATGTTTAATGAGTTTAAAAATGAAAGCTAGTGATTAAGACTGTATTCTAAACCTATGAAATAAACCTGTGGCTTTTCCAGTTCCTCCTGACACCTGCACCCGGCCCTCGGGAAGGCCTTGGTGAAGAGAACAGGCTGCTAGTGGCCCCGGTGAACGAGTCAGACCCCCCCCACCTCACAGAATTGTCTTCATGTGGGAATGATGCCTGGGGCTCGGTTTTTCAGTTCCAGCCAGCTAGAGGGTCCCTACTTCCCTGTCTGATGTTCTCGGGCTCCTGGGACACCCTCCGTAGTCATTATCGGTGTGAGGATGACCAGGAGCAGGGATCTTTCCAGCACCTGACGCATCATCCTGCCCTTACTGTTATCCGGAGGCAGGACAGTAGGAACCAGCTCTAAAGCCTGCCATCCCAGGGGTCCCTTTGAAAGACTCTGTGATTGCTGGTGGTTGGGGTCAATTGTGCAGATGTCTTTATTTTTTTTATTTTTTANCGTAGTCATTATCGGTGTGAGGATGACCAGGAGCAGGGATCTTTCCAGCACCTGACGCATCATCCTGCCCTTACTGTTATCCAGAGGCAGGACAGTAGGAACCAGCTCTAAAGCCTGCCATCCCAGGGGTCCCTTTGAAAGCCTCTGTGATTGCTGGTGGTTGGGGTCAATTGTGCAGATGTCTTTAAAAGTGTCTCACTAGTGACCAGAAAGTTACTTTGTCAAGATGACAGATGGACTACGGAGCAGCCCCTCCGCCTTGCCTCTTCCCTGTGATGTCAGCTCCATTTACTTGTCAAGAGAAGGTATTTTTGTAGCTCCCAACAGCGCATGGGCTTTCATGTTTTCAACATGGCAACATGTGAAAACGGTTCTGTTCTGTCCTGTGAAAAATCTGCTCAGTGGCTTGTTGTTGACCCACAGGAGTGAAGGGTGTTTGAGGATCTGGTGAGTCCCACCCGCCGTGGGTAATGCANGCTCCATTTACTTGTCAAGAGAAGGTATTTTTGTAGCTCCCAACAGCGCATGGGCTTTCATGGGCAACATGTGAAAACGCTTCTGTTCTGTCCTGTGAAAAATCTGCTCAGTGGCTTGTTGTTGACCCACAGGAGTGAAGGGTGTTTGAGGACCTGGTGAGTCCCACCCACCGTGGGTAATGCGGGCAGCAGCATGTGCTGATGAGGGGACACCTTTCAGGGCCGGACACGTGAAGCCATGGTTTGCCACCGCCAGTCACCCGGGTTGGACACAAATGGGGTCTAAGACACTCCGGGCCCATATTCCGACATCTTCCTTCTTGGCAAATAATCATCTACATGCACAATTGAAAGGGCTCATTGAGTTCTCAGCCACTTTGCAGAGCCCGGGAGCCCTGCTTTCACATGGCGGTGGCCAGAAAAGGCACTGCCAAAGTCGTATCTCCAGCTGTCCTTCCTGAACGTCATATTGCAGCCTTTCCGATGGAAGTTGCTCCGATTTTATTATTTTTATGTCCTTCACCTTCACTCCTCAATCTCTCCAGTGCCCTTGCCAGCCTGCCGGGCAGCCTCTGTGCCGTCCCCCAACAGGTGGGAAGCCGGCTTCTGCTCTCTGCCTCATAGATCTTTCTGGTGGTTGGAGGTGGGCTTTCCTCATCTGGAAAGGAAAAGAACTCACCAGAAATGCATTCAAATGTTCCTAGGATTTTATCTCCCCTTTCCTTTTTGTTTTCTTTTCGGGTGGAGGAAGACACGGTTCATTATTCTTCATGTGCTGAAGGGCACACAGCGATGTAAAATAATCAGAGGTGTTGGGAGAGGCGGCCGGACCACTCATGTCTGAGGCTGCTGGACTCTGCGGGACTCCAGCCCCTCTTGCCCCGTGTCATCGGCTCCATCCCACATCCCAGCTGCTTGATTCCCTTTTCCTTGGGGAGGGGAGACGAGTAGGCTTGAGAGTAGGAGCCAAGTAAAGAAAGGATGCCCACCTTTAGTCCTCTCAGTTCACACACCTGGCTCCTGTCCCCTGGCAGGAGGGGACGCAGTCCACCTTCTGGTTTTCCATCCTGCTTCTGGGAGCCTGAGTTGTCAGAACTGCCTCTGTGACTGGGTCCAAAGTGCTAAGCCCCTGGCTGCTTCGTGTTCCATCCATTACAGTTCCGTGAACGTGGGGCCGCCAGCAGACCCCTTGCTTAGACGATGTACAGTCTAATAAAAACCAGGCAGTGCTACTTTCTTTGGGCTACTATTTTTATTTGGTGGTTATTTCTTTTGTGTCCTGCCATCTCTAATGTTTTGGTTCTATTTCAAAATATGATTAAACGGAATGAGGAGCTGTTTGACACTGCCCTGTTTTAAATCAGAGTTGTACTTGACTAGCCGGGACATTCTAATGGCCTGTGTTTCTTTGTTCTGAGAGTTCCTTGAGAAGGCAAAGTAAAAAAAAAAAAAAAAAAAAAAAAAGCCAGACCTAAATCCTTAAACAGCAAAGGACCCCAAACAATCCCTTCCAACAAACTAAAGCCCATTAAAAAAGAATTGAAATGTTAGGTAAGTTAAATATAAAAAGGCCTCCTTATTAATCCCCCGTTGCTTCTGCTGGCACGTGTCATATTTTCAAGGTACAATATCAGGAGAGGAGTGTCATGCAGTGATGTATTAGGCCATATATCATCAGAACATCGTCTTTGTAGAGGACATGGGTACGAAAAGACACGATTCTGGCCAGACAGAACAGCAGGGGGTCTTACTTCTTTTCTCCACCACCCCTGCCCCTCCTGCCATTTTCTTTAATCTCCCTCTGTTTTGTGTTGCAGAGAAGTGAATTTCTTCATGGGATATGACTTGTTGCAAAATAATCGGGGGGCCCCAGTGGGCTTCATAAAGTCTTTTAAATGGCTTAGCTTCAAGAGCAGCTTTGTTCAGAGTTTGCACTGTCAGCTGGGCTGGGGAAGGCGGCATTTGCCAGGGTCCAAGTCTCTGGGGTAAAGCCTCGCTGAGCCTAGACAGAAGGAAGAAAAAATAACACTCCCAGATGTAGTGCGATGAATTGTGTGATGTCCTTGCAAGATGCTTGCACGTTAAGTCTCCAAAATTATGTTCTTGCAAGGTATTTTTACCTCTAGACTCTAAAAGGACAGCCTCTGGAGACTGTCAGCCTCCTGGGAGGGCACCCTCCTGCTCAAATCCAGGAAGAAACAGAGGACCTGGAGGTTTCAGATCCAGGTTCTGATCTGTCTTGCAAATGACTGGGCCCTCGGAGACTGAGACTCATTCTGAGTTTTAAGCCAGAGACTTCATCTGTCTATCTTAAAATGCACTATTTTTACTCGTGTGTTCCAAATGAAACCATAAAACACTAACATTTATAATGGTCTGAAAATGGGGAGTGCTTAGCAAAGGCAAACATTTAGAGTCCTCTCGACAAGGAAGAGATGGCTCATC
The DNA here is from genome assembly GCA_002007465.1 of Ailurus styani. Classification (NCBI taxonomy): domain Eukaryota; kingdom Metazoa; phylum Chordata; class Mammalia; order Carnivora; family Ailuridae; genus Ailurus; species Ailurus styani. The sequence continues at coordinate 617,917 of LNAC01000214.1, read as the reverse complement.
TTAGCCTCTGAACCAAGGGGGCGCAGCATAGTGGTTAAATCACCGCCTCTGGTATCACGAGTCCTGCCTTCAAATCTCTGCCCTAACTAGCTCTGTGTAAACCCGGATAAGCTATTAAAATTCTCTGTGCTTTAGTTTTCTTATCCGTAACATAGGGGTAAATTGGTACCTTCCTGAGACTTGTTCCAAGGGTTAAAAAGGACACAATACATAAAACATGTTTAGCACAGTCTGGCAAATAGTAGATTTTCTATAGAGGCCAAGTGCTGTTATTCTTAATAGTTCATCAACCTGCCCAGAAAACTATATGCCCCTTCATTGCTTGGTTAGCAATGGATCAGCTCTCTTGCTCTGGCTATGGAAAGGATTTGCCAAAGTGGTGGAGGTTGGGTGTTCAGAAAGATCTGGAAATGCTAATTACATTAAAAGCAAGGGCTGTTGACACCTGCCACCTTTCCTACTGACTTCAGATACCCCCTACTTCTTGTACTTGTCGTAGGACCTCACTCGATTGAGAAAGAAAAGAGGTGTTGGGAAACTATTCTCTTGGCTGGGAAGTTTGAGTTGTTTTCCCTATCAAACACCCCTTCCTCACCTTAGAAATGGTTTTGTTAATTTTTTTTTCTTTCCATTTTTTTTCCCCCTACCTTCATTGGGCCAAGAAATGTGACTCAGAGCCTCCTCTTGTATACTAAGGCTTTGTAGTGGACCAAACTGCCTCTTTTTTTTTTTTTTCTTCCAGCTCATTCTGTGCAGGAGTTATGGGGAAGTCAATTGTACTATCAGTAATAAAGAACAAGCAAGTAAAAGCTTAATTAAAACAATAAATCATTAATCAAATTTCATACTGCCTCTGGCAACCACTGAACTATCTCAGATCCCCCCACCCTCCCAATGATTATTTTCTCAAAGATTAAGAGCAGATTTTGTCCAAAGGAGACAGGCTGGAGCAGGTACAAACTTGTGTTGTGTCCTCTGTGAGTGCTCATGCTCACTTGCAAAGGATACCCCCTGACCGTATGTTCCAGAGAGAGAATCACTGTATTTTATGTCCCATTTATCAAAGCCACTGACAAGCAATGGAAGCTGCCCCTTCTGGGTCTTTTCTTTCAGCCTTTGCCTACATCTTTGTATTCTGGAACCGTGACATTCTGCAGTCAGGTCTGTTTGCCCAAGTCTTGGTCCAGCCCTTGAATGGCACCTTTACCGGGTTACCTTATAACAAGGCCATGAGACCTGGACGTCTAACGCAGGTGGCCTCTTTCCGGAAAATTTCCAGACTAGCTCAGCTACATACTAATCTATTCCTAAAATCTCAACAGTCGAGTCGGAGCTAACCTAATTCTAATATGATACACCCATAAATTTTAATGCTGTGCCTTAGCAACTAACCTCCCCGGCTGGCCCCTTAATCCAGGTCTGGGAACCAGGTTGTGTTCCCAGGTCCACTGCTAGCTTGCTCTTTGAGGGACCTGAGACACTTAACTTTATTGTGTGCCATTCCCCCATCTGCAAATCTTAAGTAACCTGTGAGGATTAATGAAATAATGTCTACAGAGCTCTTTAGAAGAAAAGTGCTATGTAAACATGAAGTATTATTCTTCTGTTTATGAGAACTTTTATAATATGGCCCAGGAGAAATTGTGACCTGTGTTCAAAAGCACTGTAAAGTTCCCTTTGGCTCTTTGGGCCTGGAATTGGGTTACGGTGGGGAACTTCAAGAAAAAGTTGACCTCTTCGATTTCATGTATGGGGAGACTAGAAATTCCACAGAGAATACATGTGGTGATGTTGGATCACCTTCCCCCTTGGGAAGCTTGACACAAGACATATGTATCCCTAAAAACAAATTCCTCCATGAGCAGTCTCGAGACTCTCAAATAGTGAAACATCATTGTGTGTGTACTTCGAATAAATTCACTGAAAAAATAATTTGATGAAGGGTCACTCTGTCCTATCTGTGCTCACCAACCATGATGGCCTTTGAGTCAAGGTGAATTCTCACGTGATGCCAGAAGTTACATAGTAGTTTTTGTGTGACCTGCCACTGTCTGACATCTTGTTTCCTCCAACACTGTTTAAGTTTCTGGAATAGAGGGGAAGCCTGTGGCATGATTTCTCACTCCAGCAGCACGGACCACTATGGCACAGGTGTCAAGTCCTGGGTTTTTTCGGCTGCTCTAGAACTTCCACTGCTAAGTTCCTATACTTCTGAGAGTCGTCATGGTGGGCATCCATCCCCCATCAGCCAGTAGCTGATGATGAAGGGAACAGACTATTCAGGGTTAATACGGGTTCACACCGCCCCCCACCCCATGGATGTTTGCATTTTGGGAGGGGGATTCTTGAGGGCAGCACAATCGATAAGCCCCTCCCCAAATAAGACTACAGTGATGATATGAGAGTGGGGCGTTTGCCCCTGTGGAGGAGGAAGGGAAAGCCTACAGAGTTTCTGATTTAAGGAAGAGAGCCACTGTCAGCCCCTTCATCTCTTCTCTGATACTACCTGGCCTGTGGGCTTCATTGACATGTTGAGTGTTCTTCATTGGGCAGAAAGAAGTATGACAACTTCGCAGCCTTCTTGATTTTCTGAAAAAGGATCTGGCACTTAGAATTTGCTAGTTTGCCAAATGACAGCTGTTTGCCTCCAAGGCAGGCTTTGCTTTCATAAGAGACAAGGATTGAAGGAAAATAATGCCATCTTCTAGAGGAAGAGACTCATGGGGTCTGCCAGTTTCCTAACATGGCTCTGGAGTGTCAGTAGGCAGGGCACCGGGTATTTTTGTTTTTATTCTTTTTCGAAGAGATCTGTGATGCTGTTTCATAGTCTAAAAATAGAGTATCTGCCAGCTGACATTTCTCTCTGATCAGTCTCATCCTATTAGCTGCTGTGTTTTCCTCTCCAGATTTCTATTTTATTATTATTCTTTAAGTATAAATGAAAGGTCAGGTAATACTTTCCATATTTCATAATAGGATTGGTCCTGGAAGAATCTTAGAAAAAAATATCTTCAAGATATTGGCTTGAAAGAGAACAAAAGCATGTCAAAAACATATTTTTCTAGTTGCAGAAAGCAGACAGGAAAATCTCACAGTGGTGATCAGTTATCTTCTCTATAACCCCCTTCAGTGCAAGATCATGTCCCTCCACACCAGACACTGAAAAATGTTCCGGAGCCACTAGCAGGTCTCTTGGTCCCAATTCCGGAACCCAGGGAACTCTGTGCTACCACCTAGTGGCAGACCTCAGACACAGCAAGCTGGCTGCCAGAATCTGGTTTGAACTTGGCTGTGGCTGAGTCTGTGGTTTGGCTCACATCCTTATAGAGCTTTGTTGCCAGCCATGTAGACTTTTTCTTTTTTACTCCCTATGCCCCCCTTTTACTTTTGCATGTTGGCACTTCATTTCATGTGTCTCCAGAGGCTGTGTTTTGGATTTTGATACATTTGGTCTTTCAGAAAGGAGGCAATAATGCAGACACCTTTGACAGCAGGTAAATCACAGGCTGGCTGACCTAAAAAGTGATAAGCACCAGGAGACAGAGACTGAGGATGAAAAATGGGATTAGGTTTATTGCTCTTATATACCAGCTGTTTTTTTAAGAATGTTCTGACATTTTCCTCCAGTGCGTTTCTACTACTCTTCTCTGTTGCTTAGATTTGGGGACATTCAAACCCAAGCTGGAAACTCTGGACAGTTTTTTCAGGGATGGCAGTCTGGTTTTCAGAGGTATGACAGGCACAACTACCTATCAACATCCAAAGTGGCATAACCTTCCTAATTACCAGAAAACAGCTGGTATTTGTAGACCTTCCCGTAACTGGTGATGATGACACAGCCCCGTGGCGTTATTCTGTTCCTGTTAAGAGAGCTCATTTCACACATGTGGAACCACAGGGCAGGCACCAGTCTTCCCTGGGACCTCTGGGCAGGGAGGGACACTGTCTTGTTTTTGTTCGTATCCTGAGTGCCTGGGAAGTTGCAAAGTGCATCATTTAAATGTTTTCCTTTAGAGTCAGACCTCTCTTTGCATTCCAGATCTGTCTTTTGCATGACCTTGGACAGAGTATCTTAGCCTTGGCTCCCCATCTGTAAAATAGGAGTGATGTGAATGTGTGCATGTGTGTATGTGTAAAATAATGCATATAAAATTCTTAGTGCAGAGCCCGGTACATAGAACATTTTTGGTAAGTATGAATCAGCACCAGAAAAGGTTTCTTGAGCAGAAAAGTGAACCGAATGAGCCATGGCCTTGCTTTAGAGCAGAGGACACTTGGCCTACAGAGAGATGAGGAGGCCTGTAGAGATAGACTCCTGCAGGCATGGCTTTGCGTGTGCCACTTCTCACCAGAGCCACTGGCTGGAGCCCAGTGCTTTTGTCTCTTGGCAAAATCAGTGAAAGCGAAGCGAGTGGTCTTAATTAACCTGTGCTTAAATTTACTCTGTAGCTGCTGGACTCAATTAAGGAGACAGAGGAATCAGGGTCCTATGAGCAATTCTCTGTAGTTTTTCGTACTTTCTTCGAGGGCCTGGGAGTCTAAGCATGTGCTTCATATCCATGCCAACCAGACACCAGGGAAATGAGCAGATATGGCAGTTTGGTAGAATATAAAAAAACACCAAATGTTATTAGAAGGGGGGAAATCTCCCACTAAACCTACAGCTCAAGTTTAGATTTGGTGTGTGTGTGTGTGTGTGTGTGTGTGTGTACAAAAAAAAAATTCCAGATGTGAAGCTACAAACCATCTGGTTGGAATAACTTTTGTGCTGGACTGTAGTTACAAGCTATTTATTATGAATCTTGGGATCCTGTTATGGATTTTGACTGGCTCCCAATTTCTAATTTAGCAAAGTGTTCCTATATTTAAGAAAGTGTGTATCTGGGCGCCTGGGTGGCTCAGTGGGTTAAAGCCGCTGCCTTCGGCTCAGGTCATGATCCCAGGGTCCTGGGATCAAGGCCCACATCGGGCTCTCTGCTCGGCGGGGAGCCTGCTTCCTCCTCTCTCCTCTCTGCCTGCCTCTCTGCCTACTTGTAATCTCTCTCTCTCTGTGTCAAATGAATAAATAAATAAATAAATAAATAAATAAATAAAGTGTGTATCTTCCTATTTATCAGACCCCGAATTGTGACTCAGACCCATTGTGTCTGCCCTTCGAGCTTTAAACTCCCCATGTCTGAAGATTTTTGCCTTCAGAGAGGAGATGCACTTGGGGGTGGCCCTTCCCTGAAGCTGTAGCCAGGTTTGCATGAGCCGTGCTAACAGATGTTCTGCTTAGAAAGCATGTTCACTTCTCAGACGTCTTGGGGTGTGGGGCGTCGGTATCAAACGACAGCTTGCGGGAACTGTACTTTGCCAGATGAAGTCACCGTTAATAATGCCAAACAGCATATACACCTGGTCATTGTTCATGATTACTTTATGGTAGTGGAGGGACACTATTAATTTTTTAAAACAGACCTCTTTAATTTGAACTGTGACCATACTGTGTATTATGTCTGTAATTTAAGAAAAATCATGAGAATCCGCTGAAAGGCTGTGACTTGCAGGGAGTCTTGATTCCACCACCCTTATGAAAGGAGTGGGTGAGGGAAGGAGATGGAGCTGGGACACCTGGGTTTAGATGGTATGGCTGCCATCACTGGGGGACTGTGGACAGTTCCCGAACTCATCTCAGCGTCACTGGGCACAAGAATGTTCTCTGCGGAGTCATGGTTCTCAGCCCTGGGTGCACAGTGGAATTACCTGGGGAGCTTGGGGAAACATCTAGGCCTGGTCCTTAGGATCAGTCAGATCTGAGCTCCCACCAGGGGGTTGGGAGACAGTGCCAGTCTTTGTGATGTACCACACAGGGGTCTTGATTTACAGCTTAGGATAAGGACTGCAGGATCGTGGGAGTAAATGAGGCTAGCTCCGTGAGTCCTCCATCTCCCATCACAGACACCAGAAAGGGGGAAAAGAAGAGAATCGATTCCTCAGGTCTTATACCTTCTCTGAGCAGCAGTCTTCTTGTTCGTGAACTGGCAATAGTAATAATACTTATCTCCCAGAATTTTAGTAGGAATGAAAGCCATAGCACTTAGCATATAACATCTAGAAGAAACTTACTGAAGCTCAGGTCTTGACAAGTTTTGTGACATAGTATGTTCAGCACACGTGGATCCAGCCTGTGTGTAAACAGGCATATACCTCATGTTTGGATCTTCTCTGAGATGTTTTAACAGCTAACCTTTCAGGACAGAACTGAAGATGCAAATACTCACCACACTTCATTAGCATAAGTGCTAATATAATGCAGCTGTCCCGTGGCTATAAAACACTGATGACTGTGTCTCTGCTTGGCATGGAGAATATTATTTTTTCTCTTACTGAGCTGATTCAGTACTCAACTTTGTCATTATTTGAGTTGGAACTTTAGATTGCTGCATTTTAATGCACTCTACTATTAAGGATTGTTGGACGGCTGTGTGCAAATATTTTTGTTCTCACGATGCAGTCCTGGCCCAGGTAGCCCAATGGGCAAAATATGATTTACACAAATATTATCGTTTCTATAGTGTGTACTGAAAAGAAACCTTAGAACAGAGTGGGAGAAAGCTTTGCTCTCGGCATTCGGTTATCTTGGTGGCATTGGTTTGTAAAGAGGGGACTTCTCACCTGCTCGTGTGCCCCTAATCTCAAAAGTCCTGTGTTTCTGGATGAATATTTCTGTTCCAGAGAGAGAGAGAGAGGAATCTCTCCCTTGCATGAGTGTTTCTTGCCAAGATGAAGGCAACGTAGGAAGAGGGAGGCTAGCAAAACCTCAGGCACGTGTCAGGAGTCGGGGGCTTCTGCTTGGAGTTTCTTTTAAATGTCTCTTGTCTCTTTCTGCCTAGAACAAGGAAGTGACCTGTAAGAGGGAGAAGTGCCCCGTGCTGTCGAGAGACTGTGCCCTCGCCATCAAGCAGAGGGGAGCCTGCTGTGAGCGCTGTAAAGGTGATTTATGTCTCCGCCAGCCGCCTTCTCTTCTGGGTGCTGCTTTGGGCATTTTTATTTCTCTTTTTCTCACCTTCGTCTTCACTCAGCTCTTGGCTGGGGTGCGAGTGGGTGTTGGGAGGGAAGCTAGTGTGTGTGTCTGTGTGAGTTTGGGGAGGTTGGTAGCAACGGGGACTCCGCTGACGGAGGGATGAAGGTATGGTAGACATCTGCACGTTCGATTTACTTTCCAAGGCAAGCTGCTGAAATGTGACCGAGAAGCTGCAAACATGATGCCCATGGATGCTGGTTCGCACAGGCGCACAGATTATTTCGTCAAGTAGTTTTAACCGTTTTTCTAGGCTGCATGCTTGCCCTGCCTTACTCTGCCAGAGGAGTCTTTCAATGAAGCCCAAATTTTATCGTTTTGGCCCCTATTAATTTTTATCTTTCCTTCCAAATTGAGTCAAAGTTCCTTCCCTTGCCTTTGGAGCCTCTCTGAAATATCCTTACCCCAGCTTCATTTTCCATGGCCCTCCAGGGCGCACTGTCTTCTGAGCCCGCTGTTCCTGGTGTTGCCTCTTGGCCTCAGCTCAGGTCCCTCCTCCCCAGGGGTCTAGATGCTCGCGTCCCCCGGCCGCCCCTCGTCCCTCGTCCCTCCCCCTCTAGGCTTCTGTGGCCCACGGAAGTCCACACAGGTGCTCCGGTGATGCGCTTTTCTTCCTTCTTCACCTCGTGTGCATTCAGTAGCTCCTCGGGGACGCGAGCCAGGGCGTGCTCCGACATGGCCTAGTGCGCGTGTGGATGGTGGCTCACAGAGCGGGGCCCTCGGGGGGGCACTGAGAGCACCACAGCTCAGGATGTGGGCTCCGGAGTGGCACGGCCGCGCCGGAATCCTCAGTCCCAGGTGCAGAGTGTTTGCCGAAGTTCGGGTCCACTCAGAATGTGACCCTATTTGGAAATAGGATCTTTGGGAGTGTTATTAGTGAAGATGAGGTCATACTGGATGAGGGTGGCCCCAAATCCAATATGACTGGTGTATTTACATCAAGAAGAGGAGACAGACACACACACAGAGAAGACAACCATATTGTGAGTCAGGCAGATAGAAACACCTGGGCTCTGTTTCCTGGGACTCCAATTCAGTTGGTCTGGGAGGGGGCTAGGGGTCTGGTTTTTTGTTTGTTTGTTTGCTTGTTTTTAAAGCTCCCAAGAGATTTAGAGTGCAGTCTGGACGGGGAAACCACTAAACTAGATCTTGACCTAGTACCAGGTGATTTGTATCCCCGGAAGAATATACACTTTTTTTTTTTTTTTTTTTGAGGGTGGGGAGGCTTAAAGAACCTTCTAAAGAACTCTACAGATACCAGGTCAACTAAAGCCCGTGAAAAAAATGTTTTTTTCTGGCGGCTGAGTGGCTCAGTTGGTTAAGCGACTGCCTTCGGCTCAGGTCATGATCCCAGAATCCTGGGACTGAGTCCTGCATCGGGTTCCCAGCTCCATGGGGAGTCTGCTTCTCCCTCTGAGCTTCTCCCATCTCATGCTCTCACTTTCTCTTTCTCCCTCAAATAAACAAATAAATAAAAGTTTTTTCAATGAAGTATAGTTGACTCACAAAATTACATTCGTTTGAGGTGTACAGCATAGGGTTTGCCAAACTGTATGTTATGCTCTGTTCCCAAGTGTAGCTACCATCTCTTCACCATTATAAGTATACACTATTACAGTACCACTGACTCTAACCCCGGTGTGTGCCACTCCTCTCCATGACTTATTCATCTCATAATATTCTAAAACCTGCTTTTAATGACATCCCGTGAGTCTCAATATTGAACAGAGATCCTGTGAACACTTCAAAACACACTATTACATAAAATCCACGTTTCAAGAACTAATGCCCAATCACTTATTAATAACCATGGTTATTGTAGTAAATTATAATAATTGTTAAAAAAACTAAAAACTAAAAAAGCAAAATAAAACCCAACAGAGACAGAGATTAGAGTTATGCCACCACAAGCTGAGGAGCACCTGGAGTGACCAGGAGGCGAGAGAGGGTAAGGAGGGGCTCTTCCCTGGAGCCTTCAGATGAAGTGTGGCCTTGCCAACACCCTGATTTGGGGTTCCTGGTCTCCAGGGTTATGAGAGAATACTTGTCTGTTGTTTGAAGCCACCAAGCTTGTGGTAATTGATTACGGCAGCCCAGGAAAAAACACACAGCAACATTTCCACTTGAGCAGGTGCAGACTTAGAATCTGTCTCCCCCACTTCCCTCCTGTAAGATGCGGATAATAATTGTGTTGGAGGGAATTGAATGGGAAGTTCTCCATTTAAAGTGCTTAGCACAGTGCCTGGTGGGTAGGCATTTCTCAGGTAATGTAAGTATAGTAGGTGCTCTTTAAATACTTGTTGGGTTTGACTATAAGAAACACACCTTCTGAAGCCTTTTGGGACAGGGATGAGTAGGGTGGATGATATTTTTTCAGAGCCTTCTCAATCAGCCATTTACCTACCACCCTCTTCCTATGAGTTGGGAGTCAGATGATTTACCCATGTGACTTCCGAGAGCTATCAACGCAAGGCCTAAAATGTTCATTTGTCAGGAATCTCGCAAGCAGATGGTCAGATAAAGTGATTCCAGCGAAAACACATTAGCAAGCCAATGTGTGTCCAACTTACTGTTGTTTCATATTAAAGGAGCTCCTCTTTTCGTTCTTTCATTTTTAAACTGCTTATTTGCCATATTTATCTTTCCATGACTAGCAAGGCTGCCTTGCCAGTGACAGGCCAGTTGGATACCACAGAATGGAAGTGCCATGTGTTAAGGGAACATGCCCAAGGCTTTTGGTTCATTTGCCCATTAACTGTGGTATAGAAGGGAACTTTCTGTTGCTGTCATGTGTCACTGTCTTTCATGATTGTCCTGCTGTTTCCTGCATCATTGTCCTTCCCTCTGATTATCCTAATCTTCCAAGGGAAAGAGACACCCAAGACACATCCATTCCCTGAGTGTTCTTTTTGAGCTTAAGAAGATAAACTTCTTCAAATTAAACTGGGCCCAAGAATAGACTAGTAAATCCAGTGTCCTGAGATCTCTTTCTGATAGTGGTGTCAGCCTTCTGGGGGAGATCAAAATCCCCAACCTGCCCTGAGGGGGTCCTTTGGGAGAGAGACTCATGAATGCATCAGACTTCTCAAGCTCTGGCGGGTGATGTTAGAGTTACCTACTTCATTTTCTTTGTTTCTACTCTATCACACAGTATTTGTCTCGTGGATTTTAAGAGACACAACCGTATTTGCTCTTAGCTACTGGTTTATGTTCTTCTGATCAGAATAGTGACATATGCTCACAGAAGAACCTTTGAAAAATAGTCTGAACTGTGGGAAAGCAGAAAAGAAATTTGCTCACAACCCCACCACCCAGAATACAATGGTTAATATTTAGTATATATCTTTCTGTATTTTTTCCTGTGTAAAAGTATTTATTTGGCTAGTATTTTAGAATTTATGTTGCATTATTTAAAAAAAATTTCCACTTAACCTCAGGGAATAACATCTTTTAACTTATTTGGAAATATTGGCCCTTGATGGGTACAAATGATTCTGTTGTGGGAAGGGAACACTCTTCACTGGGTCGTTCTCCATTTTTGGGCATTGAGGTTATATCCTGGATTTTAGCAATGGGCAAGGTTAAATTGAAACAGCTGAAACCAAACAGCAGGTACAGTGAAGTAAGGACTGGAAAGAGAGATTCAAGAGGAGCATTACCTGAGTAGAGAGAAGATGTTAGTGTTAACCCACAGACCACTCTGGGTTTGGTTTCCTAAGGGATCTGGATGGACCTCTCCTTAACCCTTTCGTGCCCTTTGTTCCCACAGGGGAACAACAACAGTAACAACAAACCCTTAGTGTGCAGCACAAATTTGGAGGCAGTAGCTGTGTTCCTCCTAAGTCCTCTTCCAAGTAGCTTCCTCCGTGCCAATACTACAGGTTTTGACTTTTCTGATTCAAGGAGGGTGACTCAGGAAGGAATTGTATTAAGGAGAATTTTGTCTATAATACTGTATTTTAGAGCAGAATGATGTTTAGGCAAGATTATCTCAGGGTCAAATAATTTTCATCAGATCAGGGAATAATAGACAATTAGTTTTCCTTAGCAAAGAAATGGAGCGTCTGGTTTTGGTTGAGTTAACATATGGTAAGCAGAGAGCTGATGGACTTAATTCATCTGTATTTTGAAGGGCATTTACATCCAGGAGTACCACCTAAAGGCTCGTTCTAAAGTTGCTCACCTTGTTGCATTATTTCGCTCAGCATAATACCCTCCAGTTCCATCCACGTCGGGGAAGGAGACAAACCATAAGAGACTCCTAATCTCACAAAACAAACTGAGGGTTACTGCGGGGTGGGAGGGTAGGGATAGGGTGGATGGGTTATGGACATTGGGGAGGGTTTGTGCTATGTGAAAGGTGTAAGCCTGATGATTCACAGACCTGTACCCCTGGGGCAAAGAATTTAAAAAAAAAAAAATAAAGTTGCTCACCAAACCGATTAGGCCACAGTGTGGTCAGGACTGTTGGGAGAGGTGAGCACAGCACGTATCCGACCTGGTGGGATGGATGGATGGATGGTGTGGATCTACCAGGTTTCCCAGCAGAGACAGCCCTTCTAGAAGAGCTGGGTGTGCAGGAAGGTGAAATCCAGCATTGCTAACTGGGTGAAGCAGTCGTGAAACCTGGCTAGCTGCTTTGACTTTTCTTTGAGTATTGTTTTTTGTCGGTCCTTTCTCTTATCTGAGGGAATCATGAGAGTAAGCAGTAATTCTCAAAACACAGCAGACTACAGAATCACCTGTTACATGTAGATTCCTGGGCCTTGCCCCCAATAATAATAGTAACTGAGATCATCATCCTCTTCATCAAAATAGCAGCATCTGCTATAAGTAATCCTTACTCAGAGCCAGGCATAAAATCCCTACAGCTTAGGCAGGTAGGTACTTTTATAGCCCCATTTTGCAAATGAAAAAATGGTAGCACTGAGCGGTTTAGTGACTTTCCTAAGGTCACAGAGCTAGGAAATGATGGAGATGGGGCAGAGAGTATGGTCTCACCAGTAGGCTTGCAGGCCTGTTGTATCAGAAGCCTTGGGCCTGGATCCCTGGGTCTACATTTCCAGGTCTCCACTGGCACTCATGGGGGCTGAAGCTTGAGAACCACTGCTACCAGATGAAGCAAGGACAGGAAGACAGAGGGTGGGACTTCTTGATCAGGGAATGAGAGTCACATACTTACAGGCTGTTGGTTGATATCTACTCTGATAAACAGATCTTCGAGATGAAAAATCTCTTTGCCCTTTGTAGCTGCGAGGCCATGGTGTTTCTCTGACTCTATGGACTCCTCTTATTTGGAAATTGTATATTACTACAATGATGGTGTAAGAGAAAAAGTAAAATAGATAATGACCAAGAAAATAAAACTGGAATGTTTAAGTACTGGTGAATATTTATCAAGACTTGTTCCTAGTTATTCCATTGTGTAATAAATGGGGGAGAGCTCAGTCCCTCAGAACTGCTTACCCACCTCTCGTCTTTCATTGGGATTTTTCTCTCTTCCTCTTTCCCTTTCTAGGGTAATTATATAATTTGAACTTCAGCTTGATTCTCATACCAAAAAATTTAAACAAAAGGGAAAAAAAGTTCTCTTTGAACTACAAAAATCCACTCTTCTCAGAAATAACAAGTCTTATCAATTTTTTGGGTCTTTTCCAGACCTTTTTCAGTTTATTACATATTTATTCACACAAATATGTATATACATATATATGTAATTTCATATGTATGGTTTTATTTTTACATAAATGCAATTAAATGTTGCATAGTCATTTATAGTTTGCTTTTTAAAAATATTTCAACAATAGTAGGACTTAGGGACTTTCCTGTGCTAGTTCATGCTTTTTAACCCTGGTGTGGATTCCATAGCGTTCATGTTCAGTAATTTATGTAACATCTCCCCACTGATAGATGTTTAGATTTTTGGGTTTTTTTGCTAAGAAAGGAACCAGCTTGCCATGACTATTGTACACATATGTGTTGTGTATGTTTCTTAAGGACAGAAGCCTGAAAATCGATGCGCCACGGGGGAAGTGTACAAATGTTAAGTTGAAAGGACATTACTTGGTGGGCTCCAAAAAAGGCAAGACTCGTCTCCTTTCCTATTCTCCTCATAGTCTTTAGGCCCTTTCTTCCTGAAAGGTGATGGACGAGAGGAGGGTGAGTTAGTGTTACACGTGGCAGCATTTAGACATGTTGGCTGGCTTCACTTTAAAACCTTGCCCCTGCCCTCCTGCCAATTCCTCATTTTAGATTGCCACATGGACATTCGTATCCCACTTCTTTCCTGTTCTTGACTCACCCCCTAGTACAGGGGATATGTTCCTTCCCCTTTCTGTGGTTCAATGAGAAATGGTAGCAAGTGTAAAAACCTAGCTGAGGGCTATCAATTGCTTTCATGCTTTTCAGGGTATTCTAGAAAGCACTGACAGTTGTCAACAAGTTAAGACTCAAATGATACTATTTTCACAGAATTTGGCCCAAATTCTTAGAAAGGTTGTGTGTATGTGTGTGTGTGTTTGTGTGTGTGTTTGTGTGTGTGTGTGTGTGTGTATGCATGCGTACATTTGTGTTCACAATCAGATAGCTTATATGTTTCATTCACTCATTCAACAGGTATTTACTGATCTACAGGCAAACTGCAGTTTGGAATTGAACAAAATTTAGAATAGAGGCTAAATAAAGAAAGGGGGAAATGTTTTCTTTGCCTCATATTTCTGAGACTGATCTTTTGATAAGAAATACCATTATTGGTATCTTTGTCATCCTGATCATCAAATGTACTCTGCATTTGAAGCATTTGAAAGTGCTCTGAGGTTATCACTTTTTGTTTGTTTTGATACTTCTAATATGTGGAAAGTATGGAGAGGAGAAGGCGTATTGTCGCCTTATTCTTTGTTGGACTGTCTCTTAAAGAAGTTTGGGCCACATAAAAATCCCATCTTATGCAATGTCTATGTTTGTGCCCATATTTTATTCGACGTGTGCTGTCATATATTTGGCCACTTCTGTAATTAGTGTTCATAGCTTATTTATGATTATGTGGGGCCTAAATTTCATTCCTTTAAGTAATTACAGATGTTTATATTTATTGGATCTTGGTCTTTATGACCATGCCCATTCTTTAAGGGTCTTTCCAAGTTATTCCCGTAACTGAGGCCAGGCTGCTAATGAGGGACACACATTCCTGATGACGTTGTTCCTACAGGAAAACACAATCTTTTCTATAGGATCACCTTCCAGTGTGATTAAAAGTGGAACCTGCTTGTATCTCCCAAGAGCTCTGACTCCAAGGCTTGTAACAGTCGTGGGCTTTGCCTTTCCAGTTGGTGTCCTTGGCGCCCTGTGGGTAGTGAGTGTGGAATTGAAGACTGGTTTTCAGACCTTAGCCTCGTTATTATCCTCAGAGTAGTAGTCCCCAAGGGACTTGTTTTCCTGTGATGCAGGATACTGGGTTAGTTGGTTTACACTCACCACTTGGGGCTCACAGTGGTGAGGTAATTTCAGTCTTTCTCATTTTACATATGAAGTAGCTAAGGGCCCTGAGAAGTTAAATCATTCATTTGCTGAGGTGTTAGTGACCCACGGCTTAGCCAGAGAGTGTCCATGCCCTCAAGAAGCTTACTCTACTGAGGGGCAGAGGAATAGCATCCCCTGGGAAAGTTCTCCAGGGAAGTTGTGCCAGAGCTAAGGGAAGGAGGACCGCTTGTGTGCAAGGGACTGGGGAGTGTTCAGGGAAAGCTTTCCAGAAGGGGCAGCTCACTTATATGAACAAGGAGTTAATCACATCCAAAGAGGGCTGTTCAAGGGAAGTTCCCAGGTGAAGGTCATGGTATACACAAAGATGTGAAATAGTTCTTAGACATTATCTGCCACTCATCATCATTTAGGGAACTTGATAAAATGCCGGTTTCTGGGCTTTCCTTTAGACCTACTGAATGAAAATGAATCTGGAATAAGTTTTTGTTGATTTGTTTATTGTTTGGGGAAGAGAGAAGGGATCAGATAAAAATGTAATAGAATCTTATCATGCCCTGAAACAAATAATACATTATGTGTTAATAATAATAATAAAAAAGAATCCTGTCACAACTTCGACTTATTTTCCTCTGAAAAAGATGTTGATATTGAAAAGGAAGTTGTAGGATAGATCTGTTTCCAAATAGAAATATGAAAATTCATATTTTCTGAAGAATTCTTAGAAAGGTTGTGTGTCTGTGTGTCTGTAGGCATGTGTGCATTTGTGTTCCTGTTCGCTTCGATCAGATTGCTTATCTGTTTCAGTCATTCATTCAACAAGTATTTACTGATCTATATGCCAGGTTTTTATGGGATGGCACTGCTTACCAAATTGTTCTTAGCTCTTATGAAGTCAAAATATTCCTTAAAATAGAAAAGTAAGTAAATTATAACTAGTTCTTCTCAAGCACGTATTCAGTGTACTTCTGAGATTATTTTATGTTAAAGGGGTTATAAATTTCATCCAAATAGCCTAACAAGAGGGCAAAGATTAATTTAATTTGAAAAAACTCAAAATTGTTTGATGAAAACAGATGAGATCATTGAGAGACAAACACAGTTTGGCAGCTTTTCTGTATTTACTTGGACTTAGACTCAACCTTTAATTTGGGGTTCTTTCATGAACAATAATGTATTTGTTATCTGAATATATGTTTGTTATTAGTGGATCATAAATGGATAAGGTGTGTTTCCAACATTTATGGGTCAAATTCCATCCTCTTTCTTCCTATAGAACATGAAATACTAATTGATATACTTTGATGAACGATATAAGAGAATAGTCTTTCATTTGTCAAGTGGGATTTATTTTCCACAGTCTTCTCTTGTCTTTGATTTCTCTGTGCTTTATCTTATTTTTCTATGGGTCATGATCCCATGGGTTTTTTTAATAGTTTAACTTTTATATTTGGTTTTAAAAATATTCTATGATGTCTCATGAAATGAAAGGAAAGAGGCAAAACATAAATATTTGCATACTAATTTCTAAAATCAGGCCAACCATCCTGGGCTCTGATAAATAAAGTTTAGAGGACACAGCATGCATGGAGAATTTCAAGGGGGTTGGGCTCATTTATACACCAAGTACTAACCAAAGTAAAAGGGAACTATGAATAATGGTAAAAGAGTGAACATTATTAACTATACGCTACCTTTATATAGTTCAAGGTCACAAATGAGGACTTCTTTTCAGTGTTGTCTGGAGAGTGACCCGGAAGGTGACCATGATTTTTATAATACTACTTTGTGGCTGTTTAGAGGGTGGAGGCCACTTACCATACAATAGGAATGAACATTAAAAAAAAAAATTATTTAAAAACAGTCACCCTCCCTTTATTGACAGAGTAAATTGTCCTATTGTTTAAACATTTTAAGTTTGAAAGGCTGTTAGCCATGTTCAAATCTGGTTGTTTTCTTTTAACCAAAGTTCTTTTGGCAGTCCTAAGGGTGCATTGATTGTTGCCCAAACAAAAGAGTGGCTTTTGCCTCAACCTCTGTTTTCCTTTTTTTAGACATGACCAAATTCTTTGGTAATAATTTATGTCATTTACCCAGATGCATTATGCCCCAGCTTTCACATCCCAAGTAAGGAATGAGCTGTCCTCAGGTTAATGCTTTAATAGTCATTTAAACTATCCTGTGAACTACAGTTAGAGAAGATTTTGGAAGGAATGACAAATCCCAGTCTTTAGGTTTTTATAGACATTTTTATATTTAGCCCCGAGGAAGTGGTTATTATTATTCTGATTTAACAGATTGGGAAACTGATGCTTAGGGATATGAAGTGATGTTGAAGATGCCACAGTTGTTGATAGGTGGGGGAGGGGACTTGGACTCCCAATGCTCCTATTCCTAGTATCACACTGCCTGTGAGATAAGGAGGGAGGAGAGACCTGGAGAATCAGGAGGGCTCCAGAAATAAAGGAGAGAGGGCCACATCGGCCTCAGTTTTTTTCTTTGCCTTGCCACACCCCTTCTCCTTCCAAGGGCTTTTATAGCCTGGGTGGGCCTGCAATTTCAGAGGAAATATGTGGGCAGAGGAGTTTTGTGGAGGTGATTGAAAACAACATGTGGCTTGGGAGGCGGTGGCTTTTCTTACTAACTGACATTCTTTGGGAACCTCTAACTTAACTTTTTTTTTTCTCTTTAGTATTCATGACTGTTTATACGGCAACAGTGCCCTCGTGAGACAATTTAGACAAGCTTTAGTCTTTTGCGAGTATGTATGTGCCTGCTTTCCTACAATATTTTTAATGGAGAATGGATTTGTATAATTAAAACTACACAAAACATCTATGGTCACAGTAAGGCTTTCTCCCCCTCTTCACTCTGACCAGCTTGTACCATTTCCTGGAGATAACCATTTACCAGGTTCTTAGGGATCCTTTCAGAGCCAGCCTCTGCATACCATGTATATTTGTGTTTCATTTTCAACCGAACGAAAGCATCTATTAACTTTACTTATAGCAGTTTTAATGCTGAGACCCTCACATATCACTTAAAATATCCAGAGAAATTGCGTTGCTTTGGAAAACATTCCATCATTGAATTACTCAATTCCAGGGCCATTGTTATTTTTACCATGATTTTGAGCTTAGGAGAATTTCTGATATGTTTCTTGATGAAATTGTTAGATTGATGGAATGCCTGCATATATATTTTAACTTAAACAGTGTAACTAATTTTGTCTGCTCAGCCCCAGAAATTTGAGTGGGGGTTGTTTATACGTTTTTAAAGACAAAGAAAAAAAAAACATAACAAAACAAAGAACTAAAGGGCTTTATTTTTCCCCCTCTTTTTCTCTAACTGAAAAAAGTTGTATAACATATTATATTACATAGATTGGTTTCCTATAATATAAACCAGGCTATTCTGGTATTTAAATAAAAATGACCCTATTTGTTTAAAAAAATCTTGTTAACATTAAAATCATCCTTTACAAACATCTGTCTTAGTTGTTAAAACTAGCAAGAAAACATAAAACAGAAATCAACTTTCCCTGTCAGACTTGTCCCAGCCCATTTATTCAGTGCCTCTGTTTTTTAAATTCTGTAAGATTTTTGGAAAGCAGTTTAAGTGAAGAGTTTGTGGTTGCCTTTAAGTTAGAAGGTTAGGTTTCCAAGGCTTGTTGCTGGCTTGGGTACATCCATTTTCATTTTTCTTTTTTCTTTTCTTTTTTTTTTTTTTTAAGATTTTATTTATTTATTTGACAGAAAGAGACACAGTGAGAGAGGGGACACAAGCAGGGGGAGTAGGAGAAGGAGAAGCAGGCTTCCTGTCAAGCAGGGAGTCCGAAGCGGGGCTCCATTCCAGGACTCTGGGATCATGATCTGAGCCAAAGGTAGATGCTTAATGACTGAGCCGCCCATGTGCCCCAGTTTTCACTTTTTTAAAGTGAGCAAGTTGAGGATGTTTTCATTGTGGTGGAAGAGGCTGGTGTCCTGGTGTCCCTTTTGTGTCATATGCAAAGTGCTTCAGTCAGGTATGGGCTTCATAGCTGTATTAGAACACAGGTGTTCTCACCATTCAGCTGCTGATGCTTAGTCTATGAAGTTTCTATTGGTAAATAA
This sequence comes from Ailurus styani, assembly GCA_002007465.1. Lineage (NCBI taxonomy): Eukaryota > Metazoa > Chordata > Mammalia > Carnivora > Ailuridae > Ailurus > Ailurus styani. The sequence continues at coordinate 599,266 of LNAC01000214.1, read as the reverse complement.
CAAGTAATGACAAATGTAGTAGCCTAAAATAACACTCATTTATTATATTAAAGTTTCCATGGGTTAGGCTTCTAACACAGCTTAGTTGGGTCTCACAAGTCTGCATTCAGGGTCAGCCAGGGCTGGGGTCTCATCTGAGGCTCAAGATCATCTTCTAAGCTTATGTATTTTATAGTAGAGTTAGTTCCTTGCAGCTATAGAATGGCTTGCTTATTCAAGGCCAGCAGGAGAGCATCTCTCTGACCTATAGACCCTTTTAAAGGGCTCACATATTAGGTCATGCCCACTCAGGATAATTTCCCTTTTTAATAACTCAAAGTCAAACTGATTAAGAATGTTAATTACACCTGCAAAATCTCTTTATCTTTGCTAGGTGAGATAACCTAATCACAGGAGTGCCATTCATCACATTCACAGGTCTTGCCTACAGTCAAGGGCAGGGGATTACACAAGGTGGATATATCAGGGAGTAGAAATCTTGAGGTCCATCTTAGAAATCTACCACCCATACTCTGAATAGTTCTGAGATGCATGGCAAGTAGAAGCATCTATGGAGAATGGTGCTTAGAGCTAAAAGATAGCCTACAGATTGCACTGTACACTCTAAGTGCTAACAAATGCTGACTCTTGGCTATTGTCTCTCCTCCTCTGGTCTGGTGGCCACCAAGCCCTGCAAGGTCCAGCTCCTGCCTACCTCTATCCTTCTCTTATTCTGGACTTCTCCAGATAGAAGACCTTTTATCATTTCCCCATGTTCTGTGCCCACTTCCTGCCATGGGGCTTTGCACATGCTGTTCCTCTGCAAGGGCTACTTTTCCATCTGATGTCATCTGATTAACCTGATGCCCTTCAGTTCTCATTTGAGAACTGAAGAATTACTTCCTTGACTCCACAGTCACTTGCCATAAAATTAAGTATCCCTCCTTCTTAAGAGGAGGCACAATTGTGATTTAATAAAATTGTGATTGTGATTTTGATTTTCCATAACACCCACTAAACTGGAGGCTCTGTGAGGGCAGCGACTATAGTATTCTCAGCTGTGATCACTGCCTGGCACACAGTTGTGGCCTACTGAATATATGTTGGAAAAAGGGGACTAAGAGGAAATTGGAAAATTTGGACCAAATTTCAGTCTTCCCTAGTTAGTACTCATAAAGTCAACTGCACATTTACTGTATTACTATTGAGTCATATACATCTTAACACATCTTAAGTCCTTTGGGGTTCTGCATGGCTTAAAACAGAGTTGAGTAAGAATTTGAGGGAGAGAATAACAATGTATAAACAGGAATGAAAAATAGCTGAATATTTATAAACCAGTCCCAGATTCCTGATACTTTATTGTTTCTTCACTGAATTCCATAGAGGTTAAAAAAAAAATCCTTAAAATCACCAACACCTTTGTGTATTTTTATGTGATACTGACTATAGTGTGTTTCAGTGTTAACAGACTTGGTGATAACCTCAGTGTAATTTTTGGTAGCTCTTCCCTTGTCTTTTACGAAATTACCCAATAATATTATGCAGTGATGACTTCAGATTTTCTAGTTACCATCAATTTGATATGATTATCTGCTTCCTTTTATCACAGCATATAGAACACACCTCTAATTTGGCTTTGAGTTTTCTGCAGCTGCTCTTAAAACTATTCTGTGACTGCTTGTAACTTGCCTGCCATGAAGGGTAAAACCTCTCTGCACTTGAAGATGATTTTCCCCCTCTCCTGTCTTATATTTCACTATAGGAATGAAATCATAGTGATGCTTATCATCTGAAAATGTCTTGGAATCAAAACACTCTGATCTCCAATGAGGCTTCTAATGGCATTGTTTCATGGAGGCTATCACACCAAGAGAAAAAAAAGTGAGGGTTTTTGAGTGGAAAGTTGGGGTGCATCATTAGAAACTACGGGAAAGAAATGATTTGACACAGAAGCCCCCAATGCCTGTCTAGGTTCTCTTTGATTTGCTGCTTGAGTTTTACAACTGCAAAATTGATAGTATGTCTGTGTGTGCAACATGTATCTATGAAGATGCATGAAGGTACATGCATCTACATATTATTTTAAAAATGATCATCATGCTCCAATTATAACCATTCTTATTGGGCTTTGATCAGTGACTACTCTATTTATCTTCAGAAAAAAAAACTGGCACTTTTTATTTTTCTTTTAAGATAAAATGTTCTAGGCTCTCTTTTTGAGAGCAATCTCATCTTGAGAGCTAATGTGTATTTGCCTTAGAAATCTGTGTGCTGGAGAGGCTGACATTTAGCAGTACTGATGATAATGAAGGTGAACAAAGTACATTGGTATGTCCATGAACTCAAGTGCATCCTTCACTCAGATGAGCTTATTTACACTGGAGTCAGCTAATTATGTTTCTAGTAGCTTGGTGGTTAAAGGGCTCAAGATATTTATCTGCAGACATGCTTGGGCATTGACCAGCTGATGTTTACCACATGAGGCACCCCTGTGACTACCCGAGAATGTCTGGGCATTCTCTGAGCCACACCTGGGGCAGGCAGAGGGATCAGGGTTAAAAATGCACTTTGAGTTTTTGACATTTTGGGTTCTGGGGTTTGCGGTATGGCTACCTTGATGAGGCCGCGAATGCAAGGGTAACAGTTTGAAACCTCCACAGGAAAGGCCACATTGAGGAGCTAAATGCAAAAGCCAGGGTAATATGGTCAGGCATCTGGACAAGGAAATTCTGTGCTCTGAGGCCTGTGGATGAGAGGATAGGCATAGAAATTCTCGGTCATTTGAAGAATGAAGGGGAAGAGGACTGGACTTGGAATTAGATGCAGAATCAGTTCCCAGCTCTGTCTGTCACTCCTAGTTACTTGACCTTCACCAAGCCACCTCTTTCTGGGCCTTTGTTTTGTCTTCTGTAAAACACAGAGGTCCTGAACCTAGATGTGCCTCAGCATTGACAGGGCTGATGTGAGATATTCAGATTCTGGAGTCCCACTCCAGACCAAGTGAATCGTAATTTCCAGTGAGTGACGCCCAGGAATCTGTATTCTTTTGTGTGTGTGTGTGGTACAATATATACAACATAATTGCCATTTAAAAATGTATAGTTCAGTGGCATTAAACGTGTTTGCATTGTTGTGCAACCATCACCACTGTCCATTTTAAGAACTTTTTCATCCAAAGCTGAAACTCATCCCCCCTAAACAGTGAGTCCCTGTTCTCCCTTCCCGGCCCCCAGTACCCTCTATTCTACTCTCCGTCTCTGTGAATTTGCCTCTTCCAGGTACCCTGTAGAAGTGGAATTATAACACATTTGTCCTTTTGGAACTGGATTATTTCACCTAACATAATATCTCCAAGGTTCATTCATGTTGGAGCATGTATCATAATTCCATTCCTTCTTAAGGCTGAATAAGAATTCATTGTGTGTAGATAGCATCTTTTGCTTATCCATTCACCCAACAGTGGACATTTAGGTTGTTTCCACTGGGTATCTGTTTTCTTAATTAGCCATCATGTGGTTCCGATGTTCAAAAGGCATGAAAGCCACTGGAATTAATGTTCTTCTGGTTAAATTCTGAGTTTGTGTATAGGAGGAGTCTTAGGAGGAGGGCCAGATATAAAGTCAAAACTGAAACAATGTGACTATTGGTGTTCTTAAGTTATTTATCTAGGTATATGAAATAAACAGCATAACCTCTGATGGCAATCAATGCCCTAAACTCTAGCCAAATATTCCTGGTCTGCTCTTAGGAAGAGAAGAAGCTTCACAGACCCAATAGCCTCCAATGTTAAAATACATAATTCTGCACACAGTGGTGTGTGCGAGTGTTTATCTTCCCAACTCTTTGCTCAGGAACATCGTGGTAGTTCAAAACTGACTGTGGTAGGAGGATTTACACCTTGGAAATTGGAACACCCTACAAAACTGGGCTTTTCCCATTTGTAGAGCTGATTATTAAACATTAGCAGCACACCACTGACTACATTCTAGGTGTTCAGTATTTTTCTTCTTTTTAACAAATACCACTAACAAAAGAAACACATTTTAAAAGATAAGCCTTTGTTGACAGGCTGAAACCCAGAAATCCATGGTTTTAGGGTTTAGGAAGTGCAGGTGATTGATAGTGCAGAGCTCCCATTCAGCGCCTCTCCGTGAACTCCATGTTGGGAAAGGTGCGGGTTTGTCTGTTGGTGGCGGTTCTCCTCAGCCCTCTTCAAGTATGATCATGTCCATCAGTGACTGCTTTTCTTGTCAGACATCTGGCAATCTCTTCTATAGCTTCTGCCCATAGGTGAAGGTCTTTTCAGTTTTGTCCTGTTTTTAGAGAGAGGCTGAATTTTTCTCTTTAATGCCCTTATCTACCCATGTTTCAAGTGTAACGAAGACCTCCCTCAGTTTCCGTGGCAGAAGATTAGAGGGGGGCCACACACAGACTCCCAGACAACTCTACAAATATGTTTGGGCTGTTTAATCAGACGCCTTTTCTGCCGGCCACACAGTCCTAAAATCCTCCCACGCAAATGAGGCTCAGTTCAAACCTTCTAGAAAAGAGCCCAGGTAAAGGAGGTGGCAGATAAGAAGAAAAAGATGGGCTGTAGGAATCTGCATTTTTACGGCCGTCCACCCCCAACCCTCAAGGGATGCCCTTGGTCCTTGGACTGCTCTTTGACAAATGGCTTTCTTTCTTTTTTTTTTAAATTTTATTTTTATTCTTTGCCCAAGGGGTACAGGTCTGTNTTTTTTTTAATTTTATTTTTATTCTTTGCCCAAGGGGTACAGGTCTGTGAATCATCAGGCTTACATCTTTCACAGCACTCACCAAAGCACAAACCCTCCCCAATGTCCATAACCCATCCACCCTATCCCTACCCTCCCACCCCCCAGTAACCCTCAGTTTGTTTTGTGACCATAAGAGACTCCTGATCTCACAAGACAAATGGCTTTCTAAAAGTGTAATTGGCAAACACAGGCAGTCTTCATCCTGCAGGGGAGAGGCTCCTAGGTGATGTGTGCATCAAGCCTGATTTTTCCCATATAAACAATTTTTTAAATGGTATAAAAAGGGCATACCCAACAGGGATATTTTGTAGACATAGACAAGCTTATTCCAAAATTTATATAAAAAGGCAAAAGACCTAGAATAACAAAAACAATTTTGAAAAAGAAGCGTAAAGGGGGAAAAATCAGTCTACCCATCTTTAAGACTTACAGTTGCAGTAATAAAGACAATGTGGTAACTGCGGAGGGATAGACATAAACATCAGTGGAGCAGAATGGAAAGCCCAGAAGTAGACTCACAAAAAATGCACAACTGACTTTTTTTTTTAAAGATTTTATTTATTTATTTGACACACAGAGAGATTAGATCACAAGTAGGCAGAGAGGCAGGCAGAGAGAGAGAGGAAGAAGCAGGCTCCCCGCTGAGCAGAGAGCCCAATGCGGGCCTCGATCCCAGGACCCTGGGATCATGACCTGAGCCGAAGGCAGAGGCTTTAACCCACTGAGCCACCCAGGCGCCCCACAACTGACTTTTGACAAAGGTGCCAAGGCAATTCAATTTAAGAAGACTGAGCCTTTCAACATCTGGTGTGGGAAGAATTAGATACACACAGGCAAAAAGATGAACGTGATCTAAAACTCATATAAAAATTAATTCAAAATTGATCATGAACTTAAATGTGAAACACAGAGTTATGAAACATGTATAAAAAGCATATAGGAGAAAATCTGTGGGACCTAGGGCTGGGCAAAGAGTTTTTTAGATTTAACACCCAAAGCACTGTCCACAAAATGGAAAAATTGACAAATTAAACTTCAGTAAACATTTTCGCTTTGGGGAAGGCCTTGTGAAGAGAACAAAAAAATCTAATTAGAAAATGGGAAAGAGGGCGCCTGGGTGGCTCAGTGGGTTAAAGCCTCTGTCTTCGGCTCAGGTCATGATCCCAGGGTTCTGGGATCGAGGCCCGCATCGGGCTTTCTGCTCAGCAGGGAGCCTGCCTCCTCCTCTCTCTCTGCCTGCCTCTCTGCCTACCTGTGATCTTTCTCTCTCTGTCAAATTAAAAAAAAAATCATAAAAAAAAAGAAAATGGGAAAGAGATATGAGGAGGTGTTTCACCATATTGTATGCACAGATGGCAAGAAAGCTCATGAAAAGATACTCAACATCTTTAGCCATTAGGAAAATGCAAATCAAAACCACAGCAAGTTATTATGACTCACCTATCAAAATGGCTAAAGAAAAAATAGCATGATTAACACCAAATGCTGGTGAAGATGTAGAAAATCTCTCACATATTGCTGGAAAAATATCAAATGATTCAGCTACTCTGAACATGAGTATAATGGTTTATAGAACTAAATATACACTTACCCTATAACCTAGCAATTGCTGTCTTGGGCAATTCCAGTAAAATGAAAACCAGTGTGACCTCAAAACTCTGTACACAAATGTTCACAGCAGCTTTACTCATAATAGGCAAAAACTGGAAGCAACCCACGTGTTCTTCAGTGGGTAAATGGTCAAACTGATGTATCCATACTGTGGAAAACTACTCTGCAGTAAAAAGGGATAAGATATTGATCCATGCAAAAACTTCTTGGATGGATGTCAAAACAATTACTCTGAAAGAAAAGATCCAATCTCAAGGCTGCATACTGCATGATTCCATTTATATAGCATTTTTGAGTAACAAAATTTTATAGATGGAGAGCTGATTAGCAGTTGTCCAGGCTTAGGGATTGAGGCTACACATGGGGTGAGTATAATAATTAAATGAATAGCCTGAGAGGGCTTTATTGTGATAATGCAGTTCTGAATGTTTGTTGGTTACACAAAGATGCACATGTGATAAAACTGCATAGAAACACACATACATGTGTGCACACACACACACACGCACACACACATACACGTAAAGTCAGTAAAGTCTGAATAGGCTCTGTGGACTGCACCAATGTTCATTTCTGACTTTGATATTGTATTATAGCTATGAAAGATGTTAACCTTGAAGGAGGCTGGGTGAAAGGTACATGGAAAAAAATTTTTTTGGTATCTTCCTGTGAATCTGTAATTATTTCAAAATAAAAAGTAAAAGAAAAATGGGGGTGGTAGGATATTTCTGACAATTTTTCTGCAAAAGCCCTAAACATCCTATTTAATCAACCATAAACGTTATATCTGTGTAATATGCTTCCCAAAGTGTAAAAATCATGCAGTGCAATTCATTAATCACACAGGTAACATTTCATATGTCTGTTGTGTATAGCTTGTTTCTTCTTCATGCTAGTTAAAGAGATTTTCACTGATGTCCTGGAAATTACTGTGGGGAAACTGAGGGTTCCATTCATGACTCTTTGTGGCCACCATAATTTATCCTCTGAGGTTGTTAGTGTTTGGCTGTCTTCAAATAAATCTTACTTTCTTAGATTGCTGCTGTGTGCCCCAAACTGAAACATGTTCCTGTTTTGAAAAATGCACGCATCTAACCTTAGGTGTTTGAATTTGATCTTTTGATCCCTTATTATTTGTTGCATCAAAAGGCCCAAAGCACAGCATGATCGGTAGCACAAGGGAAGGACCTTCAGAACAGAGTTTTAACATAGACCCACACAATCAGGTCTTGCCTCTTTGGCCACAAAACCTGCATTTTACTTTATAATATTAGTTTTTAGACATTGCTGGAACACAATTTTAAAGTATCACCGAAAGGCAGCATGGCATGTTCCCCAGGGATATCATTTTTGGTTTTGAAGCTGCCATGTTCTAAGCTTCCTCTACGCGCCTGGCAGGAACCAAATAATGAACGGACCGTGGATCTTGGAACAAGATAAAAAGAATGGCTGTATGACCTGGACAAAGCAATTTAGCTTTTCTTGATTTCTCATTTAAAAAAGTAAGGGTAAAGTTTTCTATCCTAGAATTCTTTCTGTGAGGATAAAATGAAATCCTATGTGAAAACTCCAAGTACAGTGCCTCACCTGTAATAATTATGCAGTGATTTGTATTTTCTCTCTTCTTTCCTTTTCTCTTGTTGGAGGATTCTTTATTAATATTTCTGAAAATATTTTTTGGAATCCACCTTTGGAAATGACCTCTAGTGACGTTTTGCCTGCCCACATTAGAAAAGCAGTATGAAAAATCCACAGGAAGTTTTTGTTCTTTTATTCTTTTTCCATTTTTGCTCCGTATGATCTCTACTCAGTTCTTCCTCCTTTGTCTCTCCATTGTTGAGGAACAATGGGTGTTGGCTGTTTAACAATGGGGTGCTGAGGATAGAAGGGCTGGCCAGCCACAGCAGTGCCAATTCTGCCGAGAGGGAGAAGACTCCAGTGTTCAAAAGAGTTTATGGTATGTCATTTGCAAATATCTTCTCCCATTCTGTAATTGTGCTACTAGGTATTAACCCCAGAGATACAAATGTGGTGATCCGAAGGGGTACCTGCACCCTAATGTTTATAGCAGTGATGTCCACAATAACCAAACTGGAAAGAGCCAAGATGTCCATTGACAGATGAATGGATAAAGAAGATGTGGCATATATAGACAATGGAATATTTTTCAGCCACCAGACAGGATGAATACTTACCATTTACATTGGTGTGGATGGAACTGGAGGGTATTATGCTGAGTGAAATAAGTCAATCAGAGAAAGACAATTATCATATAGTTTCATTCATATGTGAAATATAAGAAATAGCGCAGAGGATCATAGGGGAAGGGAGGAAAAACTGAATGGGAAGTCATCAGAGAGGGAGAAAAACCATGAGAGACTTAACTATAGGAAACAAACTGAGGGTTGCTGGTGGGGAGGTGGGGAGGGGATGGTGTAATTGTGTGATCAGCATTAAGGAGGGCATGTGATGTGATGAGCGTTGGGTGTTATACGAAACTGAATTAATTATTGAACTCTACATCTGAAACTAATGATGTGCTATATGTTGGCTAATTGAATTTAAATAAAAAAAAGAGTTTATGGTAAGAACAGATCAAATGCAGGAGTGATGGGTGATGTGGCTCACATAAAAAAGTTGTTGCAAGCATTTTCCTCCCTTAATGCATTGCGTATTTCCTTTATTGTATTAATTACACTAAAAGTTTGAAAGCATATTTTATTGCATAGAAGCCTAATTTATTTGTGGCTCATAGAATCTGTTTTATTACCTTAATATCAATGCCAGATATTGTATATATTATAATCTTATGAACTTATGAGACTGGCTCTATAAGCCACAATTTCCTCACTTTACATCTCCAATAAACACATATATTAGAAATCCAAGTAAGTCACATGGAGACTTTGTGTTCCTTTATACTGGTGAAGTGAGTTGAATTTGCAATTCGTCTGTCCTCATCTAATATTTAGGCATATTTGGCATTTTATTCATAAAGCCATCAAAAATTGAGTAAATTTGCGTTCTGCCATTTCTTTTTCTATTGTTTATTATTTCATTTCAATCACATATTCAGTTTCTAATTGGAACACAAAAAAAGCCATGAAAGAGAATGTTGTGGGGGGCACACACTACTCTTTAAGAACTCAGTTCATGGAGCTGATTCTTTCTCTTGGGATTAAGGAAATGGTTTGACTATAAAATTCCCATTAGCCAAAAATAAGCAGAATTGCCTGCAGGATTCATGGTAGGTACAGCCTTGGAGAGTAATAAAAGCCTGTTTTAAATGAACTCCTAAGGACACGATATAAGCCTGAGAATGGCTAGTCAGATTTTATGTTTATCCCTCTTGATTATGCTTCCATATGTTTCTGGAGAACAGTGTCTGAAAAGTGCTTCATTAAAAAATTGTATTGGACTGGGGTAATTTGGGGCTTATTGACCAAGTCTCAAGGCTGGGGCTACCCTATCAGGTGGCCCGGAAGCAGTAAAGAATGGCAGTGCTGTCCGCTCTGCCTCCCTCTGCCATGTGGCATGAACTTACTTCAAAGACCCCAACTTCTCTTTAATTTAAGTAAGTATGACAGTCGGCATGCTAACCTCCCCTGCAACAAAAGACAAAAAGAAAACAAATTTGGGGGGCCAAAACGGATTTTGGAAAGAAAAGGCACCCTCCTGAAAATTAACTGAAGAAGAGGTTTGCACAACATAGGAGGGGGGACCTGGAAAGCGTTGACATGCTTCTCTCTTCTAAGGTTCAGTTGGTGCTGAATACTCAAGGACTTTCCTTTATTATGTTGCATCCTAGCCTGCCTGGTCTGTGGAAGGTGGTAGGATTAGTCAGTGTTCACAGAGACAGACTTTGACATCTGAGTTGCTCTGGGAAAGCTTTGCTTTTTCTGGAAGTGGAATAGTGAATTGAACTTGTCCACCTGCCGAAAGGAGGAGACAGGAGGTCCAGGGAACGTCATCTTTTCAAAATTCTTTTCCTATGGTTTACAGGAATATTGCATGTCCTGTTAGTATGTACTATAATATTCCTAGTGAAATTGGACATTTCTTAAGTACCTTCTACACACAAAGTACTGAGTGGGGAAGTTTCTAGGAAGGCTTCCCAGAGGCCACGACCTTGAGTTGAGTCTTGGAGGAGTTGGTCAACCCTGGGTGACCTAAATGTCTTTGTGGGGATAATAGAGATGGAGTGAATGGATGAGATCTGAGTTTTTCAAGAAGGGAGTAGCATTTGCTAAATGATATGGTGAGATCTTCTGGACATACATGGGGGAGTTCTAAGTGTGGCATGTCTGCAGTGTGGGGAGTTTGGGGATAGCAGATAAGAGAATGTAAAAGTGAGTCAAGGCCAGACCTGAGAGATATATACACTAAGAAGTTTGAATTTTATGATAAAGGTCAGTGGTTTTAAATCCTCTCCCACTTCCTCCTTCCAGATGCTCTGATCCAGATGGTTTAGAGAAGAAAGGTTGGGGATAGGTTATCAGTCTATACCTCAGTCAGGCTGTGAACCATTAGTCCTTGATGGAGTGCAAGGGTGTGAATGAGATTAAGACCCAGATTTGAAAGAGCACACACTGGTCGCAGAACAGCAGGATACTTGAAGAAGGCCCCCATCCCAGCGGAGAGAAACAGTCAGCGAGCCTATTGCCATAGTTCAGGTGGAAAACAACCAGCAGCTTAGTTGAGGCAGGAGTGGAGAACAGACAGGCAATTGAAAGAGAACATCTCGAAGGTGTGTGGGTTGTGGGGCGGGGGTCAGGGGGCGGATAGGAGAAGGGAAGGGTGGTTAGCCTGCCACAGAGAAGTTCTGTAAGGTAAAGGCTGGATATCCTTTGGATCGGGTATGTAGTGGGCATCTGCAGCCAGAGAGTGCCATTTCAGTGGGATGGTGGAGGCAGAAGGCTGATAACCCAGGTTGAAGACCTTGAACCTGCTTTTAAGAAGCCTTCAGGTTTGTTAAGATCGGGGAAGGTGGATATTCCCAGGGACCTAGGTGGAGTTCCAGGAATAAAAGGAAAGGGCTGGAAAGGTAGGCTGGGGCTCTGTTGGGAGGTGCCTGCCCGGAGGGTGGTGGGGTGGGCGGGGGTGGGGGTTTTTATTGGTCATGGTGAGATCCAGTTCTCTGCTCTTAGGCTAATGGTAACCTAACAGATGAGGTTAAGCCTTTTTAGGGTGAGACCAGGTGGAGTTAAGGCTTATTAGAAGGCCAGTGCCATTTTTTATGGTCCTGATGATTTTTAACAGCTATTTTAACAACAGAATGATGAAAATGTGTGGTATTCTTTCTCCCTTGGGATAATGTGGCTGCTGAAAAAGTCACAACTAATAGGAAAAATGAGTTTTATTGCTTAATTGTGGATTCAATTTATTTGTGTACTTCCTGTTACCAATACCATGTGTTTTCTGAGTTGACTAGTTGACTAGGCCAAGTTTCTCTACAAGACTGTGTATGTTTACCAAAAAATGCTCTGAAATTCCTCCCCACCCTGAAAATACTTAACATATAAAAAGCCAGAAATACATAAGTGAAATTAGCTAGTTTAGGCTTGTATTTGAATTATATTAGTTTTTTTTTAATTTATTTATTTGACAGAGAGAGAGAGATCACAAGTAGGCTGAGAGGCAGGCAGAGAGAGAGAGAGGAGGAAGCAGGCTCCCCGCTGAGCAGAGAGCCTGGTGCAGGCCTCAATCCCAGGACCCTGAGATCATGACCTGAGCTGAAGGCAGAGGCTTTAACCCGCTGAGCCACCCAGGCGCCCGATATGCTGGTTTTGATCAGGGTTTCTCAATGTTAGCATGACTGACACTTTGAGTTGGTTGATCCTCTGTCGTGCATTGCAGAGTGTTTAGCAGTGTCCCTGGGTGCTTGTAACACCCTTACCCCTCTAGTTGTGACAGCTGAAAATATCTTCTAACATTATGAAAAGTCTCTGGGGCGGGGGATGGGGAGAAGGTAAAATTGCCCTAGATTGAGAACGATTGGTTCTCAATATATATTGTAGAGGTTTTTATCAGAAAATAGCTACTTCCTCCTGCTGCAATATGGATAGTTCTATTGAAGCTGTGGAGTTCCGGGAAGCTTTTTATCACCAGAAGAAAACTAATGAATATTTATAAATTCCCTCATCAAGAGTTTGTTTACAAATATTTAAAGAAAAAGGAGGGGAACCTGGGTGACTCATTCAGTAAGTGTTGCTTTTGGCTCAGGTCATAGTCCCAGGGTCCTGGGATCTAGTCAAACATCAGGCTCCCTGCTCAGCGGGGAGTCTGCTTTTCCCCTCTCCCTCTGCTGCTCCCCCTGCTTTGTGCTCTCTCATTCTCGCTCTCTCAAATAAATAAATTAAATAAATCTTGAAAAAAAGTTTAAATTAAAAAAAGAAAAAAAAAAAAGGAAAAGGAAAAGCTACTTTATGGGTTGCTTGACCATTCCTCTGCTCACCCCGTGTCCCCACTCCTTCATTTAGTTCCTGACTATGCTGTCATTTAATTTTAATCTGGCTCACTAAGTTCTCAATGCAAAGGATATTTTGCACTAGAAAGTGCCCAAATAATACCAGCTGTCTAGAACTGGGTGTGAAAGTGGATTTCATGCAGGACATGGATTCTAGTGTTAGTTTCACACCTAATGTTTTCTAACTCTGACCAAGCCACTTTAATCTTTCTGTGCAAGTTTTCTCATCTGTGAAATGAAGGAGATTAAGTATATTATCTGTAAGTTTTCTTCTAGCTCTAAGAGTGAAATGTTTTGATTATTTTTTTGGGTTGTTCCCCCTGCCAAGCACCACATCCCCAGTGTAGTGCAACCCAAAATGTGCTCACCAGTGGTCTATGGACTACATTGCTGGTCTACATTGAGTTAAGTACAGATATAGAGAGTAAACAATTAGAAATGCTTATTATAATTATAACTATTTTAACTCCAAGAATCCCTTAGGTATGAATCTACTAGAATGTTTGGTATGCTGAGGCTCTGTACTAGCTGATGTTGGTGAGGGTAGGTAGAAAAAGGAAGAGGTATGGGTTATACGTGCTAAAGGGATTAATATAGATGTTTTCGAGTCTATTCTGTCATTCAGACTCATTCAACGTTTTGGGAAATCTGTTACATGGACTCCAGTTGACTGATAGGTGAACAAGGACAGTTAAGCAATGAACACTTCACAGTTGGGCCTTGGTCTTTATATATTAAATTAAGGTGGGGGATCCAGCCTTCAGACTGACACTTATTTGAGGGAAAAAGCATGGCTGAGTTTTCTGCACTGTGGACCACTTGTTTGAATACGTTTTATCCCATATTGAGTGGAATAATCCAGAGAGGCCTGTCCTACTCCTGGGAACCCTTCACACATGACCTGGCACTGTGTAGGAACAGTCTCTTGGCCTGCTGTTCCTGCCTGGTCTGTGTGGGTTTTGTACTGTACTTCCTCCTCCAAAGTAAAAAAGGCAAGATCTTTGCTTGCTCTATTAGCAGCAGAAAATCACCCTTTCTTTCAGTTTTTTTTTTAATCCAGAGGATGAAAATATATAACATATTTGGAAACTCCACTGGCAGACTTGGCAGGCGTTTCATATTTACTTGGACTTAACATGAATTGGATTTGGTCCTCTGATTTCCCCGCCTCCATCTCTCGGAACAAGTTATTTATTATCCAAGTGAGTCTGTGTTAGTGGATCAGACATGCACATGGCACATCTATTGTAAGTGTGTTTGTTCAGTAAGATTTATGCTAGCCCAAATTGTTTTATATTGGTTTTCATTGTTGAAAATTTACTGTATTCATTCTTGGTTTGGCGTAAGCATGCTAGAGGTTCTGTGGTTGAACATTTTATCACTGTAACACTTCATGCAAAGGAAATTAAAAAATATATAGTGAAAGCATTTCCCTAATATGTTTCCAATCAGCTGTGTACTTTAGTAATTTGATTTGTAGGAACTAGAGAGAAAAGAATTACTGCGCTCTTTTCAATCATTCATAATTCTCTGGGAATTCAGATCATGGTTCCAAGTTTATGAAAATATCTCTTGAAATTTTCTTCAGTCCTTTAGTATTCTGTGTGTGTGTGTATTGAGAGGGTATTTTATTTCATTTTATTTTACTACCACACCAATATCTAAAAGAATTCAGGGAAGGGGGTGAGTCTCCTGTCTCTATCTTAGACAAGAAAAACTGATATGGATTGAGGTTGATTGGCTTGCCAGAAGTCAATCATTGGTACAGAGAGGCAGGCCCTTTTATTTCTGCATATCTTATGTGTGTGTTCCTGCTTCTGTACTCCTTGGGCTAAGCAATCAGACTGTGACTTGTAAATCCCTTTCCCTAGTGGACTCCTAATAATCTCAAATGCAGTGATGGGGGGCATAGCCAGATGCATCTTCCCCGAAAGTGTAACACACGGATGGAGGGTGATACTTGGATGAGCTCATCAAGATCTAGGCTGTGATCCTTGCACCATTATTTCTTTGGCTGTTTCTACAGGGACTTAAGCTAACTGGCTTGTTTCCTTTTTTTTGAGGATCTCTGGCCTTTGACTAACTTTGGCTTTTGCCAATGAATGAGCATGACTTCTGTTTTGGCTAGTGAATTAACTTGTGATAATCCATACATTTATAGTTTCAGATTTTCTTAATCCAGTTCACTAAGAGTAAAATCAAAGTGAAATGTGAAATCATAGCTCTCAAACTGGGAGACAAGACTGGGAAGGTTTCATCGGTGAAGATAGTAGATTGTCAAGGGTCGTAAGTGGTATAGGATTTTGCAATCATTTCCTATTTTTAATTTTCTGCTTTTATTTCCTGTCATATTTTAAACTTCCCTCTTAACCTTCACAGTTTTCTGTTCATTAAAGTCTTATGAAAATTCCCCTTGTACCGTGGTGATTTTAGCCCTGGTCCTCCTCCTACTTCACTAGGCATAAATAAAGTCGTAAGGTCATGCATTTTGGCCAGGAGACTTCATCAGTCCATGCTTTTCCATTTGAAAACATTGTCTGGGAGGTTAATCTTCTCAGTAGTCAAAGAATTAATGTAAGTGAAAACCAAGTGGATATTTAGAAGGCTTAGTTGTGTTTTGGAGAAAATAGCCAAGGAACGTGATGGTTCCCACTATCGCCAGTCCTGGTCTAGAAGACCTAATTTCTTTTGCTCCAGAGATAAAGGAAGCACACATTCATTCTTGGTCTTTTTTCCTGCTTTTGTGTTTCCTGTTTAGGTTGCACCTATGAAGGAAATACCTATAACAGCTCCTTCAGATGGCAGAGCCCTTCACAACCCTGTGCTCTACGTCAGTGCCAGGTAAAGTCTATTTTCCTCTCCACTGGAAAAAAAAAAAGGCAAAACAAAAATAAAACCAAAAATAAATAAAGAAACCAACTGTATAACTGTATTACTATATCCTTATACATATTTATTGTGACATTCACCATAACAAGACAGGGACAGGATAGATACTGTATAGCACTCACTTCTAGAAACATGCAGTGGAATTGTTCACCATTGTTAAATTGTGCCTGGAAAAACTCTGGGAAGATGTATATGTCCTTGGGGAAAATTCATGTCTTCCTGTGAGTCAACTTTGAGCAAACCATGAATTCCTGTTAGCAGAAAGAGGTATTGTTAGAGGACATATGTTTTCCTTCTTTGATTTAGAAACATTTTGAACTGGAGCCAATCCGTAAGCTTATTTAAATCAATGCAATTAGTACACTGTAACCCCAATGATTTCAACCTGACCAGTTTGAGAACCACCAGTTCAGTTCCTAAGGAGCCCACTGTGGCTGGTGCTTGCTGCACCTTGCAAAGGGCGCTGATTCTGCGTGACTCTAGTTGTTACAGGTCTTCAACAGAGCAAGATAAACTAAAGGAGAAATGATGAATCTAAATGTTCAAACTCCTTTTCTTACCTCTAAAAAAATACTCAGTTAAAAAATTGCGCATCTAATCCTGACATAATTTAAAAACTTTCTATAGAAAAGATGCTGTTAAGTCATTTTACCCTTAGTCCCATTTTACTGTTCTAAGATATGCTCTTGCATTTAAAGGAGAAAGCAAGGGGTGCCTGGGTGGCTCAGTTGGTTAAGTGTCTACTTTCACCTCAGGTCATGATCTCAGCGTCCTGGGATTGACCCTGACCCCAGGATCCTCAGGTTGAGCTCTGACCCTGACCCTCAACCTCAGGTTGAGCTCTCTGCTCAGCAGGGGAGTCTGCTTGTCCCTCTCCTTCTGCCTCCCCCCACCTCCAGCTCTTGCTCTGTTTCTCAAATAAATAAACACAATCTTAAAAAATGCAGGGGAATTAAAAAAATGCAGGGGAAAGAAAGATTAATATAATAATGCATATTTCTTTTGGCTCTTGTCTCAAGTATACTGACATTTAGTTTACTGAAATCTGACTTTTATGCAGCCACGCTGTTATACACACGTGGTGGACACACTTACTCGAAAGATCGTCAGCTATTTATTTGGTTAAATGTTCAGTTCATTTGTGTAGTAAATCTAAGTTATTTGTGAAGATAAGCAATAGATAGAACAGATGTAAATTATAGATTAAGTGAATCTATAAATATTTGTTGGATTTTTGCTCTGGGTTTATAGATTCAACCAGCTTCATGGAACAAAATGATGAGAGCAGTGAATTTTAATAATATCAAAAGTCCACATTCATTCTAAAATTTGTACCACCCCACGCACACCCTGCTTCTTTACCAGTGAAATTTCCAGTCTGATAGGGCACTCTGAAAGCCCTGGTCACACTGTCTTTTAAGCAAGACAATCTTATTGGAGTTGCCTTTTGGAGTGTAGTATAACATTTCAATGCAACAGTGAGAGATCTTGAAGATCCTCAAATTGCACGGACTGGTGGTGAATTTTGCTACTTTCAGATGAAGACTTTGTTTGACTTAAATGAAAACTATTATCCAGGAGGAGATATTTTGTTGACTAAATAACACATGAAGCCATTTTCAAGTGTTGACACTGAAACTCCTATTGCCTATTGTCTTTGGTCACCAGCCCCTCCTCAGGCCCACAGAGAATGATGCAGGAATATCCCATTATTATTGGAAGCAGTCCCGAGGACCAACAGCCCTGGGAGTCAGAAAGTGCTAACTGCAGAGTAGAGCCCAGAGAGTGGATGCTACCTACCAAAGATGAATTTTGCCTTTTCATTCTCCTTCTTTTAAAAGACTTTGCCTAAGCCCTGCTAGCTAGTTTAGAAATATCATTTCATTCAATAGTCATAAAAGCAACCCTCTAAGGTAGTTATAAAAGCTGTTCCTCTGCTCCTCTGACACCTTCCCACTCCTGCTTATATTCTTCCTTCTTTAGGAAATGAGACCTCCTCTGTGAATGCGGGGAATAGCCACTTACTGGTAGCTATCAGGGGAAGGCCTCATGTAAGAATGGCACAATTGCAAACTCTTTAAGCTCTTCCCTTCTCAGGGCACAAGATCAGTAACAGAGGAGAGAGTGCAGCGTAATGAGTACAAAATGTGGGCTCTGTCACTCACATAACTTGTTTCTTCACCTCTCTGGACCTCTCAGTCTCATCGCCTGTGCAACGAGGATGGTCCCATCTCCTAGGGCGATGGTAAGCATCCCTAAAGACAGTTCTGGTAGGGCCACATGCGCTGGCCAGGGCTAGGTACCAGACAGGTAACAGCTAATTGAACTACCTGGTTTTTTTCCATTTGAGTTGAATTCTAGCTTCTTTCTTAAATCCTCCTACCGAAAGAGTTTCAATGGTGAAATATTTACCTTTATTTTCCACTTTTACTTTCTTGCTAAAGAGAAAAATCTGAAGATCACGGACAGGAAATTCATGCTGGGAACAAATCTGAATCCTCCATCTGGATTGCAGATACGAAAGGGAAATTGATCTTGGGCCATAGCTTTTTGCATTTGCTTCAGTTATGTAACTAAAGCACAGATCCCTTTTTGATGTTGCAGATTGTGATATTTTGACAGTTGTTCTTTTTTTCCCCAAATGTGATATAGACCACAATAAATTCGTCTGGTAGTGGAATCTTCGGGCCTCACAAATATGAGGACATCGAGGATATAACATTCCTTGTTGGCCTGAGATAATATGGTAGTGGACAGAATGAAGAAAATTATCTAGTTGTCACATTGTTACATTTTTTTTTCAACCTGTGCTACCCCTCCCTGCAAAGCAAAATTAAACAAACACACAAGTCCATTTAGATGGGTAGAGAATATGAAGAAAATTCTTCAAAGGCCAACTCCATAAATTATTCAAAAAAAAATGTTTCAACTGACATTAAAATACCTGAATCCCAAGACAGTTTGCAAATGAGTCACTTATTTCATTATTAAGATCTAAAGGCTCTATTTTTCCATATATAGTATGAACTTTAAAGTAGTTTTGTCTAATCTCATCATTTGATGCTTGAGAGCTGGGCTCTCTATGTGAGGCAGAGTGAAATTTCTAAGATTGTAGAGCTGACCTAGATGTTTCTAGAAGGGTGGTAATGAATTAGGTCTCCAGTTGCCAGTCTAGGGTATTACATATGTACTCTGTGCCTCATCATTAACAGCTTAAAGTGTAATAACAATTATAGAAAATATAGCAGTATTGACAACTTAAAATAATTGTGAATGAATAGCTAGTCTCTGTCAGTTACTGACTGACAGCAAGAAGGTCTTAAATACTAGATTTAAAAGAAAGAAGGACCTTGGGCCAAAGAGAAAGACTGCAGACAGGGTCAAGATAGGATTTGTGCTCCAAGTTTGAAAGCATCAAGGCCATGAGCTGGGGAGATGGGACCTCATTGGTGCCACGTCCTCTGGACTGACACCCACCCTCCTTTGCACTTCTGGTGTTTGGGCTCTTCCCCTACTCCCTTGGTTACTCTCCCAAGGTGAATCACTCTTCAGCGGGACTTCCGGGCTGACATGGTTGTGGCATTCTGTTTTTCAGGAAGGTGTTGTCACAGAGTCGGAGGTACGATGTGTTGTTCATTGTAAAAACCCTTCCAGTCATCTGGGAACGTGCTGCCCCACCTGTCCAGGTAACATTCTCAGGAAGGGAAACCTGCCGGGCTCCCTGCCACGGCACATGACTGTGAAACCTCTGTGAGCTCTCTCAAGAAGGCAGGATTCTCCCCCTCCATTCTGGAACTCTTCTTGCTTTGTGTCTGTGTCCATCATGGGTTTAGAGAGCAAACTGCTTTGCACAGAAATGTCTGGTTGGACTCTCTGGTGTGCCCAGGATGAATACAATGTGCTGTAGGTCTTGGCATGTGGATGCTCCAGGCTCCGGAGGCCTGCTTTCCACCCCGCAGGGCCACAGGTAACGCTTACTTTGGAAGGAAAGGCTGTGGCTTTCTCTTGCTTCCAGAAATGTCTTTTTACTGCTTCATATTGCAGTATCTTGGCTAGAACTCGCCTTGGTGATGAGGTGACCAGATGTTTTCTGAAAACTGAGAGCTGTGTCCCTAAGTGAATTTAGCTTAGGGTTTTGATGGTCTCAGTTTTCGGTGTGGTGCAACAAGTTGGACCCACTGTTTTTTAAGAGGGCCCCACTGCCTAGCTGACAGCAAAGGAATCTTTCCTTTCCAGTGGCTAGAGCGTTTCCTCTTACTTTTCTGAACAGGATTACAAAGGCCTCCTGCATCTTTTCTTGCCCTTATGTACGAGCCCAGGGATTTTGAGGTGAGAGATTTTTTTTTCTGATCCTTTAAGCCCCTGGCCCTTGCTCTCAGACAGATGTTCTGAGTTTTGGTTTTACTCGGAGTGCTTTTCCTCACTGGAGGCAATACACACAACTAGTACTCATTGCTTTTGAGATTAATCTCCAAAGGGCCATCTGTTCTGCAAAACTTCCTGGGGAATGGCTCAGGTACCATGCTGGGATGCTCTGCGAAGATGAGCCTGGCTCCCTTTGCCGGCAGCTGCTCACCCTCCCCTACTCCATACAGTCTGAGCCGCGTCTGGACCTGAGTCCCTTCCAGAGAGTCCAGTTTTTTCTCATTTTTAAATGACAAAGAGGACAGTTGCTCCCCACTACTTTTAACCTTCCTGAGTTCCCTGGACAGTCTTGATTGAGCCAAACTTCCTTCCACACTGGGATTTTTGTGAAGCTTGTATTCTTAGGTAAGCTTATAAGAAGGCCAAAAACTGGTTGAAAATAAAAGAATTCGTTCCATATTCCAATTATTTTGTATCTATCAAACAGAGTTTGCTTGAGTTCCTTTTGCTCTGAATGCATCAAATGCTTTGTATAATGGAACCATACTCTTAAATGCCTAAAGGGTCCTTATGAAGTTAGATCAGTAGTTCTCAAGGCTGCACATTAATATCACCTGATAAGCTTTAAAAAAAATAAATCTTGATGCCCTGGCTGCATTTCAGACCAATTCTCTCACGATCTCTGAGGGCAGAATCCAGGCCTCCCACACAATTCCTATACACTGGCAAGCTTGAGATGGATATCAGAGCAAATTTTATATGCCATTTGGATTTAAAAATTATTGTAACTCTTAAATATGAATTCATTTGTGTTGAAGAGACTGTTGCTTTATTGGTATAGAATCCACTCAGCATGTGCAACATCCTTCCTTACTTATGAGATCGTCATGTTTTTAGGCTTGCCTTTGGAAATGTGGGTATACAAACAGCTGAGCGAATTTATTTCAGCAGTTGAAGTTATCTTATTTGAGCAGTTGCTTCTTTCATTTGGCTTTTGGTTGAGTTCCCAGGAAGGAAAGCCTGGACCCTGTGATTACACATACTGCAGCCCTAAGTCCTCACGACTGTCCAGGCAGGGAGGAGGCACTGTCCGCAGTTCACACAGGAAGAAATTAGACCCAGTAAGAGCAAGTACCTTCCCAAGCAAGGCCCGTGAGGTGGGGTCGGGGTCTGGCCCCTTCTCTTTCTTGGCCACCACACTGCACTACCTTCTCCCTCTGCTCCAAACACACACCATAATAATTGTTCTGCTTGGGTCCAGGTGCTCTGGGAGACAAATCTTTAAAAGTTAGCATGCCAGGACCCCACACTAACCCCTGACACCTGCGCAGGCTCTGTGCCTTCAGTTATGGGGTCAAGAATCAACTCTGCTCCCTCTCTTTAATTTCAAAGGCCAACCTTTGGGGTGCAAATCAGAAGACTCAGAAGAGGCCACATCCAAAATGTATTGTCTTTTGTCCTGGGAGGGAGGACTCAGCCAAGTCTAGGTAGGGACAGTCGAGGGAAGCCGTGGGATATTCTGCTTGTTAATTCAGGACTGATATCTGTCATTGATCACAGAATGGTAGTCGGCGTAATGACAACCATGTACAGTTTGTGGTCCCTTTCTTCCTGAAACAGATTTCAGGGCACCCTTGCTGGTCTGCTCTTTCTCTTAGTCTGACTTTACTCAATAATGGTAAATAATGGTTGCGATGGGAACAGTTTATGAAGAATTTTCATTTAAAATTCCCTTATTTAAGTTGTCAAATGTAGATTGTTGTGATTAATCTGTCCGGCAAACTGGATGGCAAAGCCAGTGTGCAAACATATATGAAAAAAACTGGAGACCTTTTGTTGGAAGTGTGCTTTGGAAAGAGACACACCTGGGCACGTGCCGTTATTAACAGTGCTGGGATACAGCCTCGGGGAGGGACCCAAGCTTACTAAGTCTTTCTGTATCAGTGCAAACAGCAAAGAGGTGGTTGATTGCTAGCTCTGGCTGTGGATATCAAATTGACTTTGAAATCACAGTTGCACCCAGTGATTCACCTTCACACTCAGTAGCATTTGTTCCATGTCTTTCAGTTGAGCAAAGGCCTCCGTATCTAGATTTAAAATGAATAGGTCCAACAGCCAGACCAGTGGTTATGGGTAATACTTGTTTCCCCTTATCAGGTACCAAGAGCTTCAGGAGTTTGGTGGATTCTGTTGATGACTACAGTTGGCGGGACTTAAATACTTACTCTCAGGGGCATGAGTCAGTCTCTCACAAGAGTCCCTTTTGCTGATTTTTTGGCACCCCTGTGCTGGTTCCAAGACTGTCTACTATGTGGAAAGTGACCTTGGTTATTCTGGCAAAGCACCTTGTGACGATGGTCCTGAGGAAAGTGGCTTTGCCATTAGCCGATAGTCCTTTCATAGCCTGTTTGACACGGGGTGACTGGCCAGCCTGTGTTTCTGTCATTTGTGGGATTTCTGAAGAACACAGCAGTGTCCCAAGCATCTTTCTGAATTGGAGACACCTCCTAGGCTTTTCATCTTATTTTTAGCCAAACTTGGTGGCTAAACCTCTTTAATGTCACATAGGGTAGGTCCGAAGAACTGTGTGGCATCTCTTTTCCTGCCTTTTCCCCTTCCTGCTTGGAGCCTGACCCTCTGTGGTTCAGCTGGTAGGTCAGTGCTGAGTTTGAATCCCAGCTCCACTCCCTGTCAGCTGGGTGAGTTACTTCCTCTCTCTGAGCCACATTTCCCTCATCTATGGAGATAGTGACAAGAGTTCCTACTTGGTGGGCTCACTGTAAAGATGGAGTGAGATCAAGGGTACAAAGAGCCTGGTAGAGGCTTGACAATTCCTGAATACTCACCAAGTGACAACTCTTCATGTCATTTGCTCGGTAGCTTGATTTCTCTCACTTAGCCTTCTTTTGTTTGCCTCTTCCTGCCCCTCTGGGTTTAGGTGAGGGTGGTCAGGGTGGTCATGATGAGCTCCTTAGACTCATAGGGCTCACTGTTGTGCAGTGTTGCCCCTTGGGCTGACCTGGCTTCCACCAACCTATTTGCTTTCTAGCATCTTCAGGTTTCTGGACACAAGTCAATCTTTTGTACTCCTTTTTTTTTTTGGTTAAACTATGAAGCAATCTTGTCCTATGGCTAAAGAGGACACTCTACTAGGTGGCAGTGGAAGTGGGAGGTGGATAAGCAAGATGGATGAGCAGTGGATAGAACATAGTGTCAGGCTGAGCAAAGGCTGCTCCCTAATTCTAAACTTTTCTTCACTTTCCAGGCTGTGTGTTTGAGGGTGTGCAGTACCAAGAAGGCGAGGAATTTCAGCCAGAAGGAAACAAATGTACCAGGTGTTCCTGTGTTGTAAGTACTGCCCTGGATATTCTAAGGGTATTTCTTCGGTGAATCATGGCTGGGATCTACCATGAGCAGCCCTGATTTTCTTTACAGTCTCTTCCTCTCCTTCCTGACATGGAATCAAGGAAAAAGCTCATTGCTCTAGGGCAGGTTTCTCAACCTTGGCACTACTGATGTTGTGGGCTGGGTAGTTCTTTGTGCTGGTGCATTGGGAATGCATGTTCCTGTGCATTGTAGGATGTTAGCATTATCCCTGGCCACAATTCGTTAGGTGCCAGTAGCACTTCCCCCAACTCAGCTATGATAACCAGAAATATCTACAGACGTTGCCACATGCCTCCTGGAGAATAAGATCACACCTGGTTGAAAAGCACTGATTTAAAGAGTGAGGAAGAGAAGCTGGTTTCCCTCCACCTGCCTTCTTCTTTGGGAAGATCTGGATTCTCTTTTCTTTGAGAAAGCTGTTGAGTTCAGTGCAGTCACATGGGAAACAGAGGGGGGTATAAATGCAGCTCACGTCAGTATGTTCTGTGGGGTCAGAGAACCTGGTAATTTGGTCAGGTTGGACATTTTCACTGGGGGATGGACAGGAGGAAATGGGCACTAAACTGTAGATTCAGGGCAGAGTAGAGATTAGTGAGACAAAGGCATAGACTTGCCTTTCTAAGAACTGTTGACTTGTGATTCATGTGCTAAAGATAGTTTCTGAGTACTTAGGAATGAAAGAAGGAACTTGATGTATGCCCTAATTTTAAAGGGATCTTTTTAATTAATGTATTTCATATTTGGAGTAAGATCATTGCTGGTGGTGGTGGTAATGGTGATGATGGGGAGTCTAGTCTTAATCAGTGCTCCAAGTTAATTGCTCTAGGGAGTTAGTACAACCATATGTTTTTAAAACTTTTAATCTTTTGTAATGAATAACGTATAGTATACATATCAGAATATTCAAAAGACATGCATGGAGAACTTGAGTATCCTAATTTCACCAAAGCAGAATCTGTGGATCATCATGAATCATAACATTTGCCATTTCTCTACGTATCTTTTCAAAAATCTTTCCCTTTTCCTACATCACACATTAAAGTGAACATGACCAAGGATGATGATTTTTGTATGGGCTAGAAGAAGGATAGGAAGGAAGGGAGGGATAGTGAGGAGATATATAAAAGGTATGTAATATGAGATGTATAATACTCCTAATACTATAATAATATACAAAAATATGAAAGTGATTTTCTGAGGAAGATGGACAAGAGTTTGCATATTTGGACTCAACTGTCATATTTCTCTCCTCTTGCTAATTATGGTTAAATAGCTTTATGTTATTTTTTTACATAAATAAGCCATTAATAATAAGCCTATTTCTTAATTTTATTTCTTCCATATTGGTAAAGTTTTCTGATAATTTTTTAAGTTAATCTCATTCTTTGGGTAAATTGAAGAAAAACAAGGCCCATTTCAGTAGGTAAATTTTATTTATTTTATTTTTTGGGGGAAAGATTTTGAATTTATTCATTAGAGAGTGGGAGAGTGAGAGAGAGCACAAGAAGGGGGAGGGGCAGGCAGAGGGAGAGGGAGAAATAGGGTCCCTGCTGAGCAGGGAGTCTGAGGGACCTGGGGCTTGATCCCAGGACCCTGGAATCATGACCTGAGCCTGAGGCAGACTTTTAACAGACTGAGCCACCCATGCACCCTTCAGTAGGAAATTTTAAATCTGTACCTGCATGAATCGTCTTTCCATAAAGGTGTGCCAAGATTAAGCCGCTGAGCCTCCTCGGAGAGGAAATTCCAAAGGCGGCAAGAGGATGGAAGTCTCCTGCAGTTTTACAATGACAATCATACAAAGTTATCTAATGTTGGGAACTGGAAATGAGTTTAGAAACTATGGGTCACAAACTCAAATGTGTTAAAGGTATTCAGATTTCATGTGTTTGTAAGCATAAAGCATGCCGAACAAAACATACTGAGGGGCCAAGTTCAGGCCCTTGGAAGTCCTGCTTTCATTTTCAGTTGAAGAAATAAAAATCCAGAGATGTTACTTGCCTGAGCTTTCCTGCTAGTGAATTTTCTCCAAACCAATGTTTAATATCTTTTCTATATTCCTCTATTTTAATTTCCTAATTTCTTAATCCCATATTCTTTCCAGTTCTCTATATTGCCACCCTTAGCACGTAAGGGGCAGTGAATGGTTTTTTCCTGTGTTCCTGATGTCAGTCTCGAAGCTAATAGGTTAAGGAGGAGAGAGGAAGGAGCTCTCACTGGGAGATAGGACATTTGTCCATAAACTTAGATAGGAGGAGAGCCCTGAGAGCAGTTTTTCGTTTTGTGAATATAAAAATTTGAGATGTCATGTTTGGTTTTTTTCTAGCTTGTTATTAAAGTAACCTGGTTTTTAATATTCTTTTACTTTGTCACCTTTTGATGCAGTACACTAAAAGAAAAAAAGATAATGTCTTGCAGCAAACGGTCCTGTTTTGAGAGTGGTCACCACAGATGTTTGCTTTAGAAGTAATATGGCAAATGTACCACCAGCCTGGCTCTGGGACCACGAGGCCCAGAGTTTGCTGGTGTTGCCCAGAAGCAGGCTTGGAGGCTTTGGCATGGAAAGTGCAAGGGTGAACGAGCTGTCATCTTGCTGACTGAGGGGGCAAAACTGGACAAAGGCTTTGGACAGGATCAGTGTGAGGCTAAATGCTTTGGTGGGGAGGCTATGGGAAGAGGCGTAGGCTATAGATTCCCCTGTAAGAAAAAGAAGACTATGTATAATAACCTATGTGCTTTGGTGAAAAGGAAAGCAATACTATCCTATGAGAGATACAAAGACATTATGCATTTGATCACGTATGTGGTATCTGTGTGCACATATATTTGTATGTGTATGTGTCTATGAGTATATGTATCCACATAAATATACAAGTCTAAATAAACATGCTCATAAATAGAAATACAAACCCACACATGTCCATGTCTACATTTAGATTCCCCCAGAAACAGACCCTGAGACAAGGATTTGCATGTAAGTCATTTCTGTGGGAGATAGGACGCTGGCCAAGGAGTGTGGTGATGGGACGAAGAGGGGAGGCAGTCAGTGGAGGGGATGTCACCAAACAAATACCACTGTGCTTGGCCAGAGTGCACTCCAGCTGGGCAAACTGGAAACCAGTGTGAGATTCATGCCTCAGAATTTCCTGCCTGAGAGGTAAGGGAGAGAAGATATATATTTACAGCAACTTCCATCTGCTTGAGAGATGGGATTGATCGGGTACCATCCTGAGGCTGCCACTCAGGTGACAAAGTGGCCTCTAGCAGCGAGAGGAAGAAATATAGGTGCCAGCAGTTGGAAGTCTGGCATGCTGAGTGCGGGAGGACGGGGGTGGGTTAACAACACAGTCAGCTACAGTATATTTATTTGTGTATGTCTGTGGCACATAGACACACACAAACTATATATATATATATATATTTTTTTTTTTTTAAGAGAGAGAGAGAGTGTGTGCCCATGTGAGCTGGGAGGGGCTGAGGGACAGGGAGAGAGAGAATCTTAGGCAGGCTCCACGCCTAGTGTGTAGCCAGATGAGGGGCTTGATCTCATAACCCTGAGCCAAAATCAAGAGTTGGACGTTTAACTGACTGAGCCATCCAGACACCCCAACACATGAATATGTTTCTTTCTTACTTTTTTTTTAATAGATTATTTACTTATTTATTTATTTGACACAGAGAGAGAGAGAGACAGACAGACAGACAGAGAGGGAACACAAGCAGGGGGAGTGGGAGTGGGAGAAGCAGGCTTCCTGCAGAGCAGGGTGCCTGATGCTGGGCTCAATCCCAGGACCCTGAGATCAGGACCTCAGCTGAAGGCAGATGCTTAACGACTGAGCCACCTGGGCACCCACATGAATATGTTTCTATCTCTGAATATGTTTTTTTTTTTTTAAGATTTTATTTATTTATTTGACACAGAGAGAGAGATTACAAGTAGGCAGAGAGACGGAGAGGAGGAAGCAGGCTCCCTGCTGAGCAGAGAGCCCGATGCGGGCCTCGATCCCAGGACGCCGAGATCATGACCTGAGCCGAAAGCAGAGGCTTTAACCCACTGAGCCACCCAGGCGCCCTATCTCTGAATATGTTTGTATATATGTGCGTGTGTATGTATTATAGGTATATATTCATACACGCTGGAAAGTAGAACACTGGAGCACCAGTGTTTTCGTTTGCTCCTACTGCTGCCTGGTCTGGAATGCCTTTATTTTCCTTCTTCACTTGGTGAGTGCTTGAGCTCTCAGAGTCGGTTATCACCATCCCACTGCAACTCATTGACTGCTTTGTTTCCCAGATGGTGGGAGCAACATTTTCTCATTTGTGTTCCTGAGGCTCACGACTCTCACTGGCCAGCTCTCCCGCCATCTTTTGCTTANTGGGAGCAACATTTTCTCATTTGTGTTCCTGAGGCTCACGACTCTCACTGGCCAGCTCTCCCATCTTTTGCTTAATCCTTCTCTCACATACACATACACACACATACTCTTCCAGGTAACAGGTTGTAGCATGATTATTGGTTTATCTTCCTTTGGTCTGTGTTAGACCGTGTACTCCATCAGGGAAAGAGCCATATCTCCTAATTCATGTCTTTCTAACCTTGGTACTTAGCTCTGTGAGTGTTCAATGATGTTAACATTCTTGTATATTGCTGTCTTGTGACGTAGTACATTACAAACCCAGTGACCTCTTCTCTTCCAGTGACAGTTGTGCCCTTCTGAGATGGCCAGCCCCTTCTTGCCTAGGAGAATGGCTATTGTATGTAGATATCCCATTCTCATTAGATTTCTTTTTGCCTAAGAGACACCCTAAGAAGTCATATATACGCAAAGCATCCCTAGTGTATGTTAGCCATCTCTGATGGGTGACTTGCCAACTCTCCAAGGTGTTCCTCACTCTCAAGAAAATATTGCATGTACCATGTGGCTTATATTTTATATCTGACCCTTTTAGTTGTACTCCCCAAATTTGTGAAAATTGGTCTACCCATGTTTTTGTGATGTGGTGACAGGGGTAGACCTCCAGCAAGACATTTCATCTTCGTGAGATGGATTCCTTAGATAATGAAGCAAATGCCTTATGCATGATTTTGCATCCTTGATTTAGGTCAGGACAGTATATATAGCATTCCAGACAGTTGAGAACATGCTAACATTTGAAGATATCTGGAGAGGATTTCACAACCTCTTGCTCTTACTCATTCCAGAAGCAGAGCAAATAACATTTTTAGGTGTGAATATCATCATGACTCACATAGAAAGCGCAGTGCTTTCCTATCACTTGTTAAACTATATAATCCCCATCTACCCATTACATAAATAAGAGAGCCAAGAGAATTACTTCTCCAGAGTCCCAATACTAATGGGGGCGGGGGTGAAAACTCGAGTTCCTTTGGCTGTTCCATAGAGTTGGCTGAGTCATACTGGAGTGCATTCCTTATGGCATGTGTTCAGTGTGAATAAGTCCTACATTCATTTTAAAATGGAAAGAAGATGATTCTTTCCTAATACAGAAGCAAAGAATTGTTTATAAAGTATACCAAGCATTGGTTAAAGCACACATCTGTTTCTTTTTTGTTTAAGCTTGAGCTTTTACTACCTGCCTAACTGGATAGCACACAGTTCTGTATGCCTTTGTTCGGTCAAATTTTCAGGGAACAGGATGGTGGCAGTTGGCACAGACATTTCTGTAAAATCTGATGTCTACAGACTTGTAAGACTAAAGACCAAGGTGCCAATGAGAGGTGTTTGTGTTCTCTTTTACCAAACTATTTTAAGAACCCTATGGGCTCAGCATTCTTGGAAATTCCTTACTGAAGGGAGTAAAGCCCACAGAGTTTGTAGGATACTCTTAAAAGAGTGGCAAGTCCTCAGTCTGCAAAACCAGCCAAATTAACTGGCCAAGATCAATTACTTTTGCTGACAAAGGCTTATTAAGTTCAGAGGATTTTTACTAATAAACATGGGTTGTTAATGGGCTGTCTGTGATGAAGGAGCTGTACTTTATTGGCTCTTAGAAGCCATGAAGTCCATAAACACCTTTGCTCTCACTTACACTTTAGATATTGCAAAGTGCTGTCTCCCAGGGAAAGTGAAACTCCTTGGAAGGTTGTTTGAAGAGAACAAAGCAAATGGAGATCTTCATGGTTTCTGCTCCTCTTAGACCAAATTCCTTAAGATGGTCTGCACAGCCTGGCATGATCTGACCTCTGCCAGGCTCTCTGGTCTCATCTTTGGCCCTCCGTTGTTCTCTCTGCTCTGGTCTCTGGGCAGACCCTCAGAGTTCGCACTACAAAGTATGGACCCAACCAGCAGTGTTGGTCTCACGTGAGAGATTGTTAGAAATGCAGAATCCCAAGCCCTATCCCACACCTATTGAATTGAAATCTGAAGTTTAATAAGATCGCAGGAGTGTTTACTTGCCAGGTAAAGTTTGAGGAGCAGTGGTCTAATATCTCATGGCCTTTACCTGGGCTGCCTTTTCTTCTCTCCTTTCTTCTTCCTATCATCCCCCGTACATAGCTAATACCCACTCATCCTGCATTTGGAAGTCCAAACATTCTTCTTTAGGGAGGCTTGATCTGATTCGCCTGATGAGATCAGGTCATATTGCTAAACCTTTTAGAGCAGCCTGTACTTTACTTCCCAAACATTTAAAATGACTTATAATTAGATTTTTTTAATATGCGATGATTTTATTTAACTCCATGAGGATACAATGGTTTGTATCCTTACAGCTTGATATATAATGGCCACGCTTAATAATTGCTGAATTCATGAACAAATGACTTTGATTTTTCCTTTTTCCCCCCATTGCCTCTCTCCCCACTCTGCTACTTTAGTTTCCCCCTGCACATTTAGTCCTTGCAAGTTCAGCAGGGACTAGAGAGATGCACATCATGGTGGATGAGCTCAGAAAGGAAGATGGATTTATGTTCAGCTGCTGTAGCACTTATAATAAATTGCCTTGTATGGAATGCGGATGACTTCCCTGGAGATGTCTTCTTTGGAAAGTGCTCCTAAAGCCTCAAAGATTCCTCCTACTCATGGCAGCAGGAAAATGCAGTGGCAGGAAGTACTTGCCAATGTTTAGTGCAGAGCTTTGGAAAGAGCATGATTCTTTACACTCAGAATTGACCCTGCCCTGAAGTAAGGGAGAGACGTGTCCGAATTCTCCCTGTTCCAGCATGTTTAGCTTCAGATTGCACTTCCCTGTAACAGGAAGCAGTGGGACATCTCCTCATCTCTGTGGTCACGTGATGCCACGGCAATCCAAGTCTCATATTCCCAACCACACCGCTGCTCCTCTTGCATGGAGACTTGGGACCCTCTGTGCTTGAACCTTCTCACAGGCCTCTCTCTGACTTGTTGTAATACGTGCAGTTTGGCACATTTTAGATCCAGGCTGTCATTATATCTTTCTTGTCCACAGGGAGAAATTTGGCTACATCTTGGCAATAAATTGGAGAATTGAGCAATTATCAAGTGAACTGGATTAACGTGGGCAGTTTATCTGAATAGTGTGGGCTCCAAGCCCTCAGAATAGTTTTCAAAAGTAGTCTGAAATATTGGTGTAATTGCTGCAGCATTCTGTTTTGCATTGTGGATATACCAACACCTTGAGGACAAATGTTCTTGGTTTTGAACAGCTGAAAAAGAGAGTCTTTTCTTTAGGGTCTGGATAGCACTTGACAACTAGGAGGGGATTCCAACTTGCTTAGAAAAATGGCTGGTGCTATACTTGGCTTTGCCTAGACCATGAAGTTCTGAATCTTGGTATTTTATGTTAGAATGAATCTGAGCAGCTGTGATCTGTCAGCTGACTTCTATTGAAAGGTCTATTGTAATGCCATTCTCTTTATACTGAATCCATAAATTGTATAAATATTGCTATGGGAGTGTTAAATTCCTCCTTTTTGAAAATATCACCAAAATGACTTGTTTATAAAGCAAAACCAAGTGTATTCCTTACTGTGTTTATTGATCATTACCTTGACAGAGCCTTAAAATTATATCTTAGAAGGAAGAAGGCAAAGTTGAGATATTTATGAGGTTTGGGCACATCTAGTTTAAGGTGGGTTCTTCACTATAAGGTCTTGGTTTGGACTGGTATACTGATATACTAGTATAATATACTAGTCTAGAATTGGTGGGAACAGTAAGGCAAGGGCTCCAAGGCATGTCTTCAGAAAGAGTTCATGAGCCTAGATGAGTTATCTCATCTAGTAATCGTTGATTACTTCCAACGAGTTCCTGAAATCAACAGGAAGCTCAATTTTTTTTGACGTTAAAAAGACTGGGAATAACTATTGTATATTTTAAATCCTGTTTTAGTCCTGCCTCATGTGTTTTTAGTCCAAATACTGGATTTTTAATCCCTACATATGTCTTTATTTTTTTGTAGTTTCTAAGCTTTCTTATGCTTATTTCTTCATATAATTTATAACTGAAGCAGTCTATAAAGTCATTTTTCTGCGTAGGGAGCCACCATCTTAAAAATGAACCCAATAGGGAGAATAGTTGGAAAGGAAATTTCTTGTATGACATTTGAACATTCATAGGAAAACACATAGTTTGAAAGGAGATCAGCAAATGATTTATTTACAGAGGAATTATTGTTAATAGCTGCTTTTACTGTGTATATTCTGTGCCAGATACATATAATGATTTAATGTTAATTTTTGAAATTGTTCTGCAATCTAGGGAGGCATTAACCCCCTTTTTTGATGAAGAAACTGAGATTCTGAGAAGTTTAATAGCTTGCCTAAGATCAAAGAGCTCATAAGAATTGAAATCTTGAACCGCTTGATTATAAAGCGTCATGTCATTTCTCTTCCATCTACCCTTCCTCCTCCAGACCAACCAGTATAATTTTGAGGTATTATGTATGATTGTAGACATTTGGAAGTGGGAAATGGCATTTCAATCTATGGAGTGAAGAGCAACCAGACTTTTTGTGGGAGAAATAACGGTGAGTTATTTATAAAGAACCCCGGTTTTGGTGCAAGAGGTACAAACACAATAAAAGTGTGAATTACACTTCCTCTCTCAGAAGTTCACAAGTCTAAGCAAGTTTAAACTCATACCAGATTTCAGCCTTGGGCGTTTAGCCTAAGTATATGTCACTGTGATGCCAGAGGGGATGAAGAACACGTATCTGTTACCCTCACATCAGTTGGAGAATGGAGACGCTATGATCTATAGTGCGTCTCCTCGCCAAGAAATTATGAATACACAAAGAAAATGTGAGAGTTGCTGGGACAGAGCCATTCTCACTGCTTCTGCCTCCAAAGATGGATAGAAATAAATGTTTATCTGATGGGGCCCGTCTATCCCCTTCAGTAGTCACCAACGGAGTTGAAGAAGTAATTTGGGATAGCCCTCTTTGGAGATTATAGAGAGGACTTAGATTCACCTGGACAAGAGGTTCAGTGGTTCTGTGAGTGGAAATTCATCCTCCTGGTGGAATGAAGCGAGTGTATAATTGTTTTTGAGCAGTTGCTTTCTACTATCCTTCTAAGAAATGGATGAATTTGCATAATAGAGTGGAGTTTGGAATAGAGATTGAGAGCTGGTAGGAAAATGAGCTCAACTGGTTAAATCTCCTC
The DNA here is from genome assembly GCA_002007465.1 of Ailurus styani. Classification (NCBI taxonomy): domain Eukaryota; kingdom Metazoa; phylum Chordata; class Mammalia; order Carnivora; family Ailuridae; genus Ailurus; species Ailurus styani. Next base: position 566,184 of record LNAC01000214.1, on the reverse strand, counting down.
CCATTTATCCTTGCAAAGATCATTCCTTTAATTTTTTCCTTTACCTTTTATTCTCTTTACGTTGTATCACCTGATGAGCCCTTTTTATCTCTGAAAAAAACCTGGAAATATATTGATTTTACTAAATGCTAAAGAATTTCCCAACTATTTAGCCCTTCCTCCTTCCATCTTTCCATCCATCATTTGTCTGTACAGCCAGCCAATCATTATTCATCTAACTCATTGTCTGCTATGTGTTAGACACTATATTAGGCACTGAGCACTCAAAGACAAAGGGGATTTCATTTTTTATCTCCAGACAATTATAGTCTATTGACTTGGGTATATTAAAAATAAACCCCAAATTAATTTCATCATGCAGCACTTTTTTTGTGTGCAAAGTATAAGATGATATTATATGATAATATGTGCCAACTATAAGATAGACGATAATTATATAAATTCCAGATGGATTGGAAAATAGAAATAACTGTATAATTCAAAGATAACCATTGTTAATATGATTTGATATATTTCCTTATAAACTTTTTTCTCCATATTTACATACAGTTATATAATTAGGTAGAATCGTATCCTAAACACTGTTTTGCATTTTGGTTATTTTCATGATATTGTGAACATATCTCCATTTCATTAAAAAGTCATTGAAAATTGAAAAATATTTTTAATAGCTACATAGTATTCTATGAGTATACTAAAATTTATTTAGTCCTTTTTTTGGTATTAAAAACTAATACTGTTTTCAGTTTTCACTGTTATGAGTGATATAACAAATATCTTTGAGGATTAATCTTTATTTCTCTGATTGTTTTCTTCGGCTAAATTCATAGAAGTATAATTAGTGGGTCAGGGATACAAACACTGCTCGCTCTGTGTGTGTATGTGTGTGTGTGTGTGCATTGCTAATATATGACATGTAAGAGATGTCCTAATTTCCACTTCAATCTACAGCACATAGGTGTATATATTCCTGCACCAAAACTGTTTTTCCACTTGAGATCTTTGTTTTCATTGGCATTTGAGTTCTGGAACTGAACATTTTTCATACATCAATTAGTCAATTGTGTTTATTCTGTAACTTATATTTTTATTTCTCATTTTTCTATTGAGTGGTTAAAGTTCTATTGAAGTTTATGTATGTATCAAGGATATTCATCTTCTCCTAGTTACATTAAGGTGTGTTTTTAAAAACAGTGAGAAAAATGCTGTGTGTGTAGTTTGTAGTTTGACCTTAGTGTGTATATTGCATGTTGGATAGTGGCAGAGTTTGCTGAAATCCTGTGTGTTCTTCCAATCTTTTCTCTTCAAATCTTGATCCAAATATATTAATAAAGAGAAAAGTGAGTTAACATTGTTAGCTCCCAAATTTAATTAATCCAAGACTTTTCTTGATTTCAGCTCCTCTCTTTCCATCTCTGACCTCTTCGTTTTGAGATAGTGATCTTCTGTACCTGTTCCCAGTCTAAAGTGAAGTTATTCTTTGGTTTTCTACAGTGCCTCCTCCCTACCCCATGGTTCTCCAGCCTCCCACCTCCCTGTCTCCTCACAGTTTTCTTTTTCTCTCCTGGCTCAGAGTGAAAGATCCCTCCGCTTTCCAGGCCTGTTCTTCCATGGAGGCTCTTGTTCCCATCCTTTCCTATCTTCCCTCCTTCTGTGTTTTAGATTTTGTTTCTTGTGGACAGGCATGATGTGCCTTACACCTTTGAGTGCAGTGTCTTGCACATAGGAAACAGGAAACAGGAAACATATTTTACTAAATGCCTGGTCTTACCCTTTTTGATTTGAGTATCCATGTTCTTGAAAATGAGTTATATGATCTAGAACTTTCTACCTTCCTACTTGGGACTTTGTTTCAATCTTTGAAGGCAATAAGCTACATATTCACTTTTTTCTTTCAATGATCATGGTGACATGAAGGATTTATGATAAACCTGTAGAGGAAAGAGAATGCAATCTAAAGCATTTTTAAAAAAACTGGCGAGGAGACATCAGAGTGTCCATGTGAAGAGGTAGGGTGGGAGTGGGGTGAGCTCTGAGTCCTCAGCCTCATGGGAGAGCAGGTGTCAGAAAATATCTCCCTGTGGTATGGGAGGATGGGAAAGGAAACATACATTAATAAAAGTGAAAAGAAATATCGCATTTGGTGAACAAAATAGAATAAAATATTAGCGTTGTGATACTTTAGACTATTTCCAGACACTTTTGATCTTTTCTCCATTATTACCACAAGAGCTTAATTTAAAAAAAAAATGATACTATGGATCTTGATCCTCTCCTTGTTTGTCTCCATGTTTCCACTTTATGGCTCCTCCTCCCCTCCCTTTACTCTTCTAGGTCTTTCCCGTTCCTTCCGGCTTCCATTTTCCCCATCATTTCCAGTCCTCCTGGAGCTGTCCTGCTTTTGTTCTCATTAGTATCTTGGCACGCTAGCCCATTTCAGTAAAGTAGCATAATTCACTTTCATTGCCATCTTGGTCTCTCCTTCAAAACCATCCCAGAGTTCTGTGTACACTAGATATTCGGGAATTATCTTTTGAATGAATTGATTATGCATTTTGGCGCCTTTTAAATGTCATTCAAATGTTCGATTTGGAGGGTGGCAGTGCTTTTGTGGTCCTGTGAATGGCTTCAATTCCCACCATTCCCTTTGAGTGGAATTTTAAATGGTACCACTTGTTTAATGTAAGCAACAACGTGTTTGGATCACAGGGAGCCACTGTGCTCCCAAAAATTGGGGGATACCGGACCACAGACACACAGAAGAATATTTCCCCTGAACACATCCAACATTGTCTTCTAAAGCCCATCTCTGAGCCTACACTGAGTCAGTGCAGTGAATCATCCCTTGTAAACCTACCTAAATTCTTACTGTGGTTTAGAAGGGCCAGCTTGAAATATTGAGCAGATTTTGGTATTTGGAAAAGGGACAGGCCTCCAGGATCTGGATGAACCTTCTGTGCAAGGAGCACCATGAAATGTATAAACAACCCAGAGTTATAGCCAGTGTCAAATATTATCTATCACATAATTCCATGCACTGCTGTTTTGCCTCTTGCCTCTTCTGTTCTCTGTGAGACACATCAGAATCAGACAATGTGATCATGATTAACAATATTCTGTTCCAGATGTCCTATGTGGGGACTTTTTAAACCTCTGAGTATTGCTGGAGTTAAACACAAGGAAAAACTGCTACTCACAATGAACCAAAAGAAAGGCCATAGTTTGTCCATGACATTTTCTTTAGGGAGGGGAAAAAGGTACCTGTTTCATTTTTGGTCTGATTAATATAAATTTGTAATGTAGTCAAACATCAGTAGAAGCAGTTACCTATTATACAGCAGAATACTTTGGTTGTATTTTAAGAATGAAAATTCAGTAATAGAAAGCCACTTCTTAATTTCAAAATGAGTATGAAAAATTACTCTCACCACATCATTCATACTGATACATCTTACTTTTTTTCATGCTTTAATCTGACAAAACAAGTTTTAATATACTTTCATATTTTGGTTGTCTGGCTATGTTGACTTTAGGTTCTTTTCCCTCTCCAATCTGAATTTATGAATGTGATTGGTAGATGACAGGAGTGACAGTTCTTGACATTGGTGGAAAATGTGTTTCTTTTCAGTTTCAAGTTCAAGAAAAGGAGAGGGAGGGGACTCTTGAGAATTTTTGGTTTTGTTATTAGGTTTTCAGCATCCATAATATTCATAAGCAATGAACACAGCTGTCTTTAATAACTAAGCACACTAACTGAAAGAACAGAACGCATGCCAGAAAAACATCAGGCTGTAAGGATTTTTTCCAATGCAAAAATTTTCATATATTGAAGCAAGATTTCATTTAGAACCAAACTGGATGTTTACTCTGAACTTCTATCAGTTAAGTAAAAGCATTTGACTAAGTGCTACGAAAAGTACCATGAAGTTTTTGGCATTTTTAAAATTTTGCCTTTGCTACTATATTGTTCTGGATGGTTTTAGAGCCTCAGATGTATTCTGTTTTCCTTAGTGGGCATTGTGTGGGCAAAGGTCACTGGCCAGGTTGAGGAGAGTTGGGATCCTGTCCTGCTTCTGTCACTGGCCAGTTTTGTGACCCAGAGCCTTCCCACTAACCTCTCTGAGACTCAGTTTCCTGATGAGTAAAACAAGGGCTTGTTAGTACCTTTCAGTTCTATAATTTTCTGACTCAGAAAAGCTCTTAATTTTCCCAGATTGCAAGTTATTTGACATACTCTAAATACAGGTTAATAGGATTATTTTTCTAATATAATAATAGGCCATCACTATATTTTAGAATTTACTTTTTTAGAAAAATAATGCATTAATTTTTTTTTGCATTAATTTTTAATTTATTCCTAAATTTGCTCCCTTTGTTACACATATCCATGAGTTTTGACAAATGTACAGTTGCATATATTTTTAAATAGTTAATATTATTATGAATTATATTCAGAGATTCAAAAAAATCTACTTATCATTGTAGGTATACCACAAGTTATATTAAAAAAACTAGAAAGATAAACTAGTTTTAACTCTTCAGTCATAGAGCTTCTCTGAAATATCAAAACTGGTACCTCTAATAAGTCTAGAATGAGGAGAAAGAGGCTCTCATCCATTTTGGATCTCATGAAGGTCTTCACTCATGAAATGTATTTGTGGGTTTCGTTTGCATAACAATGAGTAAAAATAGAGGAAGCTTTTCGTCCCCCCCGCACCCCCCCAAGATAAGGGTAAGGCAGTATAACAGGATGGTAGTGAAAGCCAGGAATAGAATAGAACTTCCATGGCTGGGTTCTATCACTTGTGTTGCTGAATGTGTAGGTTGTAGCTTATTAGATGACCTTAGATTCTTTGCTCAGAGGTGGAAAGGCATTTCAGTGGCTTGACATGTTTCCACATTAATATAAAACCAAGTAGTATGAGATTGAAGGTTTTTCTGGTAGAGTTTTGAGGTCTCTGAGGAGAGTTCCCTGGGTTTTTCAGCTGTGTTTGTTCCTTGAGACCTGTGCAGATGTTAAGTGTTGCTTCCTTCTCCATGTTAACTCTTGTTTCTTTCTCATCCTGGGTATTGTCCAAATGTGGTACAGAAGAGGATTGAGTTTAACATAGGGTGGGGTAGCCATGACCATAGTATTAATAGAGTCAGGGGTTAACAAGTAAATTCTGTATATTCCACATGGGATCTGGCCAACGGGCTCTGGTGGGAGGACATAGTCTTTGGAGTCACTGGGGGTAGGGATTTAATTCAGCTCTGCTCCTCTAGCAAATGAATATACCCCTGAGCCTCACTTTCTTCATTCATAAAATAAGGGACCACTTCTTGGCAAAAAATATCCAGGAACCTTATGTTTTCTTCCTCCATCTAAACATGGTTGCCATAGCAAATAGGACCTACAAAGCTATTTCATGCCCGAGGAGTTTTATGCAAAATGGAAAAGATAAGGTATCTTGTTTCTTTCTTTTTTTTTTTTAATTTTATTTTTATTCTTTGCCCAAGGGGTACAGGTCTGTGAATCATCAGGCTTACATCTTTCACAGCACTCACCAAAGCACAAACCCTCCCCAATGTCCATAACCCATCCACCCTATCCCTACCCTCCCACCCCCCAGTAACCCTCAGTTTGTTTTGTGAGATCAGGAGTCTCTTATGGTTTGTGTCCTTCCCCATCCCATCTTGTTTCATTATTTTTCCCTCCCTACCCCCCACGACCCCCCACCCTGCCCCTCAAGTTCCTCATATCAGAGAGATCATATGATAATTGTCTTTCTCTGATTGACTTATTTCGCTCAGCATAATACCCTCCAGTTCCATCCATGTCGTTGCAAATGGCAAGATTTCATTTCTTTTGATAGCTGCATAGTATTCCATTGTATATATATACCACATCTTCTTTATCCATTCATCTGTTGATGGACATCTAGGTTCTTTCCATAGTTTGGCTATTGTGGACATTGTGGCTATAAACATTCGGGTGCACGTGCCCCTGAGGATCACTACCTTTGTGTCTAGTATCTTGTTTCTTGTTGTGAAATAAAATCAAAGATTTCAAAGAAAATTTAGGGCTTTGGAGCCCCAAATATCCCTACCCCCATTTTTGTTTCTTATTTAAATAAAAGAAGTCCCAGATGGCTGTGAGGATTTCATGAGGGAGTACATACAGTGTCCTGCCTAGTAACGGCACTTAGTAGATGCCTTCCCTTTCTTGTAGGGCTAAGTAATTTTTAGTTATAGTCCTTTCAGTGGTAACCTGTCTGAATTTAGGACATTCCTTTGTGTATCAAACTTAAATATTTTAAACCAGAATTTCCTGGATTGGTTTCCTGAGAAGAAGCTGACCAGATCGCTTCTTGGTGTCTGATTATTGCTTTCCTACACAAGGTGGTATGAACAAGCTGCCTCTTTGCCTTGAAATGCCAGTGCCTCTCTTTTTGCTCACAGGGAGACAGTATTCTTCAGTCTAAGTCATTCTTTCTCTTCATTTAAGGAGCTGCTCTGTCTCCTTAGCTACCTTGGGAAATTCTAAGCACTGTTCTAGTAGTATTCTAACCCAGCTCTGTCCAATGCAAATAGAAAGTGAGCCACACTTGCAAGTTTTAATTTTCTAGTAGCCACGTGAAAGAAATAAGAAAGAAACAGGTGAAATAAATTTAATAATACACTATATTTAACCCATTATATACCAAACATTATCATTTCAATATATAAGCATTATAAAAATCTTAATGGGGCATTTTACATTCTTTTTTTCTTTTTTTCATACTACCTTTTCAACTTCTGGTGTGTATTTCATGCTTTAAGCCTTTCTTATTTCAGACTAGCCACATTTCAAGTACTCAATAGCCCTGTGGGGAGTGGCTACCTTACTGGACAGCACAGGTCTAACCAATGCTGAAAGGTATAGAAGAAGCAGGTCCCACATTCACACTTGACGGGACCTTCCCTCCTGCCCAATACCATTACATGCCGTATTGATATTCTATTTGTGGTCTCCCAGGTTGATACTGTGCCAAGAAACCAGGATGAAGTAAACACGGAAGTTAGTTATCAGCTAGAATCATCCTTTCTTAGGATTTGCCTCCTTCTGCTCTGAGTCCTCCATTTGTATCATTTTTTTTTTTTTCAGGGTTAAAGCTAAAGTTCCACCCCCAACCTTATCTTCCAGTGCTCTCCCCTCACATACACCTTTCCTGACATGCTAGGCTTCTTGTGATTCCTCAAACACGTCAGGTACTCTTAGGACTTCTGTATTTGTGGACCCCTCTGCCTGGAAAGTTCTTCCCCAGATGTCCAGGTCTGGCTCCTTCATCTTCTTCAAGGATTTACTTGAAAGGCACGTTCTTAGTGAGCTCTTTCCTCACCAGTGCCATCTAAAATCGTGACCCTACTTTGCTACCAACTCCCTCTGCCGTCTGACACTCCTTATCAAATAGATCTTGTCTATTTTTTTCTGTAGCTTTTTTTATTGCTATCTGATAAGCTTGGTTTTTTTTTGTTGTTGTTGTTTGGTTTTTTCTCTATGATTCCCTTTTTTCCCCTGCCCTGGTAGAATATAAGCCCCGTGAGGGCAGGGACACTGTTCTGTTCATTGCTGTATTCCTACTACCTAAAACCGAGCTAAGCACATAGTAGGCATGTAGCTATAGTTCCTGAATGGATAAATGGATGAACAATACCAAGCCTTTTCTATTTCTAAGAATGTAGAATTCCAATCATAGTATTTAGCAACAGTTGATTAAAATTTGTGAAAGTTCTGAATGCCGCCCTGACCAAGATAAGTAGCTTAATTTGCTTAATTTGGAAGATACAAGCAAATCATCTATGCATTAGCTTTTTTCTGGTTTGGAAGGCCCACTAACAGACTCTTATGTTGTTGTCCAGGTCAGCTAGACCCCTGTGAGAGTCTGGTCAGTGTCCTCAAACACAGACACTGCTCAATTTTAAATGGTGACTTGTTGGGATGTCGGAGCAGATTCAAATTCAAATTCAAGCAGAGTTCTCGAATGCTTTTCCTTCTTTGGAAGTAGATACTTAGGAATTCTCAAAATTTAGGAACACTCAACTTGAGTATTTAATGGGGGTTGGATTACCACCTCTATATTTATAAATCTTCAAACAAATCTTTCCCATTCAGTTTCAGCACGGTGCTTGAGAACGTTGTGAGCATGTGCATGGGGTCAAGGCTGAATGGTAAGAAGGGCTGTTGTTGGCTGGATTCTTGTGGCGAGCAGTGCTAACCACGGGCTTGTGCAGCCAAACAGTGTGATGTGATCCTCCGGCTGCAGAGAGCCTGCCAGACGCCCGAGTCTGGCCCAGCGGTTGCCTGGCTCTTCAGAGGAAAGGCCAGTCTAATTTAGAAGCCAAAAAACTTTCTTTTGTCTTTCTTGTTTTTTCTCCAAGAAGGTGAAGTTTTGAAGGCCTCAGCAGGAGGGAAGTCTTTGGTGTCAGAGAGGCTCTCAGGATTTTCTAACTTGTAGTGTGGAGGTTAGCAAGGAGCTCTTGGTATGTCTTTCCTCTCTCCCTGTCTGCTGTCAGTCCCTGAACATAAAATTGGCAATGACCATAAATATATTTCACACTAAGTCATTCTTTCTAGCAGTGGAGCAGACTCTTACCATTTTCTTGCATGTTCCCAGAGAGGAAATCAAACCTTTGTCAACAGTTTAAGAGTCAAAACTCAAGACTTTTTTGTTTCTAGGCAATGAATCCCATTTCGACTTCCCTTTACCCTCAAGGGTGCCGGAAACACAGTGGGTTTCATATGCTGAGGACGTGCTATTTGGTGAATGAGAATTTAGAATTCTAGGTTAAGAAGGTCCTGTGGTTAGTTTAAAGTTTGGTAAGGTAGTTTTGGATTAAAACCAACAATCTCAAACTTTAAGAAGGTATGTCATCCCCCCGTAAAAAAATAATCAAATACAGGAAGGTTCTTAAACCTTATTCTTATTATATAATAATTCTTATACTCTCAAATTTTAATTAATGTAAAAAAGGCTCTACCATACTTATTTGTTTATTCTGTTCAAGTGTTTATAAAAAATAGAGTTTATAAGAACTTTTGAATTCATTCAGAGAAAGGATATTCTGCCCTGGAATCAGTTTCTCCTTTCTTATGAAGAGCCTTTCCCTCTCAGACCCTCAGTTCTGACCTTATAATCTAGATGGGGGGATATCCAGTCTGTTGACTGTTTTCTTTCTGACCTCATAGTCCACATTGAATGAGTCCAAGTGGACTTTAAGGGCTGATGTTGAACTATGCATAAGCCTGGGGCCTGGGGGTGATGGAAAAACATGAGGGAAGGATGGAGGGAAGGACAGAAACCATAGAGAACTCATTTTATTCTCCAGTCCTCTTTTCCTTTTTCTTTCTTTCTTTCTTTCTTTCTTTCTTTCTTTCTTTCTTTCTTTCTTTCTTTCTTTCTCTTTCTTTCTTGCTTTCTTTCTTCTTTTTTTAAACTTTCTGTTTTCTTCATCTAAATACCTCTTTGGCTTCTTCCACTTCCTCAAAAGTTCAAGAATAACCATGTCTATAAGAAAGTTGGAGACCTTTCCAAACCCTCTAGTAGAGGGTATCCTATCCAGAGCTTTATGTTCAAGATCTGTAAGACTTTTATATTTGTCTGGCACAAATTGTTTAATAATTGTGTTCATTTTTCTGACCTACTAAATGACCCATTTGTAATTTTTTCTGTAACAAAGCTATGAATTATAAAAAATTCATATGTTGAGAGATGAGTTTAAAGATAGCTTAATCAAATTATATTTGAAAAGGAGCTATGTGGTTCAAATATCCCAAGTTCTTATTGCCCCTGTGACTTTGGCATATGTTTTTTAAAGATTTATTTATTTACGAGAGAGAGAGAGTGTATGCAAGCAGGGGGAGGAGAAGGGGGAGAGGGAGAGAGAGAAGGAATCCTCAAGCAGATTCCCTGCAGAGTGTGGAGCCTGACAGGCCTGGATTCCAGGACCCTGAGGTCATGATCTGAGCCAAAATCAAGAGCTGGCCACTCAACCGACTGAGCCACCCATGTACTCTGATTTGGGCATATTTTAATGCAGGAAGTGAAACCATTCATTCCTTTATTCATTCACTCATTCATGTAATAACAGTTTTTACTTTGGACCTACTGGAATCAAAAGCCTGACTGTTCTAAGCGCTGGGAGGACAATAGTGAGCTAGAAAAATAAAAATGTCCACCCTCATGAGGCCTACATTCCAGTGGGCAAGGTAGGCAACAACCAGGAGAAAAAGTGAAATATGTATACGTCAAAGAGTAAAAAATGCTAAGGAGAAAAGCAAAACAGAGAAGGTGGAGAAAATGTTAGGGTGAGGTGGACAGTGATCTTAAATAATGGAGTCAAGAAAGGGCTCACCATTGCCTCACTAGTATATTAGTGTATTATACCCCCAACTCTACTGTGTTTGCAACTAAGAGACACATGTCTGTTCAGTGAAAAGAGGAGCTGATAATTAAGAAATCTCCAGAGATTTGTCTAGACCAGATAATGAATTCAATGTGTGTAAGTATATGGATTTCATATTGCTTATCCCTTTATGAACTGTAAACTGACCCTTTGAGTCATGGCTGTTTGAGGGCTTGCTGTTTTGTGATTTTTTGAGAAGTTACTGATGCAGATGAATTCTGGGTAAACATGCTTTTGATATTTTGCCCACAAAAAATGCTTGCACAAAAATGAAGAAAGAGCATCACCATTCTAAAGAAACAAACCTACCATCTTAAGTAATGGTTGAAACCTATGTAGTACTCCAACAAAAAATGTTTAAACTGAACCTCATTATGAGGAAACAATCAGACAAATCCAAATTCAGTACTGGCCCAGATTCTCAAAAATTGTCAGTGTTGTGAAGGAAAATAAAAATTTGGGCAACTGTTCTAGATAAAGTAGATGAAAGAGAAATGACAACTAAATGCAACACGTGAGCATGGACTAGATCCCGGATTGAAGAAAATACTTTAATAGACATTATTAGGAAAATTGGGAAGATTTGAAGATAGACTGTATTTTCGATGATAGTACTCACTGGTATTCAATTCCTTGAGTGTGGCAGTTATACTGTGGTTATAAAGGAAAAAGGAAAGTGTTCTTAGCCTTAGGAGGTACATGCTTAATTGCTTAATTAAGGGTAAAGATGTCTACAAATGAATTTCAAACAGTATAGAAAAAAGTCTCTCTGCCTGAAAGTATTGCAAAATACTAAAAGCTGGTGTTTCTAGGTGAATGACTTGTGGGTTTTCATTGTATTATTACAACTTCTCTGAAGGCTTAAATTTTTTTTTAATTAAATGTTGGGGTAAGAATTGGACATGGTTGTAAAGTTATTTTTTTGTCATTTTATCAGCTAACCTGTTTCACCATTGTATGATGTTAGCTGTGGATGTTTTATTTATTTATTTAATTAAAAAATTTTTTTTAAAGATTTTATTTACTTTTTTTGAGAGGGAGAGAGAGAGTGTGTGAGAGAGAGCATGAGAGGGGAGAGGGTCAGAGAGGGAAACAGACTCCCCATGGAGCTGGGAGCCCGATGTGGGACTCAATCTGTGGATTCCGGGATCATGACCTGAGCTGAAGGCAGTCGCTTAACCAACTGAGCCACCCAGGCGCCCAGCTGTGGCTATTTTAGTAGATGACTTTATCAGGTTGAGGAAATTCCTTTATATTTCTAGTTCATTGAGTATTTTTAATGTGAATAAGTGTTGGATTTTGTCAAACATATCTTGTGCATTTATTGAGATGATCATGTGGTTTTTTTCCTTTGTTGCATGAATATGGTGTACTACATTGATTAATTTTTATATGTTAAACCGACCTTTCATTTCTGGGATAAATCTTACTTGGTCATAGTGTATAATAATTTTTATATGTTGTTGGGTTCAATTTACTAGTATTTTGTTGAATTTTGTGTCTATATTTATAAGGGATATTAGTCTGTAGTTTTCTTTTTTTGTGATGATGTTTTTGATTTTTTTTTGACTAGGATAATATTAGCTTTATAGAATGAATTGGGAAGTATTCTCTCCAATTTTTTACAAAACTTTGTAAAGGATTTGTGTTAATTTCTCTTTAAACATTTGGTAGAATTCAATACTGAAGCTCTCTGGGCATGATCTTTTCTTCATGGAAAGTTTTTTGACTACTGATTCAGTTCTTTACTTGTCAGAGATCTATTCATATTTTTTATATCTTCATAAGTAAGAGTCAGGAGTTTGTGTGTGTCTAGAAATTTGACTGTTTCATTGTAGATCATCTAGGTTGTTGATATATAATTGTTCACAGTATGCTCTTGTAATCCTTTTTTTATAAGGTCAGTAGCAATGAGCTTTCATTCTTGGTTTTAGTAATTTGAGTTTTTTCTCTTTTTTCCCCATTCGATCTCTCTGTTCAGTTTGTCTATTTTGTTTGTTTCTCAATTCTACCATGACTACTATTATTTTTAAGTAGATATATTTTAACTGTATATATATAGTAATTTCATATTTTCTATATATGAAATAATATATATATATATAATTTTCATAGTCGTTTTCATATATAATTTTCATATATATATAATTTTCATAGTCATTTTCTTAATGGTTTTCCTGGAGATTGTAATTAACATCTTTTTAAATTTTATTTATTTATTTGATGGAGAAATAGAGAGAGAGCACAAGTAGGCAGAGTGGCAGTCAGAGGGAGAGGGAGAAGTAGGCTCTCCACTGAGCAGGGAGTCCGATGCAGGGCTTGATCCCAGGACCCTGGGATTGTGACCTAAACTGAAGGCAGCCGCTTAACCAACTGAGCCTCCCAGGTGCCCCTGTAATTGACATCTTGATTTAAAAATATCTAGTTCAGATTAATGCCACCTTAATTTCAGTAGTATTATATTCAGTAGTATTCAGTTATTGTCATACAAATTACATTCTATATAACTTATAAGCTGTCAACACAGTCTATTATTATTGTTTTATACAGCTTCTTTTAAATATTATAGGAAAAAAGGAGTAAAAAATATATATATTCATGCTGTCTTTTATATTTATCTATGTAGTCACTTTTAATGGTGACCTTTATTATCTTCATGTGGATTTGATTAATGGCTTTCCATTTCACCCTGAAGGACTCCTTTTAGTATTTCTGGTAGAGTAGGTCTGCTAGCAATGAATTCTCCTAGTTTTTATTTATTTGGGAATGTTTTGATTTTTTCTTTGTTTTGAACAAGAGTTTTGCTGTATATAGAATTTTTAAAACAAGATGGGATCGGGAAGAAGACAAACCATAAGAGACTATTAATCCCACAAAACAAACTGAGGGTTACTGGGGTGTGGGGGGGGTAGGAATAGGGTGGCTGGGTTATGAACATTGGGGAGGGTTTGTGCTATGGTGAGTGCTGTGTAATGTGTAAGCCTGATGATTCACAGACCTGTACCCCTGGGGCAAATAATTAAAAAAAAAAAAGAATTTTTGGTTGACAGGTTTTTTTTGTTTTTGTTTTTGTTTTTTTTCCTTTTACTACTTGGCATATGTCTTCTGGCCTTACTGGTTTCCAATAGGAAATCAGCAGTTTATTTTATTGATGATCTCTTGTATGTGATGAGTCACTTTTCTTTTGCTATAATGAGAGAAGATTCTCTCTTTGTTTTTGTCTCTCTACAGTTTGACTCATATATTTGTGGATTTCTTTAAGCTTGTGCTATTTGGAGTTTATTGAACTTCTTGGATGTGTAAATGAATGTTTCTCATCAAATTTAAGAAATTTTGAACATTATTTCTTCATGTATTCTTTCTGCCCTTTTTTCTCTCTCTTCTTTCCTCCCATTATTTATATATGCAACACCTACTGGTGTCACACATATCTCTGAGGCTCTCTTAGTTTTCTTTGTTCTTTTTTCTTTCTGTTCTTCAGACTGGATAATGGCAATTGATCTGTCTTCAAGTTCCCCAGTTCTTTCTTCTACCCGTTCAATCTGCTCTTGAGCCCCTGTAATGAATTTTTTATTCCAATTATAGTTCTTCTCAATTCTAGTATTTTTATTTTGTCCTTTTTAACAATTTTTCTTTATAGAATTTTCTATTTAATGAGACACCATTCTCATACTTTTCTTCTTGAGACATGATTTCTTTTAGTTCTTAGAAAATATTTATAATACCTGAATTAAAATCTAATAAGTACAATCTTTGAGCTTCAGCAGGGATGATTTATATTACCTCCTTTTTGTATACACGTGTGTATAAGCCACACTTTCCCACTTCTTTGTATGTCTTCTTTTTGTTGTTGATGTTGAAAAGTAGACATTTTAAATAATGCCATATAATAGCTCTGAAAATTAGATTTCCTCTTTCAGGGTTTGTTGTTGTTGCTGTTTGTTTTTGTGGTTGTTATTGTTACTTTTTGTTTATTTGGTAACTTTGTGGGACTAATTCTGTAAAGTCTGTGTATTTTGTCATGTATGGCCAATAAATCTCTGCTTAGTTACTTCAGTGGCCAGCTCTTGATTAGACAGAGATTTCCCTGAATATCTTGAACCTGTATTTCTCCCAAGCTTTGCCAAGGGGCTCTGTGTGTGTGTTGGAGCATGCTTTCAATATTCTAGCAGGAAGTTTACAACTCTATTCTGTCCTTAACTTCTTGATTGTGCAAAGCCTCAAGGTCAGCCAGATGTGAGAGATTTGAGCCTTCTCAGGTGTTTCCTGGGGAAGCATACTGTCTTCCACATGTGTGTGGCTTTCTAGATTCCCAGGATTATGTAGGATCTTTTCAAAACCCCATATAGAGAACCATTCCTCAACTTTTCCTTTTAAGTTTTTGGTGAGTGTTTTGTTAACTCCAAATGGTAATGCTGTTTTAGGCAGCTGCTATGTTAAACAATTACTACTGATCATTTTTTAATAAATGCCTTGGGGATAAGATAGAGTGAGCTCTGAGTTGAAGATAAATAAAGACAAATTCTGAGAGTGAAGTTTTTCAGTAAACTTTCAGACAGATGATAGTGACAGATACTTGGGATGGGATATTTGGGGAACCCCAGACCCATTTTTCTCATTCTAATGAGTGGCCTCATTCAGGCTACTGTAGTTGTGAGGTTATTGGCTTTTAAGGCTATCGTAGAGCTGAGTAGAGAGGGACAAGATTAGTGAAAGTTAAAATGCCATAAAGCTTGCTGTTCTTATTGGGATTCGGTTATTTTTCCTTAGTAAATACTCTTCAGATTGTTATAAGCCTTTATTTTCTAGAGCTGTGAAAATGATAATATGATTTTTGATAATTTTTTCATTGTTTTATGGCGGTATGAATTTTCAGAAGTCCTTACTCTACCATTCTGGAATTTTTAAACTGTTCAGAACCATTTATGCTACTTTCACCGTTCATTTTATCAATTTATTTTATTTAAGTACTAGGAAAGTCCTCGAGGTTAAATCTTTTCTTGTGTCCATAAGTTTTTCTCTAAGGTAATGTATTTTTAGAAATATGATTTCTAGGTCAAAAGATATTAATATTCTTAAACTTTTTGTTATGCTTTGCCAATTTGTGTTACACAGATACTCTCAATTCACACTTTAGCTCTTAGTATGTGTAATAAAGGTGTGACTTCATGCATGCTTAGCAACTCTGAAATTATAATATATATTATTTTTCTATTATGAAGTTAGAAGCTACAGAACTCTAATTCCATTTTTTTCTTATTTAAATAAACTACTGTAACAACTAGGATAATGGCCAAAATATGATCTAAATAAAATCATTTTTCCTGAAGTAATAATTGTATTTGCTATTTAAAAACATATATATATATCATGCTAGTTTCACTTTAAAAGCCCTAGAAAAAATATAGATAAAATATGAAGAGTTTTTAAATTCTGAGAGAGATTTTGGTTTATGTCTTCTTAAGTAAGGGTTAGGTTTTATAGTGCATGAATGAATACCTAAAATCATCATATATTTTTTGCTAGGTTTTACTGGAAAGGAGACCTTACCAAACTGTCATTTGCCAAGGGAAAGAAGAAGAAGAATAAAACCAGAAAGGAGATAAAAACAAGCAGCCATAGCTAAATTAATGAGTACTCCAGAAATCAAAATTATCCATCTATGATATTCTCTTTGGGTGATGCTATGCTGCTGGGAGCAGGAGGTGCTAACCTTAACCTGAAGTTGGGTCACTGATGTATTATGCTTAACTAGCAATTGGGTAGATTTGATGGATGGACATTACTTAGTCATTAGTATTATTTGGAAACAATGATGTTTCTTGGACACCGGTATATTGTAATTTTTTCCTTCTTCTTGGGGATACAATTGAAGAGAACTTCAAGAATTTGGTGGCATAGTTTGACCGTTAGTGCAAATTGGCACATTGACAAAGTAATGAATTCATGTTTTATGTGATTGTTCCCTTCTTTGAGAGGTGGAGAGAAGGCCAGGATGAGGGAGATTTGTTAAGCACATTGACTCTTCCATTTGTTTAAGAGTGGACCAGTTCTTATCTACTAAGATACTTTCTTAATATGATTTTCTGAGAATTTTTTCCTAGATTAGGTCAGGATTGAGTGGTGATTAACTGTGCCTTCCTGTATCTAATTCACCGTATTCCTTAACATAAATAAAATAAGATAAAAACATAGAACCTTAGCATTGGAAAGAACATTGAGATAATCTGCCAGGATCGATCCTGGGCAAGTTGTTTAATCATAGATGAATTTTCTTTTCCAGAAAATGAAGAGAGTGTGATAGTCAGTGATAACTCAAATCTTTCTATGCCCTGCTTTTAAGGGGGTTAGAAACTTTATACATATTGCATTAAAATTAAAATTTTAATTTTTTGAATATATTTCATATACACATGTACATCTGATATACATATGTATCATCTGTGCAAGATGATAAATTGTGAAAATGAAGTCTCCCACTCACCCCTGTCACTCAGTCTCTTTAGTATTCTCTAGAAGTAACCACAGCTACTGGGTTTTTATGTATTCTTCACAAATAGTCTATGCATATATAGTCATAACCATATTCATGTCCATTTATTACCTATAACACTTGCAAATGGTAGTATTTTATGTACTGTGTTCTATATTACTTTCTCCTCTTAAGTATATATTGTGTATGTTCCAAATCAATGTGTTTAAGCATTGCATCATTATTTTAAATGGCTACATATTATTCTATTTATAGGTAGAGGATAATTTATTCACGGGTATAGGGTAATTTATTTATGGATGTAAGTATATATTCTTTACAGTTGCTTGATCTTATAAACAATGATGTAATTAATACATATTCGTACATGTTTTATTTCACATATGTAAAAATATTTCTTTAGGATGAATTCCTAGAACTAAAGTTGTTGGATCAAAGTGTACATTTTAATTGTTTTTGGGTACTGCCAAACTGCTCTCCATAGAAATTGTAGTGATTTTTATCTCCACAGTGCGTGAAAGTGCCTGTTGATCTGTTCCTTGCTAATAGAATATTTTTATTGTTTTATTTTGTCAACATGGTTGGTGAAAAATATTATTTTATTGTAGTTTTAATTTGATTTTCTCTCCCTATGAGTGTAGTTTAATATTTTTTATGTACTGCAATTCATCACCTTTAAGGAGCCATTGATTATAAGACTCATCCAGGTTCCAGAAATGCTAACATATAAGAAACAAACTTAGAATTAATTAAATATGATATTTGAGCCATATATATTTCTATTTTTGTTAAATATCTTTTATTTTTTTCTCTACTGTCTTGTTGATCTTTTCTATTGATGTCTAAGGAATTTTATAAATTAAGGAAACTGGCCCTATGTGATATGTATTACATTTTGCAATTTTTCATTGCCTATTCAATTTTTTCATGCAGAATATTTTAGTTTTTATGTAGTTAAATTCATTCAGTTTTCCTTTATTAGCCTCTGGATTATGTGTCACTATGAGGAAGGACTTTTCCACTGTGAGAATAAAAAAATATTTTCCCCAGTTTTTTTCCTTACTATTCTGATTGTTTTATCTTAATATTATGTTACTCATCTTTTCATAATTCTCCAGAATTTTCTTACTATTTTATCCATTTTTAAACAGTATGTTTAGTTCTAAATAGCATCTGGTTGATATATTTATTGCAGTCATGCTTGGACTTTCCATATTAACCAACATATCATCTGACAATAGTAATTTTTACTTCCTCTATAAAGTGTGTTATGTGTTCCAATTCCTCTCTTGTACAGTTGCTTACTAGCCTTTCAAGAACAATGTTAAATGATATTGGTGGTAGTGGATATCTTTGTCTTTTTCCTAAATTGAATGAAAATATCCCTAGTGTTTCTCTCTTACCCATGGGGTTAGTTTTTGGGTTGACATAGCATCACGTTAAGGAAGTATTCATTCAATTCTATTTTATTAGGAGTGAAATTATATATGAAAACAATTCTTGAATGTATTTATTATCAAATGCTCTGAGATTAGACTTCATTTTTTTGAACTCTTAAGGACTGGAAAAGGAGATTAAATAGCTCTTCTGAAATGACCCAAACTGTGTTTCATGAAGGTGTTCTTTAGAGGAATGGGGATTGACTTTCCATTTCTCTAGTAAGGGCCACCTTGGTCATTGCATGCAAGACAAGTGTTTTAATTATTGTCCCCTCCCCTGAAAGTATCAGAGTTGGCTGTTTAACAATATTGTTACTATCCATGTAATGACACTTAGTGTTTAATATAATGAAATGTAAAACATAAATATGATAAAAAAGTGAAAGAGTGTCCTGTGCCTGGAAAAATGTGCATCCCTACAAAAAGTTTGTAAGTGTGTGAGAGAAGTCATTGTCTTTGGTTGCCCTTTCCAGAGAGAAATGTGATGGAAATTCAACAGAAATTTTTTGAGTCAATTTGAATAAAAATATTTTTGGGGGTGTTGATGGGGTAGTCAAAATCGTCCTTTAGTATTTAGCTTATTAATTTAGTTAGACCTGCATATTGAAAAATCACTTGTTATGTAAATGTTATTTGAGGAACATAGCTGTTCTATTCTCACTTAAGAACAATTTTTTAAAAGATTTTATTTGTTTGAGAGAGAGAGAGAGTACAAGCAGGCAGAGTGACAGAGGGAGAAGCAGGTGCCCCCGAATATCCCTTTATGTGCAGGTGTGCGTGTGTATGTATGAAAAGCCCTCATTATCATTCTCTTCCTCCAGAACTTCTTTTTCTTCTACTGATCTCCAAAGCACCTTTCTTGAAATTCTCTACCTAACATGGTCCACGATTGCCTGATGTTGCTGGCTTGCTTCTGGAGACTTATTCTAGCCATCTCTTTTCTATAGTGCCACTGTACTTTTTCTTATTCCATTCTCTAGACTCTGGCATCTCAAGAGTGTAGTCTGTGGACAGCAGGGGCAGCAGCAAACCACCTGGACTCTTGTAGGAGTGCTTTTCAGACTTCCTTGTGTATGTGAATCATCTGAGGATCTTGTTAAAATGCAGATTCTGATTCACCAGGTCCGGGGTGAAGCCCCAGTCTGTACTTCTAACCAGCTGCCAGGTGAAAAGATGTGGTTGGTCCACACTTTAAGGAGCAAGGACAGGGAATGATGCCGTACCTTTAAGGATTTATTAGAAACTCATTTGCCTGCCTCTGAAGGTATCACTGGAAGGAAATAAAAAGCATTTTTTGCATATGCAAAGTTTCACAATAGACTGAGCTCACTCATCCTCATAGTACTCTATGGAAGATGAGTAAAAATTTCCATTAAAGGAAAACCTTTTAAACTGGAATATAAATAAGAGTTTTCCTGGTTTCAGTTGGTCAAGAAAAGCAAGTTTACACTGTACCTTGAAATTCCTTTGGATAAAGAGAACAAGTACATTCCAGAGATCTGGGCCCTTCTTAGAAAAGACTGTTACTTTGCCGAGATTTTTACATTGCTGGAGATATGAAAAATGAAAGCCAAATGCAAAGTGCAGGCCAGAACTCACTGCTTGAGGTTTAAAGCCAGTAATATTTTCCCTGTAAAAATCTCTTTGGAAAGGCTTTCAGATCTGAGTCAGTTAGGGTGAACCCATTTTCCGAAATTTTGTTTCTGGAAGCATTTAATTGAAAGGAAAAACCCCAAGAATGCATCCAGAGTTGAATGTCATGCAGCAATTGGGAGGGCCTCGAAATAGCAACAATGGGAATAAATGAAGCCAAATGAAATCTGCAAATTATTAAGTTGAAATTGGTAAGGGGCATAGAAACTTAATAAGAGGGAAGTAGGGGAAGTCAGTTTTCCAATACAAACTGCACTGAGATGTTGTACAAAGAGGACTGGGAATGAGAAACTTCTGTAAGCTGAAAAGATGGCAAAGGCTAAAAGTTCAGTGGAGACTAGATGCCTCTCATTTTAGTTTGATTTCCTATGAGGGGTTTTAGCCTTAAAAATCCCAGTTAAGAACATTGGGGTGCATATGGCCCTTCTTTTCTCTACATCTGTATCTTTGGGGTAAATACCCAGTAGTGCAATTGCTGGGTCATAGGGTAGCTCTATTTTTGATTTTGTGAGGAACCTCCACACTGTTTTCCAAAGTGGCTGCACCAATTTACATTCCCACCAACAGTGTAAGAGGGTTCCCCTTTCTCCACAACTTCTCCAGTATTTGCCTTTCTTGCCTTCTCAATTTTTGCCATTCTAATTGGTGTAAAATGGTATCTCAGTGTGGTTTTGATTTGAATTTCTCTGATGGCTAATGATGATGAACACTTTTTCATGTGTCTGTTAGCCATTTGTATGTCTTCTCTGGAGGTCTGCTCATGTCTTCTGCCCATTTTTTGACTTGATTATCTGTTTTTTGGGTTTTGAGTTTGAGAAGTTCTTTATGATCTTAGGCATCAGCCCTTTGTCTGTAGTGTCATTTGCAAATATCTTCTCCCATTCTGTGGGTTGCCTCTTTGTCTCGTTGACTGTTTCCTTTGCTGTGCAGAAGCTTTTTATCTTGATGAAGTCCAAAAAGTTCATTTTTGCTTTTGTTTCCCTTGCCTTTCGAGATGTGTCTTGAAAGAAGTTTGGCCGATGGTGAAGAGGTTACTGCCTATGTTTCCTTCTAGGATTTTGATGGATTCCTGTCTCACATTGAGATCATTCATCCATTTAGTGTTTATCTTCATGTGCAGTGTGAAAGAATGGTCCAGTTTCATTCTTATGTATATAGCTGTCCAGTTTTCCCAGCACCATTTATTGAAGAGACTTTTTTTTTTCCATTGGATATTTTTTCCTGCTTTGTTGAAGATTATTTGACCATAGAGTAGAAAGTCCATATCTGGGCTCTCTACTTTGTTCCATTGGTCTATGTGTCTGGTGTTGTGCCAGTACCATGCTGTCTTCCTGATCACAGCTTTGTAATATAGCTTGAAATCAGGCAACGTGATGCCTCCAGCTTTGTTTTTCTTTTTCAACATTTCCTTAGTGATTTGAGGTCTTTTCTGGTTCCATATAAATTTTAGGGTTGTTCTAGCATTTTGAAAAATGCTGTTGGTATTTTGATTGGGATGGTGTTGAAAGTATAGATTGCTCTGGGCAACATAGTAAATTTAACGATGTTTATTCTTCCGACCCATGAGCATGGAATGTTTTTCCATCTTTTAGTGTCTTCTTCAATGCTAATAGCAGCAATGTCCACAATAGCTAAAATGTGGAAAGAGCCAAGATGCCCTTCAACAGACGAATGGATAAAAAAGATGTGGTCCATATACACAATGAAATATTACTCAGCCATCAGAACGGATGAAGACCCAACTTTTGCATCAACATGGATGGGACTGGAGGAGATTATGCTAAGTGAAATAAGTCAAACAGAGAAAGTCAATTATCATATGGTTTCACTCATTTGTGGACCGTAAGGAATAGTATGGAAGACATTATGAGAAGGGGAAAATGAAGGGGGAGAAATTGGAGTGGGAGATGAACCATGACAGCCTATGGACTCTGGGAAGCAAATGGAGAGTTTTAGAAGGGAGAGGGGTGGGGGAATGGGTGAGCCTGGTGATGGGTAGTAAGGAGGGCATGGATTGCATGGAGCACTGGGTGTTAAATGCAAACAACAAATCATGGAACACTATATCAAAAATCAATGATGTACTATATGGTGACTAACATAACAAAATTAAAAAAAAATCCCAGTTAAATGGTAGTCCTCAATGCAACCTCTTATAATATCTCACAAAAATATCCCCCAAACCTCAAAGAATGTACTCCAGAATTTTGAAAATTGACATAGGCAGAAATCTAATTTGTTATTTCAAAGGAACTGGCATTAATCATAAGGCAAATGGGGCTTAGTTAAAGAAATGGACTTCCTTTTCAGTTTATGACATAATTTTTCCTTTGTTGAAACTGTCTGCCAGAAAAAGAGCTGATGTCCTGAAACTCCTGTTCCTCATTCTCCTATCTGACACCGCCCCCCAACACATACACGCACGCACGCAGAGAAATCCAGACATCGTTTCCTTCTATATACTTGTGGATGCTCCCATGCAGGAAAACCCTAGAGAGAAATAAAATCAAAGAAAATATCGATAATATGCCAATAAACAAAATATACCAGCACCAAATTACACCAATAAAGTATTCCTATAACAATGGTCACAACCAAATAAAATGATCAAGGATGAACAGTAAGCTTAAAAAAGAGAGAGAAGGAAAATCAAAACTGTCAATCATGAGAGTACATCAAATTGGGTTTAACTCTCCATTAAAAATGGTCTCAAATGGAATCAATACTAAAAATTTGCAATCTATTGTTTCTAAACTATATTTTAAAAATTATCAGCTCACACTTTCTGAAAGGGCGGTGTCTTTTACTGCCATCTCTTTTCATTGTCAGACTTCTAGAATCCCTAGATGTTTCAGCTTGGAAGCCCTGGCTCAATAGCAGGCAGACATGGCTGAAAAGAACCCAAGACTTAGAAATTCATGCAGAGCACTGTGTTGAGCCCTCTCTTCTGGCCTCCAGCTGCCCTCGCTCATGTCTGCTGGTTTATTCCTCAGGTACCGTAATAGAACTTGGAATACTACCAGCACCCCACTCACCCTGCTTCTCTGCAGTTCCCTGTCTCAGCAAGTAACACAGCACTTTGTTCACTTGAAAGTCAGGCACCCAGGATTTATACTCTGCACCTCCTCCTTCTCCCCACTTCCCACCATCCTCCAAGTCCTGTAGAATTTGTAGCATAAATATTTCTTGAATCTATTCCTTTCCATCTTCACTGCTTCCATTCCAGTTTAAGCTTGTCATCACTCTGTTGATCTCCAATGAAGGCTTCCTAACTAGGCTTCTTATCTTTGTCATTTTTATTTTGTTCTTTTTGTTTTAATAGGCAGATCTCTTATATTTTTTCTTTTCTTGGATTCTTAAAACAACTCTATTGAAATATAATGTACATACCATAAAATTCACTGGTGTCAGTGTACAATTCAGTGACTTTGAAAGCAAATTAGAGTTGTACAAGTATTACCCAAATCCCACATTCTTTTCTCAAAACTTTTATAATAAAAATTAGTATATTCAAAAGTAGAGAGAGTAGGATAGTGAGCTCTTATGTACCATTAATGGCCATCAACACATTGTCCATCTTGTTCCGTCTGGACCTCCAACTACTTTCCTCATATACATTGGATTTTATTGAAGCACCTTCTAAATTTAAGATTATTTCATCTGTAAAATTTTCAGTATGTATTTTTAAAAGATAAGGACTTTTATGAAAAAAAGAAGCATCAATACATGACTGCACTTTTTTTAATTTTTAATTTTAAAAAATATTTTATATATATTTTTGACAGAAACAGTGAGAGAGGAAACACAAGGAGGGGGAGTGGGAGAGGGAGAAGAAGAAGCAGACTCCCCGCCGAGCAGGGAGCTCGATGTGGGGCTTGTTCCCAGGACAGAGCCGAAGGCAGATGCTTAACGACTGAGCCACCCAGGCACCCCCATGATCACACCTTTAAAAAGCTACCAGTAATTCCTTACTATTATTTGAATCTTCAGTCAGCATATAAATTTCTCTCTCACTTTTTTTTTTTGTATAATTGTTATGTTTGGATTCAAACAAGGTCCATATATTACAGTTGGCTTATATGTCTTTTAAGTTTCTCTTAATTCAGAGTTTCCATCTCCCTCTTTTTTGGTCATTATAATCTATTTGTTAAAGAAATCAAATCACTTACATACTAGAATTTCCCATGTTCTAGATTTTCTGATGTCATTCCCATGGTGTCATTTAGTGTGTTCTTCTGTCCTTTGGAAATCTGTAGTTCTATCTAGAGTATTGATCAGATATAGGTCTGATTGTCTAGAAAGAATGTATCATAGTTGGTATCAAGAACTTCCATTGGGAGGCATCTAATGTCTGGTTGTACCTATTTTTGTGAAGTTAAGTTTGATGTTTGGATTCAGGTGTTGTCAGCCTGATCTATCCATTTGAAAGTTTCTCATCAACCTTCCCTCTAAGAGTTATAGCAGCCATTGATAACCATTGCCTATAGCCAAAAGGCAGCTGCCATGAAGTTTTATTACAAATTAACCTTTTAAAGTGAAAATTGGATCACATTTTTCTTCTGCTTAAAACTCTTAGAGCCTTTCCATAGTTCCCTCTCCTTCCCCTTATTGTACAAACCAGTGAATCTGATTATAATCTGGTGGGGTGATTTCCTTGTCCACAGATTACTTTGCAAGTCCCATGAGGATATGGACTGTGTCTCCTGTCCCATGTCATTGAAAGCTTAGGACAATGTCTGACAAATACTAGTGCTCATGTGACACTTGTTGGGTGGATGTAATGAGTTAATGAACTAACAAATTAAATCAAAGGGGGATTGCGGCATCTATAAAAAAGGCAATGTATGTTTTTTTCCTCCCTTGAATGTGGGAGAATATGAAAAAGGCAAGTAGAGACTGAACAAACCAGAAGGAGCAAAGTCAGGAGGAGCTGGTTTTGGAAGAGTCATTGTGTTTTTGACGGAGGTGACAGTGCGGTCAGAGATGTGTAGTAGTAGTCACTGTTTCCAGAGAAGGGGCAGCAGATGGGAAGCTTCCTGAAATGCACAGAATGACTTTAACATGTAGGGGACCAATTGAGGAGGGATATCCCTGAAATAAGACGTGTTGTGCTTTGTGAATGTGAGCAGCCCTGGGTCTCCTTTCAGTGGCCCTTGAAGACGGCATCGTGATGCAATGAATTTGGGTCAAAGCAGCCCATTCATCTGTTGGTCTGCGGAGCTTCCTGGCGACATGTACAGTAGCATATGAGGCCACTACCATGGAGCATGGAATTTCCTCACCTCTGGGGAGACTTAGCCCTGAAAACACCTAGTCTAGGAATTCTGGTTGGGCAAATTAAGGTCTTATAGGAAAATGATATTGAGGACTGAAGGTTGTCAGGAAACTTCTGAAAACCTTTATAAATGGTTTATATGTACACTAAGGAAAAGATTCAAGTCAGTACAGTAGAGAGACTGTGTATTTTATATCAGCAAGAATAGAATTGAATAATTCATTTTCATTTATCATTAATTTTAGCTTACTGGCATAATTTTGATATTTTCTTCTTTTTAAAAGGATGCTTACAATTTTGTTTCACTTTCTTATCAGTAATATGCCCTCTGGGAAGTAACATTTCTATCCCCCCGTGATGTCCTTTTCCCTAGAGGGGAAGCAGAAAATTGAATACGCATGTGATCAATAAAAAACCTCTCATTTCATGCTCTGTATATCATGACTGTGGAGGTACTCTAAAGGTTCATCTAAGTGTGTGCTGAGATTCTTTCAGGCTAAGGGACAAATATATAGAGTTGAATATAGCATGGAAGATAAAAAAACAAACAAGCAAACAAACAAAACTGGACTTTGGTGTCAGAATACCTGAGTTTGAATTTAAATATCACCCCCACTGAGCTGTGTGATCTTGGACAAGTTACTTCACTGCTCTGTGCCTTTGTTTCCTCATCTGTAGAATAGGACAATAATAATAATACTTCACAGTGTTGTAAAGATTGAACGATTTATTAAAAGTGCTTAGAAGAGTGCCTGTTACATAGTAAGAGGTATAAAAGTGGTACCTACAAAGATTGATGTTGTTATCCATGAAATAAATCCATGCCCATGAGAATTTTACCTATAGGGAATCTGAAGTAAGTGAGGAGTGCTCAGTGTCCCTAATAACCTCTAGATTCCTGTGGATAAAAGTACCTCCACAGTAACTTCTGTGACAGCACTGTCAACTCTCCTTTTGTGAGATGTAAGAGGTGGAAATGAAAAAGTTCAAAAGGGGACATGTACCTTTGAGCACACGAAAACTTTGATTAGAGTTAATACTGGTTTTTCTCAATTGTTTGCTATTTCCGACCAGAAAGGGCTTCTAGTGAAGACAGAGTGTTCTAAACCTGTGGGGCTGAACAAAGGGGTGTATTTTCTGAGTCTAGAACTCTTAGACCCCTCTTCCTAGAAATAGGGCTCAAGCAGAGATATCTAAGGGTGTGCCCCACCTTTCCAGTGCTCCTGGGAAAAAACACACATTTTTATGAGCAGGTAAAGTAACATTTTGGGCTTTGATATTTCATTCAGATATGAGATTAGAAAGCTGGCCTCTACCCTGTACTCCCACCCCCACCCCATGAGAACACTATAAGTTTTAAGTCTTTAAGGAAAACTCAATTAGGACCATAATCTATCCCCTGATCATTTTTATTGCACAAATGAAAACTTCTGTTTTGGGTGGTGTTTATCGTTCATCCCACATATTTTTTATCCTCTCTCCAGGAAAGTAATGGGATGTTTGCCAGTTACTTTACTGAAATAAAGAGACAGCATGGTTCAAATATCCTTTGATCCCCAGGGACCACATAAAACAGACCTGGGAGAGTTTTCTACTGTGATTAGTTCTTTTTTTTTTTTAATTTTATTTGTTTTAGATTTTATTTATTTATTTATTAGAGAGAGCGAGCGAGTGTGCACGAGCAAGGGGAGTGGCAGGCTGAGGGAGAAGTAGGCTTCCTGCTGAGCAAGGAGCCTGATGTGGGACTTGATCCCAGACCCTGGGATCATGATCTGAGCTGAAGGCAGACCCTTAACTGACTGAGCCACCCTGAGCCACAGGGATCCCTGTGATTGGTTTTTGAATAATGATTCCCTGTGTCTATAATCACTTTACTTACCCTCTGAAAGTTCAAACTTACTTGTTTGATGCAATGCCTGAAAAATTAAAGGACATTGTTAAATCGGTCTGAAATTTCTAAAATTCAGCTTTCCCCTCTCTTTCAAAATTAGAGCAGTGTTTGCCCTTGTCCCATCTCTGGAACTTTTTCAGCTCTCCATGATTCTGAGATTACTGACTGCATTTTAAGATCATATCTTCAATTCCTTCTCATTTCTGGCGTGGAATTAATTTGGATGTGGAGTGACACTTAAATTTATTTAAAGTGATTGAGGTGTGTCTTTACTACCTTGCATATATTGGATGTTAAATTCTTCATAATGTGTTGTCCTCTGGGTTCCCAATTTTCCAGTTTTATCTGTGCAGTTTCCTGCTCAGACAAAACAATTTGTTCATCTTGCAATTTTGCCAAATGTGGTCTTTCAGCTCTTCGGAAAAGCAAGGGGTGGTTTATCACTTAATATATATTTATTGCAAATTCAGAATTTTCAAAGTAAAATGTTAATGTTAGTCAATATTATTATTGTTTTATTAGAAGCAACAGAAATCAGTTTAATTTTAAATCAGAAATCAACTTGATATTCAACCAGAAGGAATTTGGGGGACTTTACATAGACTGGGTAAAGCAGGAATTGGAGAATTGTTAGCTTCCCTGTGGAGCACCAGGCACTCCCCAGAGGTTGTCTGTTTTCTGCGCTGGTTGAGCAATGTGAGTTAGTCAGTGGTCTCTATTGCAGGCTGATCATTGGAACTTGGGGAAATTCTGGTTCAGTTAGGTAGAAAGTAGCACTTGGGATCAGAAAGTTTTAAAACGCTGCCTGGAGGTGCTAATGACTGGCTGGATTTGGGAACCATGGAGTGAAGCAGTGTTTGTCACATTTGAATCTTCCGAAGTGCTTGTTAAAACTCCAGTTGCCAGGCCTGGTCCCCAGAGGCAGAGATTCAGTAGGTCTGGGGCAGGGCCTGAGAATTTGCATTGAAAAGAGCTCCCCGGTGATGCTGAGGCCACCATTCAGGCTTTGAGAACCACCAAGAGCGAAAGGGCCAGCCATCGGTTGTTGCCATAGAAGGCTGCATGCCTAACGTTTTTCTTACTGTTTCTGAAATATTAACCTCGCTGCCATCTATGTGATGACTCTCTCCTGGGAGATCCAGTCTCTTCTGCTGGGGCCTCCACCAAAGATATTTAAACTTGTTAACGAAAGCCACTAGTTGTTTCATGAACGAGTAGTGGGGAAGGGAGCATTTACTTTCACACGGCTTGAAATCCACTACTTATCTTGTGGGTGCTGGGATCTGGCGGTGGCCTGAGCTGCATTTACCAAATTCAAAGTCACCAGTAACCACACCCAGCTTGCTCTTCAACCTTCCTTGGTAGGAGAAAACAGAGAAGTTTTCATCTGTGCAACAGAGAAGGTTTGAAGGCTCAAGTTATGGGCCGCAGAAAAATAGGTTGCCTTCAAAGGAGAGACCTGGAAATATGAGAGAACATTTCCTCTTTCAGCGACCAAATGGAAAACTGCTATTTTCTGCCACTCCCCAACCCCACTGCCCTAAAATATAAAAGGAAATCTTACCTTTAGCACATACTGAGAACTTTTAGATGGTTCTAACCTTTTAAAGTTAGCCTGAGCAAGCAGAGATCTAGTGTTAAAGGTGGGCTCAGTTTTATGACCTTCAGGTCCTCGTTTAGAAAGTCTGTCTGAATCTTACCATCACCTTGGAAAGGCCCTGGCAAAATTCTGCACACCTCGCAAAAGTTTAGAGATGAAACTAGACACCAGGACGGGTTCCATATTTCACTTAAAATCCTAAATGTGGCTCGCACTTGTTGAACACTTCAAGTTTCTGATCCTTTTGATGCAGGTCTGCCTTGACTTTATCGCAAATACTTCCTGCGATGTTTCATGCTGCAGAGAAACTGTGTTGCAGTGGAATTTTTCCTTGGAAGTTGTTTTACTTTTTCCCTGTAAATCTGGAAGATGAAAGACAGATTCCCAGGAGGCAAAAATCACCAAACAAAACTGAGAAAGAAAAAAGACAAAAACCATGTGGCTTTATGCCTTGTATTCCTTGTCTCACCTTGGAACTGAAGTGTGCTGCTTGCCTTGACTCAGAAAGGGGTTTGATGGGTGAAAATACAAGTTAGCAACAGGAAAGAATCCAGCACCTGATTTGCTTGTAAAATCCTCCCCAGTGGTCAGAATGGGAAAAGAAAACTGCAGGTTTCCAGAAGACTGAGGAGCAATAGCCCCACAGATGGATGGTCTGCTTGACATCTAATTTAGTTATTCCATGGAAGAGTCAGTCTGGGGAATGGGTGTGCTGCTTTGGAAAGGAGTTGCTTGCAGGGCTGCGTCACTGGGTGTAGAATATAGCTTTGGAGAAACTGAAAAAGAGCATCACTCCTCCTACCAACTTCCAAACAGCTTGTATACAATGGAGACTTGAGTTTTAAGCCTTTCATAAATCACATGGTATGGACAGCTGGGGTTAGAAGGAATGTTAGCAGACCAGGAGCCTCTCTCTGGTCAGGGGACTAAGATCAAGAGCTCTGCTACCCGAGGTTGACTCTTGTCTCAGCAGCCCCTTCAGATTTTACTTCTGGGAGACGAGACCCATTAAAAACATTTTTTCTTCCCTATGATCTATGTCATTTGTACTCTCAACCTCAGTAAAGTCCTTGGAGGATGAGCTCACACAGCCTTCATGGAATGCTGCCTGATGTTGCTGAGTTTAGTTTCCTCCTTGGAGTGATGTCACGGGGACAAAACCATCCTTCTTATATTCAGGAGAGTTTAGGTAGCAAGGACCACTCATGTGGTCATTGATTCATTTCACAAATACACATGGAGCTCTATTGTATGCTGGGCCTTGTGCCTCACAGGGGGCACCATTGTGGATAGGACTGAGGCAGTTCCTGCTTCAGGGAGCTGTGGTGAAAAATGGAAGTCAATAAACTAGCAATTACAGAACAGTATAGCAAGGAGCACAAAATGGGATGCAGTACTTGGCAGCTCTACACATGAGTGAATGGTCCTCAGAGACTAGTAGAAAGTGCCAGTGAGTCTACATGGGGGAGGAGAACTGACCTTCGCTGGTAGGGAAGGGAGGGAGAAAAAGGAGCTGTTCTTTAAGTTTTTCAGAAGTCGCAGCAGGCTGAAATCTGGAAAATGAATGTTGGTGTGCCAGAGGAAAGAAGAAATTGGAAGGGAAGAGCAGAAAGAACAGCGTGTGCAAAGGCTCAGGGACCAGAGAAATCATGAAACATCTTAGAAATGGTTTAGGATGAGTGCAGTGGGCAGCGGAAGCAAGAGGGGGCGAGAAGTAGTTAGGGATTTCTTTATCGACTTTTATCCTGAGCACAGGGATCCCGAGGCCTGAGAGGTTTAAGCAGTAAAAACTGGATCAGACTAACCCCCCCGGGGAGATAGAAAATGGATTTGAGGGTGGGACGGTGGCAAATGTGTTCAGTTTCTCTTGTCTCCTGGATGAGAAAAGTCATCCGGGATCTCCGACTTGTCTGATGGTTGAGGCCATGGGAATAGATGACAGTTACCTCTGGAAGCATATGCAAGTAGGCAATGCTCAAATCTTAGTTTATTTAAGAATCATGTGCAGTGCTTGTTAAAAACGGAGGGTCCTGAGCCCTACCCCAGGGATTCTGATTCTGAAGATCTGGGCGTTCCACAGGAATCTGTGTTTTACCCAAACTCTCTACATTATTCTGATGCCTGTGGTCTGTGAGCCGTACTTGGAGAAAATAAACCTTGGAGATAAAATGAGAAGTCCTTGGAGAGAACTTGAGGGGCAGAATGATTGAACTGAATTACCCAGAATTATTTCCTTAGGGAAGTGTCTGCTGAGTCTCCGCAGGTGAGAGTGCCAGTCAGTAATGGGCAAAATGAGGACAAAGCTATTGTCAGCGTACTTTGCAGTCAGCATGGATCTTCCAGTGGGATTTTACCTTTTATACATGCATTTCTTAAACAAGAAAATCAAATTATCCCTCCTCTCTGAAGGGCACACTTCTTTGGGAAAAAAAAAAGAGCATACACACACACACATGCGTATATACACATGCTTATGTTATAGGGGTGTGTGTGTGTGTGTGTGTGTGTGTGTGTGTGTGTGTGTGTGTGTGTAAAGAGAGAGCCTTAAGACAAAAATACAGGGTTAGTTTAACTGGCCCTTTACATTCCAGTTTGTTAATTGCTTTATAAATACCCGTGTTCGAGGTAGCAAGATATGCTTCACAGATCTTGATGCAGTAGAATCACAAACTCGTGGAAGAAATGGCTCTTTATTTGGACAAAGCTAATGGAAATATGGGAAGAGGATTTTAAACATTTTTTGAAACCGTTGGAAAAGTATTTTAGCATGACTAGCTCCTTAACATGAGTTCCAGCCACTGATGTTTATTATCTCTGAATTCTTTGGCAACACCGAATGATCAATTGTAATGAAGGTTTCTTTTATCTAATTAAGTGAGACTAATTGGTTTGTGTGCTTTTGTAATAGCATGTTCTTTTTTTAAATTTTAGATATTCCCTCAGTTAAAAGATTTCAATCTGACTTAATGAATTCAAATCTAATCAAAGTGAACAATTCTATATAGTCATGGCCCTAAGGAGAAGTAGTATTTATTTGGCTTTATGTATGTCAGGGACTGTGCCTGATGTTCAGGTGACATTTTGCTTAATTTTTACAACAATCATTGGAGGTAAGTATTTCCATTTTCACATGAAGCAATTGTACCTCTACTCACGTGAGAATTAAGTGACTGAGCTAGAACTGGAACTGAAGTCTGGCTGCAAAGCAGATTTTCAAAGAACTTGTTGAATTGTAACTCTTGAATTCATTTTCTTATGCTTTACCGAAGGTACTGGATGAGCATTCTTTTCTTATTGACTTGTATGGATGCAGTAGAAATGTAAAAGGTATTTGTTGGGTCCCCTGTTAATACTTTATTCTTACAGGCATGGTTATTCCAAGAAAATGCCAGTTTGTCTAAGCTGTACTTATCTTTTGTGTTTGGGGCATTCATTCATTTATCCATTGAATATTTTTTGAGTGTCAGCTACTGTGGAAGTTTGAAATGTAGCAGTGAACAAGAGGTGGGTTCCCTGGCATCAGGGAACTTACTTTCTTTCGGAATATTGTTGCTTTTGACATGTGGTGGCCTGATGGGATACTAGTGAGTGACAGGTGGTATAATGACTCTTTAAAAATCTAATGATTATTCTGCTCCACGGTGCTTCTCAATCATGGCTTCTAGAGTCATCTTGGCATTAACGAAAGCTGTCCAACCTATGTAGAAACTCCCAGAATCCTGTTATCAAATGATGAGCCTTTTAGGGATTCTTTTTAAATTACAGGACTCAGGGAGCTGAGTTGTTTAATTTCTAAAATATTACAGACTTGTAACTGAAGATATTCCCATTCAGTAGGAGTCACTGTTCCTGTCTCATTTCGCTGTGTTCTGTGAGGGACTACTTCTAGGGATCACTTCCCATGTTTTGCCTTCCCTTGTCCTCCGCTAGGTTTGGGGGAATTCACAATGACGAGATCTACTCAGGCAACCTCTTTCTCCATTTTCATGGCCTCTAGGAGAGATAACTCTTAAATTCCATAAGGCAATGGAGACTTTAAAACATTTGAGGAAGAATCTGAACTCTCTTATGAAAGTTTTCTTAATCAGGAAACTCCAACTCAGTATTTAATGCAAATCTTTTTTTAAAGTTCTACAGGACATATAATGGACCCTTGTTATAGCCAGCTTTCTGAGATCTGCTGCTCAGCCCAAAGAAGAAATAACCTGCAAGGGTAATTTAGATTTGGCTTCACTTAACAAGATTATGACTGAGTGGACCAATCCCTTTAACATTTGCCAAAAAAAAAAAAAAAAAAAAAAAAGCCAGGAGAGGAGGCAGAAGAGGATCTATCATGTTGGTAAAATGCTCAAACATCTCTTGCCTTTTCCCTGTAATAGCCCAGAGTTTTATCTCAGATACAGTAGTTGTCTCATGCTGTCTGTGGTGATAATGTGACTGATCACCCTTCTGGGCTTCCCCTTGGAAGTCAAAAGTGAATGGTAATATAATTCTTGTCACAAGGGTTGATATGTGATCTGAGGGGCTTTGAGCCAACTTGGAATGCTCTTTGAAACTAACAGTAAAGTGAATTAAGACTGAGGGGCCCACAGTGGAAAGGTATAGCCTAAGGGGGCATGGGCTGAACTTCACATGAGAAAGGTCCTCTCGAGTAAGTGGCTTTACTCTGGAAGCATCCAGTTAATCCCCTTCATGTTCATGGAAGCCTTCACATTTTCCCTGGTGACATCACAGAAATATTGGCTTAATGATACACAAATCATTTATCCTGTTCACACCAGTGCCCACAGTTGTCACAGTTTGCCACGGAGAGAGAGCTTGTCCTCAGATGTTGTTGGGGACCCAGGATCCTCCATTAGAACATCTCCTTGTTGTAAGGCTTAATCGGCACTGATGATGTGTGATGGACCTGGGATGAAAAAATGGAGCTTATTCAGTGTAGGATACAAATCTGATATCTGTGGGTTCTGCAATTTTCTGTGTTCTTTTGCTGGTAGAGGGGCAAATTATTCTAGTAATTCTGATGAATCTGTTAAAGAAGATACTTAGAACACCTCTAGGCAAGGGTTTGACTCTTGATTCTTCTCTAGGGTTAGGTAATGAAGGATTTCCAGAACTGTGAAGGATACAAATGCATAGCAATTTGTAAGCAGTGACTCAAAGGTTCTGTTGTAATGAATAGAGAAAATGGACCTGTAGACTCCACACAAATTATATTTATGTAATTGCTTGTTATAAATAAGACTAAAAATGGTTTGTTCCCCCTTAACATAAAAAACATGTACCCCCTAGAATGGTTTGCCAATGACAGCATGAAATTTGGGGTGCCTGGGTGGCTCAGTCATTAAGCATCTGCCTTCAGCTCAGGTCATGATCCCAGGGTCCTAGAATTGAGCCCTGCATCGGGATCTCCACTCAGTGGGAAGCCTGCTTCTCCTTCTCCCACCGCCCCCCCTTGCTTGTGTTCCCTCTCTTGCTGTATCTCTCTCTGTCAAATAAATAAATAAATAAATAAAATCTTAAAAAAAAAGAAAGCATGAACTTTAACTTGGCCTTTTAGTTAAGTGATTTGTAATGTTTGAAATGATATTATGAAATGCTTTCTTTGATTTCTGAACATGTGCTTCTATTTGTCTCGGGAATACAGTGGCTCTCAGATGTGATAGCTGTCAGGGAAGAGGCAGAGGATAGGCTCAGAAACTTGAGGTACAGTTAAGCAGAACTGTCGGTGAAACCTTTACAGCTCATCTTCAGATAGGTTAGTGCCTGTGGCCCGAGGTGGAGACAACCCAGGAGGTGAGGGCTGGATCATCTTTAGGAAGTTCCGCCTACAAGAAGGAAGCTTATACCTCTTAGCATGGGGTTCAGGGGCAGAGAGAGAAGTGATTCTAGGTCTAGGAGGCTAGGAAGAAGTATTCAGTGATTAAAAAGGGGCTCATGCAAAAGCTTAGCCATAAAGAATGAGTCATGTTGGGTGAGGGCAGAGTGGAGACTAGTACTATTTTCAGGTGACAGGCTTGTTTATCTATGAACCAGATTTAAAAAATAGTAGGAGAGCCTAGAGTTGCTCTCCTAGAGTTCATGAGTTGCTAGTGCCTAAAAGGAAAAACTCTGGAGATAGAGCTACCAAGATATTTCTAACCTACCTGTTAGGGTTTTACCTTTGTTTGGGAGCTGAAATGGGGTTTATCAGTTAGCTCGTCCAGCTCCAGGGAATCTGGAAGGGCAGGGGATGCCCAAGACCAGGAGGTGTTGGGATAAAGAGTCAAGAAGTCTTGGAATTTCAGGAACAATTCCAGATCACCGACACTGAGTTTAGCATTAGAATATTACTCCTGGCCCAGCCTAGCAAGAAAGGTGATCCAGTATCCAGTACCTCTGGGGAGCTGGGAAGGTAGAGGCTTGAGACTGATTGACCCCCTACTTTCTTTTGCCCTTATTGGTCTGGGAACTGGGACAGGGCCATGGCTCTAGATAGACACTTTTGGAACAGTGGTAAGATAACAGGATGAGGTAGAGTCAAAGGATGACTCTGTTAGTCTGTGAGACATTCCAACTGCCATCATTGTTATGAATCACAAGTTCTCCATTGGATTATTTCTTCTTTGTGAGTCAACTTAATGCAAGGATTTCTGGGGTTTTAAAATGAGGGGAATATGGAAACTTCTCATTTATCTTTCTTTAGAGAGAGATTCTAAACAAGTAGCTAAAAATACTATGTTGTTGACTGTAGCACATCAGGTCTGATTCTTATAGGTCCTGGTTCACTCAAGACAATGACCATCTTGGGAGGACATCCCACCTGAAGCATATTGGAGGAGGGTTAGCTGGTGTCACATGGCTATCAGATTGATTACCAAGAATCAGAGTCACTAAAATGAAAATGGGCACTGTGTTTATTTTTAAAAGTACTTTGTTGGTCTTCTAGGTTGAAGTTGATGACAGATGTGTTTTTAGAGAAAAAGTACAAACTCTGGAGACACAAGCATCTGCTCTTTCTCAGTCCTGCCTCCTGGGTTTAGACTGCATTTTTTTTTTACCCACACAAAAGGCTTTCTCTTTTTCTACTGAATACCTGAAAATATGAGTGTAAATGACTAATATGGATTCTTGACAGTTTTCCCGGAACAAAACTGGTGTTTTCAGGCTTTGATTGCCTGTATATCGTTGGCTCTGTGGGTGGTGCTGATTTTCCCTTTTTCACTCTGTAGCCCATATGGTATTACAGTCCACTAAGTGAACTTGCCGACTTAAGTGATGATGTACAGTGTTTCCCTGGGACCATAGAGTTCATTTTTGTGACCCAAGTGCGCTGCTATACTTTGGTTTGTTTATCATGGTTATAAGAATTACTTCATGGAGGTAGACCTCAAGAATGTAAAAGTCAAGGCATCTGAGTCAGCGGTTCTCAAAGTGTAATCCCATGGACCCCTGGGAGTCCTTAAGACTGTTTTAGAGGGTTCACGAGTTTTAAAACTATTTTTATCATAATACGAAGACATTATTTGCCTTTTTTGCTATGTTCACATTTACACTGATGGTGGGTAAAAGTGCTAGACTCTTAGTGTGGATCAAGGCAAAGGCACCAAAGTGGTCATTATATTGGTCACCGTCATGTACTCTTAGTTAAAAAAATTTTTAAAGTCATTTTTACTTCAAAATGTCCTTGATGAAATAAAAAAAATTATCTGCTTTTAATAACTCTTACCCTTGAATACATACACATCATTGTAACATTGGAAGTGTGCAAAAACAATACTGCTCAATATTGAAATACAGTGGATATCTCTAAAAGAAAAACACTTACGTGTTTATTTGAGTTGTGAGCTGAGCCAGACTTTTTTTTTCATGGAATACCATTTTTACTTGAGAGAATGACTGACAGGCAAATTATTCAGACTTTGGAATTTGGCAGACTTTTCCTCAAAAATTAAAAAAAAATGAGTATGTCACTTTAAAGAAAACAAGTGGCAGTCTAGTGATAGATCATCAGTGATAAAAATTTGAACTTTCATGTGAAAATTGGAATTTTGGGAAACTTGTATTTGGGAAAATTGGAATTTTAGGAAACTTGAAACTGCGTGCCTGACATATTTCTCATACTTAAAAGACTTTTATAAAGAGACAAAAGGTGACATTAATAAATGTAATTTTTTTGATATTTGATAATGAAATACACCAACATTGAGGAGATCTGCTTAAATCAGTATTTTCCAAATAACCAATACATAGCATTACAAAAATCATGCATGGGGAAAATTTCCACTTAGAGTACAAGATATGGTTTCGAATTTCACATTACAACCAACCTTTAAGATTGTCAAATTTTGGTATAGTATCAAAGAAGAGTATCCACGATGATATGAAATGGCTCTTAAAATCTGCCTCTATTTTTCAACTACAAATCTGTATAAGGCTGGATTTTCTTTATATACTGCACCTAAAATGGCATATTGCAATAAATTAAAAGAAACAAGTAGGAAAATTCAGTTTTCTTCGGTTAAGCCAGAGCTTAGAGAGATTTGCAAAAAGGTAAAACAGTGTCACTTTTCTCACTGATTTTTTGTTTGTTTGTCTGTTTTTTGTTTTGTGTTATTCTGGATAGCATAGATATTTTTCATAGAAATGTGTTGTCTATGTTAATATAATGGATTTTTGTCCTTTAAAAATGAACAATTTTTAAAAATTTCTGTTTTAATTCCTGATACAGTAAATATTGATAGATAGACATAACCCATGTAAACAAAACCTCTTTGATAAGTTCAGTAATTTTTAAGACTATAAAGGGATCCTGAGATCAAAACTTTGAAAACCACTGGTTGTTAAGTGAGGCTTTCTACATAAAACCCAGATTAGGAATCCATGTTTAGTTTAAGTATAAAGCAAATCATGTTTTGCTCTTTTCCCAGTTTTCTTAGCATCGTTTTGTCCTTTGCTCCTTGTGTGTCTGTCCAGAAATGCCCATAAAATATCATTGTTGGCCTCTAATCTAGAGGCTCCCAGATATTCATTCACATTGTCCACCCGGGAAGAAGCACCAGCCGTGGGCTCCACCTACCTGAAGGATAAGAGAAGAACCCGTGTGCAATTATGGACACATTTACATTCTCTTTCACATCTTGCTACCTCCTTTTTATGGAAAAATGGA
The DNA here is from genome assembly GCA_002007465.1 of Ailurus styani. Classification (NCBI taxonomy): domain Eukaryota; kingdom Metazoa; phylum Chordata; class Mammalia; order Carnivora; family Ailuridae; genus Ailurus; species Ailurus styani. The sequence goes on along the minus strand of LNAC01000214.1, from coordinate 528,260 downwards.
CTGGGGCTATGGTGACTAGCCTGAGTGATTCTGTATGAGACCTTTCTAAGCTAAAGAGAATTAGAATTTGAAATGTTTATGAGTTCATCATAAAGAATATCCTCAACATAGTGGAATATTAAATGGGCAATAAAATGTTAATTATGGAAAGATCATGAAAACTGCTTGCTAGGGCTTTGGGTGGAGAAGGTAGATTACCCAGTGGTATTGCAGGCTATCAAAAAAAGCTGTTACTATTTTTTAAAAAAAGATACTGTGGTAGGCACTGAGGACACAACCCTTGACTGTGGATATAAAATTATACATGTATGTTGAGACAAAATTGAAGGTCAGGGGTAAAAATGAAAATAATGGAGAAGCTGCTTCAAACCTCTCACATTTAATTAATTAATTAATTAATTTTGAGAGAGTGTGCACACACATGTATGTGTGAGCCAGGGGTGGGAGGGGCAACGGGAGAAGAAGAGAGAGAATTTTAAGCAGGCTCCATGTTCATTGTGGAGCCCTACTTGATCTCACTTGATCTCACAACACCGAGATCTTGACCTGAGCTAAAAATCAACAGTTGGTTGCTTAAGGGACTGAGCCATCCAGGTGCCCCCAAACCCCTCTCATTTAAAAAAATAATGTTTTGTTGAAATTTTTAAAATTTCAGTATCAGGAAATTAAGGGGCTGGAGATTGAAATCCATGCTATTTTGATCCCTGCCTCTTTAAAACCCTGGGAAGGGCCGTGATCTTTTTGACTGCTCCCAGCCTGGTGTCCTTGCCGGGTCTGTAAAGCTCCTGACTTGTTTTACTCAGTTTATACAGCTCCTTGACCTCACCTAGCCAGGGCTGTCACGGCCTCACTTGGGGTCCCATAAGGTCACACCCAAAGGGAGCTACAGGGATAAACAAGCCTTTCCTCTGAATGTTTGTTTCTTCCATTACCACCTACTGAGAGATCTATCAAGATTCTATTTTTTACAATGTGTCACTTTTTTAGGGCCACCCAGAGGCAGATATTGAAGGGCAAGTTTGCTAGGCAAACAAAACAAAACAAAAAAAACCAACCCTGGGGAAAGACATAGTTGAAATATTCCTTAGCATATCCTACAAATACCCCTTTTAAAGCCATGGAAACCACATATCCCACATCATCTGCCTGGGAAATTTGTAACCAGCAATATTTTCAGAGGATGTGGGAGGTAGAGTTTTCATATTATGGTATTTATAAATATTCCAGAAATGCCACATATTAGTAGGGTGACCTGGTTTATGGAATTGGAAAAAGGCCATGTTGAAGTCAAGAATTCTTTTCTTCTATAGTAAAATGTATACAGGTTTTGAAAAAGAAATTAAGTTAATCCTGAAAAAAATGAAAAGGAATCCTGAGATAACTTGTATTGATGGTATCCTTCAAAGAAACAAACCACTGTTAGAGTGGTTTTAGGAATCTGTAAAAACAAGCTTAAATTGAGTTTGAGGAGCATATCATTTAATGTAGCATTTATGGAGTGGGAAGGCTCTGGGGAATAGAATTGCTTGCTCAATGACAGAATATTGGTTGCTCAATATAAGAACTTGTTTAACCAAAAATTGTTGCCGAGAAATTTGCCCTAAAGAGGAAAGACCTTATCATTGTACATATTTAGGACAGGTGTACCGTAATAAATTGAAGTTGACTAGCCTTTTCCAAACTGTGTTCCTCATTATATTGTACCAGAATATGCTCATATGCCATGACAAAAGGGTTCTATGGTCAAATAAGTTTGAGAAACACCATACATATAATCTCCCTGTTGGATATCCATATGCATTAAAGGATAAGAAAAGTCTTGGAATAAAGGAAGCGATTTAACTTTGTTTTACACAACCTTACTCATTTCTTTGTAGGAGTTGTGTAATGGAAACCCTAGTGACTTCTTATAAAGCAGGATTGCACATAGTACTTGTTTAGGAAATGCTATAGCAGATAATTGAGTATAAATTATCTTGATATTTTTGAGGGAAACATTTGGCCAATCCAGGCAATTCTTCTGGTGCTCCCAAAGAAGACTGAGGTCAATGTTGGCGTGTGTTGGTAAGGAGTTGTTATTGTCTTTCACATCTGACTGATTCCTTTGTATGGAGAGATGGACAGCCAGCTGGGGCTATGACAGTTTGCCTGAGGGATCCTGGGTGCTAAAAGTCACAGCCATCTATTTCATTCTTCCTACTAGACCTTAGATGGATTGTGGCTATGGTGCCCATCAGTGCTGGTTTTTACAGAACAGGCATTTAAAAAATGGTTATATAGTGACTTCCTGGATCTGTGGGGTTGCCTCACTTACTCATAGGGCACACCAGCCCATTTGTAGCACTAGAGGAGGGAAGGGTGCCAACATGTGTTACATTCTATAGTGAGATGAAATGATTATCCCCATCAACCCCCAAACATACCCCTCCTTAGGAAAACAAACATTTGCAAGCTTATTTTATGAAATCGTTGTAGAACTTATATAAATATATTGTGACAGCAGCTGTCATACTGAATATATCAAGAAAGTGCTTTGAAACTTTATGCAAATACATGGGCGATGTATATACTACTGTATACCCCAAAGACTACTCCATGTGTTCCTCGTGCCAAGGAAAACATAAATGTTCTTCAACTAATTCAGAGGAAAAGTCACCACAGCCCTGTACCTTTCACAGCCCTGTTCTCTTGGCCACTGAAACATACTTTGAATGGCTGATCCTAAAGAGAGCAGGGTGGAGGTGAGGGGGCTGAAGATTCATTTTTATCAGGGACTTTTGTAGCTCAAGTCCTGGGTTGGGCACTTGAAGCACGTTCACTCATAAAATTTTCACAGTAGCTTCGTGGGAAAAATGGCATTGTTTGGTAAAAAAAGAACCAAGACTCAGATTAAATAAATTGCCCAAGGTCATTCATTCATTAATTTATGGAACGGGCTGGGATTCAAAATTAATTTGACTTTAAATATTTGTAAGAGCGAACGTTTAATGAGCACTTACTATGCACCAGGCCCTGGACTAAAAGCTTTTCTTCCACCATCTTATTCTTTGCATGAACTCTGTGACACTGAGTACTGTTGTTTTCCTAATTTACAGATGAAGAAATTGAAATTTAGAGAAGTTAAGTAACTTCGGTACAAAGTAATAAACTGGAGTTGGAAGGAGCCCTTAACGCCAGGGGTTCGTTCCTTTGAGTCATGTGGTTTCCCAGTTTTCCTTCTTGATTTAGAATCTGGAAACTTTCCTGGTTTGTCCTGAGCTCAAGGCACAGATCTTCTCATGTCTTCATGGACTAGGATTTCACAAACATTCAAAAAAGTCATTTGCCCTTGATTCTCGATTCATCACCCAGGATCTGGAGTTTAGTATCATTTCCACATTCATGGATATTGTTACTTCTGTAACTCTAATAGAACCTCTTTGGAGTTTTGAGCATATTTCAATGCAAATACCTCCTGTACAAATATTAGATGAAAGAAATGGCCTCTTTACAAAGACTTGCAGTCTTCTGCCCACAACATTGGGATACATGTACAACTGAGAGTCTCTTCCTCTGTTCCTGTGTACCCTTTGGAACTGGGAATATTTGAGAATAGAGTCATTTAAAATTTTAGCTATGAACGGTTTTAGTGTTCACACCGCTCCTTTTATTTCCAAGTTTTGAGAACTCTTGTGCTTTTTAAAGTCAAACCCGTTAGAGCCTTTGAGAACTATGGATTTCGAATCCTAATCTTCTTGTGATTGCTCAAGTTCCCCACCATGGCATGTTTTATTACTGTTGTAATGACAGCAGTCCTTTTCCAGGCACCACTGATCCTAGGGAAATGTGCCACTTGTGATTGCAAAGTTAGAGTCTGCGTGGGAGGCTTTGCAACAGAGGGAACAAGAATCGAGCCTAAAGGCCACCTCAGGCCAGATCAGTTAAAGGGCTCAGGAGATCATACTCTCTTCCTAGACCACTGGAAACACTTTCCTAGAACAAAAACACAAAGTACTCATTGTGCGTGAAGGTTCATAGAGTGCATTTTAATAAAATATGTAATGTAACATAAATGTAAGTATATTTTCCACCTTAGCAATTTTTGGAGGGAGATGGCGATGTTTGGTTTTAGAGTCTCATCCACAGAGTCCCTGAACAGACCTTATCAGATAGCTACTTAGCACAAATCAAAATTTTATGTCCTGTCTAAAACTAAAGAAAAATACCTCACTGCAAGGGCAATATCCATAGTCTACACACTTTTGAATATGACAGACATTGTTTTAATCACAAATATATTCAACCAATCAGAACTAGTGATGTTCTGATAATGAGTTGGTCTTATATTTTGAGCTACTTTTTTCTATCAGTTCTATGAACTTGGTAACCAAACTGTAGTCCTGGTGGATGAGGCTTTTTATAAATAACTTAGATCAATTTAAAATACGATTTTCTGGATTTCTTGGTCGAAAAAAGGCTGGATATTCTGCCTTCAGTATGTAGGCTTTCACTCAATCTGCCTGTTTTCAAGACATTGCCATCATCTTCCAGTTGGCGTGGTATAATAAAATGGTAGATATTTCTGAACTACTGCCTCCCTGAGTCCTAGGCATCCCCCCACACCCCTGTTTTTCCCTTCAACACTGCTCTTCGAAGAGAGCTTTGGGGCAGGTTCTCAGTGGCTTGTGTTTGGTCTGGACTGAAGTCCTGACAACTATTTTAAGTGGGTTGGGTTTCCTTTGATTTCCAATTAAAGGTAGCCTTCCACTCTCCCTCTTTTAGCTTCTTGGGAGTTCCAAGGAGACTATCCTTGGTTTCCATTGAAGCATTTAGGGACGTTCTGACAAGTACTTAAACTTCTGTCCTAGCTATGGTCTAAAAAACCCAGTCCTGAACCCAGTCCTATTGGTATCATTTTCTGAAATAAGGTACTAATTGTGATACTCAGGTAGAACTTTTTTCCATTCCTTTCAATATGGTTAAGGATTTGACCTGTCCAGTCCTGGTTCTCCATCGTTCTTGGGAAAAAAAGGTCTGTGATTGCTAAGCGTGTTGTCATTGTTATAGAGCTGTACATGACCAGGCAAGCTTTCCAACCAGCTGCTGCCTCACTGAGTTAACTTCCCCCTTCTGGCCTCTTGATCGCATGTTCTGGCCAAGATCTCAAGACAGTGCTTCTGAACCTGGTCTCATATTATTCTAGGAGAAGCTTGATTTATTTTTATTTGTTGTTGTTGTTTTTTTTTTTTTTTTGAAGTTTGATTTAATATAACTCATTGTTTCTATAAGAGGCTAAGCACTTTTTCTTTCTACTTGACCAACATATGAATTCATTTGTCAGAGAATATAATACCCATGCCTTGTCTATGAGGTGACTCTTTTATACTGTCCAGTGTTGGACACTGATGGTCGGTGCTCCTAGCAGGTCAGAGTTCGTGATAAAGGAAATATCATTTTCCGGGACTGGGTAAGAGTCCATCTTCTGCTGTGTCTGTCTGCCATTGTTCCTTCTGTTTGGCCCCACCACCATTTCATGGGCACCTGGCTTTTCAGCCTAGCATGGCTACCACTTCCACCTGCTTTGATAGCACATCATCGCTAATGTTCCCAAGGCCTCTGATAAAGCAATGTGGAGGGGAAGTAGGAAGGACCAATATCACTTACTCTTTTGTGTGGTTTACTCAATCACAGGAATCCCAAATCAGAGGGGCCTGTGCTTGAATATGTCACAGAGGTTTGAATGACCCAGTTCTTTTAGGCTTTACTTTCCACATCTTTCTCCTATAGGACCAAAATGGGTATCCATGACCCGACTTGGGGTGACTTGAGTGACAGATGCCAAGTTCATAATGCCTTCCTTCTGAAATTAGGCTCAGGAACTGGTGGTTGTGTTGTGCTGTGTCTCTTCCCCCCTTAGGATGTTTTTTTTTCTCATGAGAAGCTAAACAGGTAAACCTCTCCCTTTCACTGGACTTGCCCAGACTTGTCCATATGTTAGCTTTGGCTCAAACTGGGACCCTCCCCTCACCCCTTCCACAGCTGTTTCCAACAGTCTGTATACTTCTTTTCCTTTGATCATCTTTGGCCTAGATTATGATCATCCCAAGAGCTTGCCAAGATTGGGTTGCAGCCTGTTTGTCTCAGAACACAAACTTTGAATTGGTTGACAAGACCAATGCCCAGGGGCACCACTAGTTTGAAAGAATGGTGCCAGAAACTTCTAGTCTCTCTGGACAGGGTCTCTTGATCGAGGTCAGGGTGTTTATAGGACTCCTTCATATTTTACTTACAACATTTAAGATTTTGTTAAAATTTTAGGGAATTGTCACTTGATAAAAAATAGGGAACTGTGTAAGGATAATGTATATTGAATGAAGATTTTGAAATTTTTCATTTAAAGACCACGGTGTCTAACATACAGAAATTCAAATGTTTGTTGAATGGTCAAACAAAAGCCAAATGCTGTGACTAGCCAATGACTATTCAGAAGTTAAAATGAAGTAAAAATGTTACCTTATTTTTCAGTAGTGTGTTCAAGTGTACCAGATGTAGGAACTATCCCAAAGACTTGTAAAGTGTAATTTTGTCAATACATTGCAGGAATCCAGATACACCTTACTTAGGACTAGTTCATTTGAAGACAACAGATAATTTTGTGCCTCAGGAAATTTCACTGGAACACAAACATATGTGACTGACTTTCAGCTTTGGCTGACAACCAGCAAGTAGGTGTTTAAGTGAAAAGCCAGCACTTCTGATGGTACGGGGGTCTCACTGAGGGGGTAAGAGGACTGAGGCCCTTGTGGAGGATAAAGGAAATAATCATATGGCGTGTGCCCTGAACGAACTCTCAGCCAAGTTTGGGGCAAGTGATAAATGCAAATGAAACACCATGGAAACAAAATCAAACAATGTACAAAGCAGGTAGTGTACATCAGTTATTTTTGGTAGCCAAACTTAAAAGTCAACTGAAAGGTTTCAGAGAAACAGTTCATCAGTGACGCCTGGGTTTCTGTCTTTGGGGATCAGTGTTTGTAGAGCCTTGCCTCATCAAAGGCCTTCCTGGGGCCTCTTCCTCTGCTCATCTCTAGCTTTGCTCTGGTGGAGACAACCTGAGGAATATGAAAAATGCCCTTTCTCCTCCACAGTGGTGTTATTTCCTTCCTTTCGGGAATGGCTCATAACTCATGGGAGGTGTGAGTTCTGAATGATTGTTCTTTTCATCTCCCTGGAAGTGGGCCAGACTGTAGATAAAGCGTTTGATGTGTCAGCAGTAGGCTTGTAACGGCTTTGACTACTTACATGATGATGAAAGGTTGAACTTTGATAAAAAATGGCAAGAAAAGGAAAAGGGCTCATTTTCTTTCTTTTGCTTCTTTTTTTTTTGGCGGGGGTGGCAGTTGAGAAGTGTCCTACCGGGGTGGTCTGTGAGGTCTCCAGGAATCTGAAATAGTAAGAGGCAGTTCTCTCATAGATTTCTTTGCTTATGTATCGATTGTTTGAGAGACGGGGACACCCTTGCTTGTCAGCTTGGCAGGGCCAGATTCTCAGGGCCTTATCAGTAAGCCCCTACCTCTCCGCCCAGTGAGCCCCAGAAAGGGATATCACATTCCTCAGGGCGGATTATTTATGTTGCCAGCCTGCTTGCAGACACCAAACAAACCAGGCCTGGCCAATCTCTCCTGACTCGCGGGGCTTTTTCCCCAGCCCTCGGCTCCCAGGGCATTTGTCCGGAGCTCTCATCTGTGCGTGGTCCCATGGGGTGGTCTTATCTTCCCGCTTCTAAAATAGACAAAGAATGCAGTGAAATATTTGTGAAAACCCAGAACCAGTTGGAATTTGCCTCAAACTGTATCCCGGTTTTAGCAGCAATTGGTGCGTCAGTCTGCGTGCCAAAGCAGGACTTGGGGAGGAGGAAGAATTTTGAAATTTTCTTTTCCGAAGCAGAAACACAAAAAAGCAAAAACAGAAACAACCACCTGTCGTTCAGGTGAGTGACCAGACAGTGCTAACAGCAAGGACTCAAAGAAGAATATAGCCAAGTTTTACCCTTAAATAGGAGGAGTAGGCAAACACAATACAGAAACTTCTTTTAAAATGGTATTAGTGGAGCAGTAGTAAACATATTTACATCAACTGTTTATTTAAGAATCTGGGAGTGCACAGGTGAAATTCATCTCTTTGACAGTCATTGTCATAGGCAGAATAGTGGATCCCGTGGCCCCCAAAATATCCATGTTCTAATCCCCCAAAACCTGTGACTGTGTCCTCACGTGGCAAAAAGGACTTTGCAGTTGTGGTTAAGTTAAGGATTTTGATATGAGATTACCCTGGTTTATCTGGATAGGCCCTCTCACAAGAGGCCTTATAAATGGAGGCAGGAGGGTCCAAGTCAGGGAGAGATTTTGAAGATGTGTCCTTAATGCCTTTGACGATGAAGTAAGGAGGCTGAGCGCCAAGGAAGGCTGGCAGCCTGTGGAAGGTGGAGCAGGGCCGGAAACAGATTCTGCCCTCGGGTCTTCAGAGAGAACCCAGCCCTGCTGACATGTCCGCTGAAGCCCAAACTGCCTTCCAGCTTGTGACTTTCAGAACTGGAAGATACTAAGTGTATATTGTTTTAAGCCACTGAGTCTGTGTGGTAATCTATTACGGCAGCAATAGGAAACCAAAGCAATACTATGAACAACAATTCAATTGGGCTTAGAGGCATAATTGGTGGGAACCATAAAAGGAATTTGTTTTAGGCTTGATTCTTGAGACAGAGCATCGTGTCATTGTTCTTTGAATAGGTATGAAGGACAAAAGGGTTTTGTTTTTGTCGGTCCAGCAGAGCACTTCGTAGGGATGATGGATCAAGATTTTTATGGGACAGAGTAGGTATTTGGGTCAAACTCAGACATATTCTTGACTCTGTGTGTAGAGAATCAAAGTCGTGTTGTATTTTATCACTTGGAAACATAAGCCCGTGGATAGCATAATGTTCAGATCCTTAGAGTAGAAAGTTTCCAGAGTCCTCACAGATTGTGATGGTAAGGCCTGCAGTGGTCTCATCCCAGACCCCTTGGTGAATTCCACCCCATCAACCCCAATCACGAGTCCATCCCTGCCTCTGTTCCTGCTGCCATCTTCCCTCCCAGGCCTGAGTACAGTGGCCTCCAGCCACCAGCGAGCTGAAGTAGGGCCTGGCTCATGTCTTGGAACTCCCCCAAATGAGAAATGTGCTCCATCATTCAGAGTGCGCGTCTTGAGCACATGTGACAAGCCATGACGTGTGCTAGTTGCTGGAGGAACTAATGAGATAAGTCAGCCTCAAAACCTAGTTGCTGGAAGCTCATGTCAGTGAGGCATTTTGCAATATACAGTGCCTTGGACAGTAGCATCCAATTCATCTGGGAAAGTCATTGAAAAGGTAGGTTCCTGGGCTATGGCTTGAGAAAACACTGATTTAGCATAGTGATCTTTAAATGGGAGTGTTTTTGTCCTCTAGGGACTTTAGGCAATATCTGGAGACATTTCCGTTTGTTATAATAAGGGACAAAGTGTGCTACTGGCATCTAGTGGATAGAGGCCAGGGATGCTGTTAAATATTTTGCAATGTACAGGATGGCCCCCTCAAACAGAACCTTCTCTGAACCAAAGTGTTACTAATGCCAAATTTGAAAGACCCTGGTCTAGTGGGTTACTCTCGCAAACACACCATTCTATTATTATACCACAGCGGTATAGACATATATGTCAATATCGTGTGTGCGTACATATGTGTACACATGAGTCCATGTGTGTACACATATCTATAAATAGGTTTCTCTCTAAGTAGGCGCATCACCCACTACAATTTGGGGTGTCCTTTTTCCCATTGTCTACTCTACTCCTGCTCCCTCTGTCAGACAGCTCACCTACTGGCCATCTTTGCTTTGATTTTCTATTCTGCACTAGCCAAGATCAAGGGAGGCCAAGTACCAAGACCTTTACCCCTGGAAGCAAACTTTATGCTCTGAAACTTTACCAAAATAAATTTGCAGGTCAAAGAGAGAGGCGTGGCTAAGGACATCTTTTTTCTCTTGTGACCTTTTTTGACCAATTTGCAATTCAGAGTGGTTACTCTATTCACAAGTCAGCTTTGCACCATTGGCTATTATGTATATAAGAATATAAGCACATATAAACACTCTGCCCTCAAGATATATTCCTCCCCTACACTAGCCCTGCCAGATTTTCTCTCCCCTATTCTCACCTTCATTAGAATCAATGGAGAATTCCATTCTCTTCAAACAATTGAACAATGGGGGGGGGAATCCCTCCAGAATGTGGCTGAGTGTAGCTGATTGGTTCTGAATGGTTAGAAATGTACTGTTCTGCTCCCCGCCTCCTGTTGGGGAACCAGCTCTGCATCCTGGTCAGGGGATGAGCGCTATGTCACAAGTTACAGTATGGTTTCCAGCCCTCAATTCTCAGTGGTCTTCAGGGGTGGGGGAAGAAAGCCGGTATGCACATGGCTGTGGTTTTATCATCTTGCACTCATTACTGTATTCCGGAAGACTTTTATTATGCTGCAAGACTGCGGCTCTAGGGTAAACTTTGACACAGAGCGATTGTGTTCTTGACTGAATCAGCTAAAACAAAAATAAGGGAGCAGCCAATAGAGTTGGGACAAGTTTCATGTCTTTCTTTTAAAAACAGCTACTGTTAGAGAAGCACTTGGATCTGCAGTTAGAACAAATGACCACGTCTAAAGAGCAAACTAAGGAAAAATGGTAGAAATCGTAACTCGCCAGTACTGTGGAAGTTCCTAGCATTCCTTTCCTTGTTGACCACATGAGGATATAGTCATTAATTCTTGTATATTTTTACCACGTAGACATTTTCAAACATTTAACAAAACACGGGGGGTCCTAGGAATCCTGCCAGCATATGAGGTGAAGTTAAGACTTGCTTTTTGATATATCAGCACCAAGAAACATTTAGTTGGTACCTAACATGTATAAAACCCAAGGAGATATAAGGTAAGCAGAGGCAGACAGCCCTGAAATTATACTGTCTCATCAGGATCCTGTAGTTCAAAGTGGTTTGAGAAATTCCTTGAGTTTCTAGTCTCATCCTGTGTGGTGGCTCTTCCTTTCATTCAGGAAATTTTTAGTGAGTTGTTTCCTCAAGTCTGTCACTGTCCTGAAGGATATTCAGCTGAGAGGACTGGTCCCTTGCTGTTGCAGAAGTCTAGCTTGGAGACAAAACCAGTATCATCCTGCAGGGTTAAACTTCCACGTATGTGTCAAAAATACAGAAATACATATGAGAAAGAAAAAGATATGGAAAGATGGAGTGAACCCCTGAAACAAATAATACATTGTATGTTAATTAAAAATGTAAAATAACGAAAAATGGAGCGGGTCACGGGGAAATGAGGAGATCAAGAAGGCTTCTAGAGAAGAGGCTCAAAATAGACCTTGAACAAAGGAGGATTTTTATAGTGGTCAATGACAGTGAGAGAGAAGGAAAGAGGTACATATGAAGAAGATGGCAGGCCATGATGTGTCTGGGGATAATCAAGAAGGTACACTGGACCCCCCGTCCACGTTGGTATTGTGAGGAAAGGAGATGGGAGAGAAGATTATGGGGTATCTTGACAAAGTGGACTGACTGCAGTAATAAAGATCTAATGCATCTGAGTATTTTAATGCAGTGAAAGGTATTTCTTGCTCATTTAATAGTTCATTGCAAGTATTTAGTGGGTAGACTTCCACATGGTGACTCAGGGAAGCAGAAGCAAGCCCTTCCCATCTTGTCTGGTTATTGATATCCCCTCCCTTCATCTCATAGAGACAGAAAGGGAGAGTGTGGAGCACTGAGATGAGAGATTTTTATGGGTCAATCCTAGCAGCAGTTTTTTATTTCCATCCACCTCCTCTTGGTCAGAACCTAGTCATGAGGCCTAACCACAAGGGAGTCTGAGAAATGTAGTGTTGTTCTGTGTCAGGAGAAGAAACAATTTTAGTGAGCACATAATTGCTTCTACAATGGACATTGAGCCTGAGTTTTATCCCAAATGCAGAGGTAAATCATCCTCCACTTCAGCATGAGACATGCTCCATGGTGACATAGGCTCTGTAAAGCGAGTGATTTTTGTACGTTATATTCACTGCTGCCTCCTCAGCATATGTAGGCCTTCAGCCCATATTTGATCTAATAATGAAATGACAGATGGATGTTGGAAAGGAGTCCTGGACATATTGAACTTCCCAGGATAGGTTAGTGCAAGATCCCTGAGGCAGGGAAACCAGTTAGAGAGACCGGGATAATCTGATAGAGCCCGAGTTAGTGCAGTTACAGTAGGAATTAGGACATTTTTAGAAACAGAAATATGTGTTTCTGCTATTTTAACTTCTCTAGTTTACAGCACAGCCACATCTCATAGTTTAACCAGATTCCCTACTGAGTTGAAATCATAGAAGCAGGTTGTGAGCCGAAAAGGGCTGGCACTTTCTTTGGAGGTATTAATTGGAATGCAGCCTCGGGTCTTGGGCTGTGCCACAATATTGCAACCCAAACAAAATAAAACTTGACTAAACTAGCAAACCCAGATTGGAGTTCAAGTTACTTTAACGGGCTCTTGGGAAAGACAAACTGCAGTTGTATTATGGACGCAAAATCTGCTCTTTGACCTTAGTGTAAGAAAAATGACTGTAGCCCACATAATCTCTTGCCAGCTTTCTGAAGCATTGGACAAGTTAACTCCTATGCAATTATGCAATAGTTTTTAAAAATTTTAATTTTAAAATATGCTTGAAAAGTAGATGCTGCTCCAACAAGAATAGAGAATGTCGATGAAAAGAGTATGTTCTCTGTGCACCTACGAGAAGCCAACGCACAAGCAGCCTCGTGTGGCCTGAGGCTTCAAGATTTTAGGAAGTTTCTTGCAGATGAATTTTTTTGAAATTAAAAGTTAAGGGAACCATTATGTCCTCCCTCTAGATTGAGCTCTTGTGGTTTATGTATAAGCTCGGGCAGACCTCAGAGTCTGACCTAGACTCAGGTTTTATGAGCCTCTGAAGTCTGGTGAAAGGCCTGACTTGAGGCTTAGGCAGAGTGGGGTGAGGAGCCTCATAGAGAACAACCGGGGATTCTTAGCAGATTTTCAGTGATTCTTGCTGATCTGGAAATAATGTAAAAACAACAGAAGAGCTTTTTGTGGTATTTTTGCTTGTTCTCTATTGGTTTGGGGAAGAATCCAATGTGAAAGTGGCTTAAAAATAATACATATTTAAAAAGACTTACCATGCCCTATCCTTTTCATTCACTCATACCAAAAAATAAACAGTAATAACAAAACTGGCAAGAAGAGGAGGGGAGAGCAGGAACAATGGATGGCAGGCTGTGCGTGGGGACGGGCGTGAATATGACCCAGACAGCTAACGTCTGGTGTTACTGCAGAAAGCGCTGGAGAAGGTGTGAGGAAAGGCCGCGGGGAATCTTTCCCTTCTTTGAGGCGTGAGTTCCTCATTTCCTGAGGCCTCTTGAGATATAAATTACCGGTTTCAGACAGCGGGTACCTGAGGGTCTACTCGTTTGCTTTCCAGCTCAAATCCCAGAGGAGCCAATCCTCTGAAATTCCATTTGCCTAGTGATCTGTTTACCAAATCTACTGATTTTTCTTAAAATTAATTATTCATAAATTTGATAGCAATTCATTTTGCACAGGACAATTTTCACATGAGCCTTATAAAGGTGTTGGATGTAAATTGACTGGAAAGCACTTTTTTTTTTTTCCCTGCCCCAGCTTTCTGAAGATTCAATTTCAAGTTGCTGAGGCTGGAAAAACAGATGCCTCTGGTGAGGCATTGAGGAGGGGGAGTAGGCATGCTGCATCTTCGAGTTGTAGAGAGGGGAGAGATGCTGACGGCCAGAAGAGGTGGGGGCGTGCTGTGGTAACGAAGGAAGGAAAGGGTGTCAGAAGGGAAGAAAGGGCAGAGAATGAGGGGCAGGGAAAAATTTGAAGGCTCTAGAACTTCTCCTGTAGGCAGCTGAGCCGTTATCGTTCATTCTAATATCAGTCATCATTTGCCTTCTACTTATGGTAGAAACAGGTTTGGTTAGCTGAGTGAGTTCAGTGAAATGGTTCTCCTGAATATTGGCTTTCAGTATATCCGTTTTCAGCAGCCTGGCTGCTTCCTTAAATCCGAGCCTCCTTGAGTCATGCTAGCAACACCTTTAAGCAGTGGCAGGAGGGGAAGTATTCTTGGAGGAAGATGTCTACAGAACCTGCAGAAAGATGGGGGTCTGAAAGAGGAGGAAAAGTCTCTGTAGCATCCGGAGGGCTCCTTTGCTTGCTTGCGGGTTGGAAAGAGAGGCCAACTTGTCCTGGTTTGCCCAAGACTTCCCCAGTTTTAGTACTGAAAGCCTCCAATCTCAGGCAAACTGAGATGGTTGGCTAGTCTTAAGAAGGAGAAAGATAAATAAAGGTGGTGTTGAGTGGGGAGAGGTGATGCTGTAATAATCTCTTCAGGAACAGTCTTTTGGAGGGTGTAGTTCGTGTGGCCTACAGGGCAGATAAATGGAGAGTTGGGGGAAATTACACAGATGTGAGCAGTCATCCAGGGACCTAATACCAGGGAAGGCTCTAGGTTTGTTCCAGACATCTTGATTATACAATATATATGCACTTACTTTTCTAAATGTGCTTTTTTTTCTCTCTCTCTTTTCTTCAGGGAGGCAGGACACAGTGCGTGAGAGAAGTCTGTCCCATTCTCTCCTGTCCTCAGCACCTTAGCCACACTCCCCCAGGACAGTGCTGCCCCAAATGTTTGGGTGAGTGACTGTTTTCAGGTCAAAGAACAATGTGGGAGCTTCTGCTGAGAGTCTTCATTCACATTGTTATGTTGGGGTTCTCAGGATGTCCTAGTTCATGGCTTATTAGGAATAACTGCTTCCTCTGATTATAGGAGTTTATCTCTTTTCTGAGGTCTCTACAGGGGTTCTTTCTTTCTTTCTTTCTTTTTTAAAGATTCTATTTATTTATTTGACAGAGAGAGATCACAAGTAGGTAGAGAGGCAGGCAGAGAGAGATGGGGAAGCATGCTCCCTGCCGAGCAGAGAACCCGATTCGGGTCTTGATCCCAGGACCCTGAGATCATGACCTGAGCCGGAAGGCAGAGGCTTAACCCACTGAGCCACCCAGGTGCCCCACTTTTTTTTTAAGGTTTTATTTATTTGATACAGAGATAGAGAGAACACAAGCAGGGGAGCAGTAGGCAGAGGAAAAGAGAGAAGCAGGGAGCCCAATGCAGGACTCGATCCCAGAACCCTGAGATCATGACCTGAGCCTAAGACAGATGCTTAACTGACTGAGCCCCTGAGGTGCCCCATCTACAGTGTTCTTTTTTTTTTTCTCTCTCTTATCTTCCCCTGTATCTATAAACCTGGTTCACTAGACAAACTGGGATAATAGCTCCTGATGGAGAGAACAGTATTGAAGAAACTGTCTTTCATGGGACATATGATGATCAGTAGAAGTGACAAATATTTTAAAGGCATATGAAGTTAATACACAGAGGAATATAGACCAGTGTTACTTTTAGACGCAAAAACATGTAGGAGGATAACACCAAAAGTGAGAGGTTTGGAAAGAACAATGAAAAATAGCCAACAAAAAAGGAAGATTAGCTATTTCTTGTTCAGCATTTACTGTGTCCTAGGCACCATGCAAAACACTTTATATGCTTTTTCTCATTAAATTTTCTCAGGAGACTGTGCTGTATAAGTGCTAAATGTATCATTCTGATATAGTAATATAGGTGCTATGATTAGTATTTTTGCAGGAGTCAGGCATAGACTCTAGGAGGGGGCACAGCTAGGGAGTTATTGAGTTGATACCTGAACTCGAGTCCCTGTGATTCCTGAGCCCGTGCTTTAACCTGCTGCCGCTCAGCCTCCCTGGCGATGTGGAGAGTGGCACACACATCGCTAATTGAAAGGAGGCAGCCTGCAATGGAGAGCCTCTAGGGCAAGAGATCCTTTGGCGCTCGTTTGTAATCTGTACGTCAGCTCCTTACATGTGATCTTCAAGCTTTTGAGTTAGTTAAGGTCAGACTAAGATTCAAATAAAAGTAGCTTGACCCAGCATATGAATCCAATAAAACATCTCCCACTAGAATCCCTCAGCAACCCCACTCACATCTCCAGGGGTCCTTGAGGAGGCTAATACATTTCTTAGTCACCACTGGCTTTGTGTTTCTGCTCCTGCTGTTTCTCTTGTTATTTTCTTCCTCCTCCTCCTCCTCCTCCTTAGAAAATAACTTCCCCTTCTCCTCTGCTTCTTCTCCTTCTTCTTCCCCTTTCCCTTCCTCCCTCGTCCTTCTTCTTTTTCTTCTTCTCCTCGTCATCCTCCTCCTCCTTTAACGTCATTTTGTACTTCCAGGGACACTCGCTCTCCAGTCTTTTCACATTCTATGGTGCTATTGAATCAAGGCTCATGAAGTAGATTTTACTGAAGGCTTGCGATCAATAAGGAGGGTGATTACTTTAAAGAGAAGGATAGCGAACAACATGAAATGGAACCTTAAGCTCCCTTTGTGCTTAAAAGGTCTTCACTATTTTCTGTATTCTCCTAAAGGTCTCCTTTAGAAGAGTGTCACTGTTTGTCTTTAATCTGGGCTTCAGCCTCCTGTCAGTTATTGTCCACACCTTTTTTTGATTCCTCCCTCCTTTCTGTCATAGTTAGCTTTTCTCAATTCCAGAACATCCTGTTGATGGATGTTTTTCATTCCTAGCTTATCACAGCCATGGCCTGAGTCTGTCTTTCTACAACCAAGTTGTCAAATAGAGATGTCTTGTTAAATGAAGGCAGTTTTCTCTTCTTCGAGGGATTCTTATGCCAACTCTTCATCTAATAATGTGTGCATTTCCGCTGCATGTATACACACGCACAAACACACACACACATGCAAGCACACATGCATGCACGCACATAATCCTTTTTAAGTAACTATGAAATGATTAAAAGAACAAAGGAGAATTGTTTAGACATGCCTGATTAAAGACATTTCCACTGAGATATGTGCTGCTTGGGTTGCCAGTATGTGCTTGTACCTCTGGCATAGAGTTAGCCAGTTCACTGTGGTTGAAATCATCATGCTTTTGGTCATGGTGGACACAGCATTCCATCTAAGCAGGAAAGTCATCACAGAGGAGGTGGCATTTGGAGTCAAACACTGAAGATAAGTAGGTTTGATTAATGCTTTGAAGCCCGTAGTGTGGATGTGCAAAGTCAGCTCAAAAACTTCTCATATGAGCAATGGCTGTTGTATTGAATGCAGATTTCTTTAGTTCACTTGTGGTCATTAGACAGACTACAAAAGGAATGGCAAGTCTTAGGAAACTTGAAAAATCGTAATTCTCCCAAATGAGGCCCTTTTTGACTGACCTAAACCCCAGTGGAATAATGCGGAAATGGCTTAAATTAGGCTGTATATGGAGTCTCTGAACCACTCTTCCGAATGTTTTTTCTTATTTTGGGCCATGATGACTTTGAGATTATGGTAAGATTTTGTGTTCCTCGGGGGTAAAAAGAAACATACCCAAACAATAAAAGAAAGGAAAAAAAGGAAACAGTAGGATACTTTCTAGATCCTGAAATCTTAGACTAATTAGACTTCTGNAAAATAAAAATAAATATTCCTTTGACCAGGATTCATTTACATGACATACTTTTGCCTTTTGCACTGCAACATTCTCTTCCTCTCTTTCTCATTTTCAAGGAAGAGACCCATCCAAGGTTTATGTACACTGAGCACCCAGTGCACCTCAGAGTGACACAGCCTAGGGTCATAACGGAATTACACTACTGCTACTAACGATGATACACATCACCTGCCACTTGTGGGGGGTGTTTAATGAATGCTAGGCTCTGTGACAAAAACTTCACATCAGTGTTTTCAGGTAAAACTTATATTTTTATTGGGTGATAATCGAGGTAATTGTTCACATTTGTTCTGGGGGATAAACCTGTTGAAGAGTCTGTTTGTTCAGTGATCTGCTGATACATCGATCCACCAATCCATCCATCCCTTCGTTCACCTTCATTCTTTCAGCCATGCCACAGTTCTGAGCATATAAATGTAGTAAAAGCTACAAGCTGCAGGAACATGGGAAGGGGCTGCTCATTCTAAGAGGTAGAAGGGCCTCTGAGGAGGTCACGTGGAGCTCAGCCATAAAGAAGATGTCTTTTGACTGGTGGAGAAAGAAGCTTGACTATATTTATATATTTATATCCTGCCTCTTGCCAAAAAGGACTTAAGGCCACTTATAAAATAGATAAAGCACATGTACATAGAAGATAGGAAAAAGGAAAACCAGGTTATCATATTTATAAAAATTGCTGAATTGAAACAGAGCTAGTTTTAACCCTTGAAGGATAGAAAAATATCTCTGATAGATTAATATAGAGGACAGTGTTTACAGCAGTGAAAAAGGACATCGCCATCATTTTCAGAGTAAAGACAAAAAAGAAAAAAAGATATGCCTAGGGATGTTGCTTATACTAGAATATCCTACCAAGGTGTGATGCAACAGAAATGATTTTAATGGGGTGGGTGGCCTGTATACAGTTTCCTGATGCTTCAGGGCCTAGAGGGAAATCTAGAGAAAGGCTGAATTTCTTATTTTGCAGGTAATCCTTTAATTTAGTCTATAAGTTCTCACAATCTTCAAGAAACTCAGGACCTGGGTGTACACATAAGAATACCCATCTTAGTTGGGTTATTAATACTTGCTAGGTGCAAAAATATAGTTATATAGCTAAATTTTATCTAACCATGACAAAGGGTTTTTGGTTATATACTCTAGTATCAGAATTGTGGGTGGAGAGGGGTCATGTGTTATTGTGAGGAGGCATTATTGGTGTCATTTTACAAGTGACCTAAGTGAGGCCTGGAGAAATACTCAAGGTCACCAGAGGGTCCATATGGGACCCAGATTATAACTTACTGTCATCTTTTGAGGCAAGTTTATTTCTGGTAGTAAGAACTAAACTAATGACTTAATTCTGAATGTATACTGTATCCTAGCCTTGAAGTTGACTCTAGCAGGAAGATAGAATTTTTCTTGACTCCTATTGATGGTAATTCCAACAATTCTAATTCTGAGAGTAGCATTTAGTATGTGCCTATAAGGTATTTTCAGCATTTCACTGGGCTTTCTAATAAATAGAGATTGCTTTTAATCTTTTTATAAGAAGAAAGAGTATAGATGTAAATCTAACGAGTTACTATGAATCTTTGACTTCTTAACTCGGTTCTTGACTCAAGTAACATGTCAGGGATGTTTTTATATCCTCCAGGGAGTAGAAGCTCACATACTGAAATAAAGGAAGAAATTGGATTGTAGTCTTTATTTGGGTTTGCTTTTATGGCTCTTTTGGTTACCAATCAGATCTTTACATCAGGGAAAACCAAGCTAATTCTACAGAGGTGTGATGCCTATGAAAGCCTGGGCACATGCTGTGTGGGTTGGATTCTGCCTTTATGCACATTTTGAGTTAGTGCCATCCCTTATACCAATGGACTTGTCATTTCTCCAACTGAGATGTTATATCATTTGTTCTTCTTTTTGCTCATTCTAGTTCTTCTTGGGATATCTTGAGTCCTTTTGCCTCTTCCTGCCAATACCTCCTTTCTGGATCATTTTACTTGTTCTTTAATATGCAGCTCAGGCATTACACCTCCAAGAAGTCTTCTCTGTCTTCCCTGTCCCCACAGTTCCCATGTTGGCTTCTTTCCAGAACTTACCATATTGTGGTGTTGAAATCATTTTTTGTGGGTTTGAATCGCCAGTAGACTGCGAGCTCCGTGAGGGCAGGTCAAGTTAGACCTTGTCATTTGGTCCACTATGATGGTAGTAAAGATTTGTTGAACTACAAGATTCAGTGTGAAATCAAACTCTTTATAACAAAAGCTCTCTATATTAATTACTCCAGGGGATTCCTTGGGAACATCTGACCCGGGACTATTTTTGTGCATCAGATTTACCTGGTCTTGTGAGAATTAGTTTAACAGCCCTGTGATATAATTTTTGATGCCAAAGTGGGACATTCTGGCTTGTCTTGCTTACACCATGCTGTTGCTTCCCTCCAGGTCAGAGGAAAGTGTTTGACCTTCCATTTGGAAGCTGCCTCTTCCGCAGTGATGTTTATGACAATGGATCTTCATTTCTCTATGATAACTGCACTGCATGCACCTGCCAGGTAAGATGGTTCTGAGGAGCTGTGGTCCAGCCATGGTTGCAGTTGGGGTTTTAGTGTTAACATTATAGCCAAACATGATAATATGTTACTTACTGGAAGGAGGCATTATCAGTGCCATTTTACTAGTTGAGCTACCTTTTTACCATTTTTACCTTGAGCATACTCAAGGTCACAAGGAAGTTCGAACATAGGGCCGAACTTACAATTCACTGTTATCTTCCCAGGACCTACCAGATAGCTTCCAGAGGTGAGAACTCAAATCTGAGGGTGATCCCGAGGTACTTTCTAAAATCAGACACATAAATGTGGCAGTGTTCTCTGGTTCTAACTATCCAAGATGAATTCTCTGACACACCTCGCAATAAAAATGACTGCAATCACGTTCAGGAGGAAAGAAAGGCATGGATTTACAGTTCATCACAAAGATAAAGCTGATAGTTTGGGAAGAGAATATTTATGCATTGTTCATCTTACCATATCTTACTGAGGCATGGCTTGCTTTTCTCCAAAGGCAACTAGAGGTCTAATAAAGAAAAGAATTCCACAGCTCCAGAATTTTAAAGGGATACATATCACACATTCATTGACTGTGCTTATGCAGTGATATATTTTTAAGACCAAGAAGAGAATCATTTTAATGGGAGATTTTAGGATCATTCATTAGTGAGTTAACCCAAACATCTGTGTGACATGAATTTAGAACAATACATTTTGGTGGTGATGCTTGTTGTTTTGTTTTTAATAGCTAAAGGGCTAGAGAGGGAAAGAGAGGAGTTTTGCTCAATGTCAGCTATGAGTCAGTAGCTAGGATTAGAGTTCAGAAGTTCCTGATTACTTGAGGCATACTTTGTTAAGTAGCAGGCACTACTTCTGGGAGGTAGCTGAATAGGGGCTGAACGGTCTGTTCCCTGGCACTGAACACTGAGTATTTCCTAAGCCTGAGAATACTTTCCTCAGGCTCCTTCCTCTCGTCCATGGTTTGTACTATCCTATGCTAAGCATATAGCCACTCCTTCTGTTTGCTTAGGCCTCCATCCTCCAGACTTTTCTTCCTCTCCAGGAATTTCACAGGTTAGAGCTTCCTCTTGAGGGTACTGAACCCTTGATGAAACACATCACATCCCCCAGATCTCTTAACTGTGGGAAAGCAGACCGATAATCCATAATGCTTGCAGTGCTTTGGGTCTCATGGATTCTTTGAGAGAAGATTAGGCAATATGCCCCAGTGCTCAAAAAAGTGTAATTAATATTGTTCCTTCAAGAGGTTGTCTTTTGTCAGAGTATGCATTCAGAGTCATCTTTGGGAAATCGGATGCTTGAAGAATCAGGCTACAGTCACTTTGGAGAATCAGTGTTATTTTCTATCTGCTTAGAGCTTCCCACCCCAGCATCTCCATCCAGTGCCACAGCAGGTACAGGAAACTCTTTAATAGTACTCTGAGCACAGTATGGTTTCAGGTCTTTGCGCCTTCAGATTTGATGTGCCTGGAGTGTATCCTCATCTTCTTTCAATTTGATTAGCAAACTCTCTTCATACACAACAGACTGTCTCACATGTAACCTCCTCTGGGGAGGCTTTCCTGACTCACTTGGGTAGGTAATTGCCCCTGTTACCTCTGTACCTTTACTAATTCTGTTTACTATATTATGTTGTAATTTATTTGTTCCCATGGTTCTGTCTCTCCTTTTGCTCTGTGAACTTCTTGTAGACAGAAGCATATCCACCCATCTCCGTATTCTTCTTGCTTAAACTACTGCCAAGCATATGACCTAAGGGGTGCCCTGTGTCTGTGTGTCTGTGTGTAATGAAAGTTGGGAAATCTGCTACTGTGAAGTATGTATTACTTGAAAGTAGGGAGTGCCCTGTTTTCAAACTAAAAATCAAGACATGCAGCTTGGCAATGGATTTTTTTTCCAATTTATGAATTGACCTATAATAATTTCTTTGTGCCAGGAACTGTGCTGAGTGCTTTACATATTTCATTTAAATTGCACAATAAATCTGAGGGGTAGGTACTCTCACCTCCATTTTGAAGATGAGGACTCTGAGGCTCAAGGAGATGGATTTGTATAAGATAACACACCTAATAAATGAATTGGTCTTGTCCAGTATTAAATCCTATCCGCTATCCGATGTGGTAGAACCTTAAAAATAAAACACAACTAATGCTATTTCTGAAAGGATTATCTCATTGTCATATTAATCTTAGATGGATAGGTCGGTAGGAGTATAGTAGACGGATACCAGGGGTACCTCTTAAAGTCACAGGATTAACAGAGAAGCTACAGAACTTACATATGTTGATTTATACAACCTGTTTAAGTGAGTTCTCTCTCAACAGTAACTAATAGGAGAGGGCTCAGTCTTCACTTCCCTGTCATGGGTCTCCCGCTAACTCTACACTGTGAGGGAATTGCCAATTGCCCACATCTACTCAGGACACTGCTTTCCTCCTCCCCTGCCTGCCCCCAAGTCTCACAAATGTTTTCCTCTTACATTCATTCCAGCTGGCAGCCTACTCCAGTGAAACTGCGACTTATTGGCTGGGGAACTAAAGAAGTTTACTTTTCTTAAACAGCTTTGGACTTTACTTCAATGTGTTGTTGAATAAATCAGTAGGCACAATTTACTAGGCTACTGTGTTCATGCCATCCCACTTCTTTAGAAAGCTAACCATACCTCTTAAAGTAACAAATATAAACTCATCACTCTCAGGGGGTAAATGGCCTGGTGAAGGTTACATACTTTACTGAAGAGCCCTAGAGCCCAGGCCCAGTTTTGGAATTGCTCGCTCAGTTCTTCTGTGAGCAGAGAACACACTGAGGAATTTCAGCTTGAGGAGGAACATTAGCTCCTAATGTATAATTTTTGATTAGATCTCATGCCTTTATGCTAAACTCCTTGAAGGTAGCAGAAAGCCCTGGAGGAGGCCCAGGAGAGCAATGCTCATGAAGGACGGGTAAGAGGAAAAGGGTAGGAAGAAGGAAACCGGTCGGGCCCTAGCAAGCCAGACTCGCTTGCCACACACTGGCTGGAGCGGAATCAGAGTTTCTTGAATATTAAGTTATAGACACTTGGAAAGTAGCAAGGGTGCATCTCACTTCTCATAGCTTCTTCATCTTCTAGTCCAAGTATCTCATCAACAAATAACATTTTGAAAGGAAAGAAAGATTCATTACAGCAAGTTATAGTGTGCTATCTTAAGAATATGTTCTAAAGCAGTTAGTTGTGGGGTGTTAAAAGGAAGGTCAGGTAGATGTTTGGTAGAGATGGAAAGCATTTTTCATTTCTGGTTTGCCCTCGGGCCCCCAGGACTCCACCGTGGTATGTAAGAAGAAGTGCTCCCATGCTGGGGGCTGCGTCAGAGGGCAGGAGACCTGTTGTGAAGAGTGCCTCCTGCGAGTGCCTCCGGAGGACATCAAGGTGTGCAAGTTTGGCAACAAGATTTTCCGAGTAAGTCCCAAGCCAAGCGCCGGGGAAACACTATTGTATACAGAAATGTAAAAAGCTCCAGATAAAAAGCAGATCGGAGTAATCCACATTTTACAGACACATATGTCGTGTGTGTGTGTGTGTGTGTGTGTGTGTGTGTGTATGCAAATGTAATTATTTATATTGCAATATTATATGTACCTATATTTAAAATCAAGTACATGTGGGGCAGAGAAGCAACTGTTTGGAAAAATGGTTTTCTTTGGCTTTATTTTTGCTTTACAGAGTATTTTAAGCCTGTGAAACATGATCACCCAGCATGGTGGGCCAGTGATTGGGATTGGGCTGAAGGTGCCCTGCCCTGGTGGAGCCGTTATGGACATCCTAGTGACTGAGGGGATCTCATTCAGTTAGAGATGCTCAGTGTCCCTTTCCAAGATCCTGCAGGTTCTATAGCTTAAAACTTTAGAACGTTTTCACAAAGCTACTTTTCCAAAGAGAGATTTTTCTCACTTGGGAAATGTTCAGGTGAGGATGTTGATGCCAGCACAGCCATTGAACAAAGGTGAGAGCTCCTTGCCCCAGCTGAGCTAGCAGGACTGGCCACCGGCCATCTGCTACCCATCAGTGACTCCCCGTAGTTTTCTGTTACCATCGCTGTGCAGTGACCATGTAAACATCAGGGTGAAGATCGTTGCCTTTGTCCAAAGGGCTTTCCATCTAGTATGTTGGGTGGAGGGCGTCTTTCTGTACTTGAAGGGGCCACCTCAGGACATTCATGAGACCGAGCCCTGCGGAATCAAGTCACACATGGGAGCTCGTCACGCTGCACTTAGCCAGATTTCCTTTTACATCGGCGGATTTGGAGGGAGAGTCTTGATTCCCATGGAATCAGTAAGAAGACGTGACGTGTCCAAAGGAAGGGGGTCATGTGTGTGTTGCATTTCCAGCAGCCTCTCGAAGCCACTCACATGTCCTTTTAACATAGAGGCATCCTCTGTTTCCTGAGCACCCGGATGCAGTAGACTCCCTCTCGTGCTGGTGTTGTGGGCAGTGTTTTCAAGGCTCCTTGTACGAAGGACCCTTTATGTGATGAGGCCTAAAGTAGTTTGCAGAGAGTCATCCTAGAAATGTGCACTCAGAGAATTTGGACTAGTCAGATGCGCTTTACAACAGAGTCAGTCAGGCCTTTCTTTCCTGAGAAATAAAAGGCTCTAGGATTCCTTAAGGTAGCTTCAAAAAATGAGAAGGAAGGGAAAAAGGAGCAGATTTTGTCATCAAAATCTGAGCTAGTTTCTCTGTTTTTAACAAAATTTGCTGCTTAGATCTACAAACCCAGAAAGGAATCCTTGTTTTATCTTCAGACCCATCTCTTGGGCATGTAATCTACTTTTCCACAAGCATGGCCATGCCTCCCAGCACATTCCCCAGAGGAACGGGGCTCCTTGGGGCTGGGTATTTGGCAATTGCATGTTATAAATTCAATGAGCCAAAAATATTCCTCAGAAAGCCCTCTCTGGGCTAGAAAATGTGTTCCAAGGTGCTAACTAGCTTTTGGGGAGGAGAGTATTAGACAGGCAGGGACATGTTATCTTGGAGTATTCTGTCTGGGCTCCATGTGTTTGGATGGCTTGCTGATCGTGTCTGCCTGGGCAATGAGAGTCCTTTGAATTAGCCTCTGTTCTTTGCATGTTCATGTCCTATGTGGTCCAGAACCATACCCATCTGGGAATAAACTAACTACTTTGGTACATCTCAACTTCTGGTGTGTGGGAGAGCTTAAACATTCCAGTTTGATCAAATGGGAAAATCAGACCTTTTTTGCTTGATCATGTATGAAAACTCACGTTTGTCTTCCACGGTGAAACTAAGCAAACAAGGCAGGAAGAGCAAGATGCAACTATGACTTGGTTAGATGTACAAGAATTCTTTTTCTGTCCTGGAGAGGGAACACATATACGTGCGCGCACGTGCACACACACACACACACACACACACACTCTCCAGTCACATAAGTGGAGATAGACACCTCAGGGTAATTTAGTCTGATGATGGATCCCTCACTCAGGGTAAGAAATGCTCTCCTTGGCAGAGAAATCCAAGCCTATTGGATTAACTCCCATCAGCCTCCAGCTGATAGCAGAATCCTGTGCTCTCTCCTGCAGGATGGAGAGATGTGGTCCTCTGTTAATTGCACCATCTGTGCTTGTGTGAAAGGCAAGACAGAGTGTCGAAAGAAGCAGTGCGTTCCCATCAACAGCTGCCCGCAGGTATGTCTGGAATGCAGGTTGATTTTTTTCTTTACCTTAAGGTCTTGGGAAACATCCTACATGTGGTATGGTCCCATGCCATCTTCTGAACACAAAATCCAGATCTGCTGATACTTCCCGGTTCCTGACTAGCCACAGCCTCCTTTGCAAGGCTCACTCCTACTTTTTCTGCACTTTCCACCTGGATTCCAGTCTTGTGTGAAAATAGCTCTTAACCTTGCACTTGTCCCAAATCTCCTATTCCTCTTTGACTTTTCCCACGTCTTTGTTTTAATGTCTCCAGCGCCTGTTAGTTCTGCTCTCTTTTTCCTTCTGTTGGGTTTTCCATTGAACACCATAACCAGCCTTTCCCATTTCTCTCTTCTCTTTTTCTCTTCTCAAATTAGGGATTTCTTTCCTTAACCATTCAAAGTAGTCTGTTGTTGTTTAGTCATAAACTCCCTGAGGGATTTCTCTGGAGGCCCAGCAACACCCCTGACCCCTCTACTGCATTTTCCTCCCGTAACCCTGGCCTCCGTCATAGCCCCAAATGGAAATAGCGCCCCTGTGGAAATATCTCCTTTCAGAAACCCACAGTTCCAGCACTCTGAATAAAGCCGCCATTATCTTCTAAAGCATGAGCTTCACTGAATTCACCTCGGCAACTTGAAACCTCTCAAGGTTTTATGCATTTTGGGAAAATGTCAAACCTATTCGGTACCTTCCAGTGAATGAAAAACATATATCTATATATTCAGGACATAGTCCTCCCTTCTCTGTTATAGACAGCTTTTCATTTTATTCACATCTGTTATTATTATAAACAAAAAGTTGCTGTTTTTACTTGAGCGCCAAATGAGACACAAAAAACAACAGCTGTTGCTATTGCACAACTGAATGAAGGGGGGGGGAGGAAAAAAAGGAAAAAAAAAACCCTAATTAGTCTTGCTTTAAAAAGCCTCAGACAGAAAACTGAAAACCTCCCATGAAAAGGGGGGAAAAAAAAAAAGGAGACACAATAAGTAGACTTGAACATGGTCTGCTTATAAATATTCATTGGGCAGAATGGGATCACATCATTTATGCCAGTCCTTGGGGAACCCTCGCTGTTAATGAACTCCGGCAGCACATGTTGGTAAGAATGGGCTCCCTTATTCTACAAGACAAAAACAGGATGCTGTGCCAACCCGGTGGCTCAAGTAACTAGCCTCAGCAGGCCGAGGTGGAGTTTCCAGCTTGAGTCTCGCCACATGTGCCAGCCTTGATGGGTCTCATTGTCCTCTTGCTGGGGGGAGGTCAACGTGCTTTATGTTGGCGGCATCTCCTTAGCATCTCCTTTTTGACGACCTCGTGTGATCCCAGGAGCATCCATCTCTCCAAGTGCAGACCCTTCCCCCACCTCACCCCTCCTGGTCTTGTCAAAGCTTGTCCTGCCCCAGGGGCCACCTTTCCGTTTTCTAGGCATCCTTCCAGCTGTTCCTCTGGTTCACACTTTCCTTCCTCAGGGGCCAGCACAAGGACTTGGAAGATAACTTAGTTCTACCATGGAAATGCTGTTAAATGCTTATTTCTCCTCCCTTGCGTTGCCTGGGGAAATTAAAAAAAAGTTCTTTTTCTTTCTTTTTTTTTTTTTTTTTTGAAGCAGACTCTATTCCCGGCTCTATCCTTCCTGGCTGCTACTCATCCCTTTTTCCAGAAGTATGGGTGCCTTGTTGAAGAAGGGTTTTATGGTTGGATTTCCTGTCCATCCTCCTTCTCTTACCCCCTTCCTCCACACCTACCCCCAGCCCTGAGGCAAGGAGCACCTTTGGTGAAAAGGGCTGTGAGGGGTTCCAGTGGGGACAGATTGTTATAACACTGTGGTCTCATCATCACTGATACGCACTGACACTTCCCCTATAGTCGCGGGACTTACCCTGTTTAATGTTGAGACCACCCCTCATTGTTAGGAGCTGTTACTAGACCCTTCTTACCAGTGAGGTCAAAATGTGTCCAGAGTTCCACAGCTACTTGTATGGAACTTGGGAGCCTAGACTTACTTCATAGCCCGTGCCTGAGTTTTTTCTTATGTGATTCAGGGAGATTAGCAGTTCCACTCAGTTCCAGGAGAAAGGAGATGGCAGTTTCTGCCCAGCTGCAGATGTAGGGGATCATATATAGTCACCCTTTGTTGGGGCCTCGGTTCCATTAGTTCTGCCTCCTTCTGATAGAACACTTGACTATGATCCTCTGGGGCTACCACTCCATTGGCCCGAGCCAACCTCAGTTGGTCTTTTCTTCAACTGCTTTCCGTCACAAGAAACTGAAGGGGGCCTCTGTGCCAAATAGAAATAGGAAACCGAGGGCGCTTTGGTGGCTCAGGCAGTTAAGTGTCTGCCTTCAGCTCAGGACATGATCCCAGAGTCCTGGGATCCAGTCCCACATGGGCTCCCTGCTCCGCAGGGAGACTGCATCTCCCTCTGCCTTTCTCTCTCTGTCTCTTTTGAATAAATAAATAAAATCTTAAAAAAAAAAGAAGTAGATAATTAAGCTCTAGGCATGAAAATATGTCATCATGCCCCAAACCAGGGAGGGCTGAGTGGGGCCAAGTTGTAAGCCTCATTCGAAGTTGTCATAGCCTTTAATGTACCATTTTAGGCCTGGCTGATGCAAAAATGAATGAGATGTCGTTCTAGTTCTTCAGTTATCAACCAGCATTTTTTAAGTCTATGTGATTTCTTTTGAGTATCTAAATCTATTCTTTATGCAATTGACCACTAGTAGCAATTGACCACATTTCTTTTTCTCTGTGAGTCTCATTGACAAGACAATGCCATTCTCTGATACCGACTGTGAGAATATGTTTCCTCCTTGTAAAGCCATGCATTAAAAAAATTGGAAGAAATGGAATATAGGAGATTACACTATATTTCCAGAAAGGTAATGGAAAATTACTCAGCATTTCAAAACCCTCAGCTTCATTGGCTTTGACTGCCTAACAGTGACTTAACATGGATAGCATACCACTTTTCTGAAAGAAAAAATCTAACCGAATTTGTTCCGTAGCACAGATATTGTCCATATCCATAGGCCCGTGCTTAGGGTATGATTTATTGCTTGGGCCCCGCTGATGAGCAAAGACAGAATGAAGCCTTATGTGGATCCAGAGGATGACAGACGATTCCCATTTTTATGTGTGTGTGTGTTTGATCTCTAGAGGGCTAGTTGGATATCAGTGAAAAGGTTGAATCCAAACTGTCTCCATCTTCCCTCCATGTGAGAAAAATCACACCAATGAGCCTCTTGGATATTATATTTCTCAGAGGATAAGAATAGGAAAACTTTCTGAATGACTTTGCCTGGCATTAGAACCTGATACATCAAAGTTCATTTTTGCCATCATCATCACTGTCTGGGCATTAAGTTCAAATACAGCTTGGACTAATTTCATTGGTTTAACTGGTATTAGACTTAAAAAAAGAGTTTTGTCCTCAGCAGACCCTGTTTCTTAACATTAAATTTGTTTTTTTTCCCCCCTCTTGATTAGGGTAAAATTCTCAACAGAAAAGGATGCTGTCCTATTTGCACTGAAAGTAAGTTTATTCCTTTGGAAATTGCTATTAATATTTGTTTCACACTTTATAATTCAACAGGAAAAGTGGTGGTGTAAGGTTTTGCACATTTTGTGTCTCTCAGTATGGGATGGGATCACCCCACTTTCCTCCAGACACTTTAAGTCAATTGTAACCCTCTCACAGAAGCATAACATTGAGATATTTCCTTTAGAATTTGTTGCTAATAGAGATTCAGAAGTTGAATGGTCTGATGAGGTTTTAAGAAGGACCAGATAACTTAATATGCATTTTAACTAATAGCATCCGCAGTCATAGCAGTTAAGGGGATATCCAGTAAAACAAACAATATACAAAATCTGGGAGGTATTTTTCTTCAATCATTATAAAACCAAATAGCTACACTTCTTCCTTCCCACCCGCACCCTCTTTACTGTTTCACCTGTGCACCTCCAGTGCTACTGCTGGCAAAGTGAATCCAGGTCTTTAGACTGACAATGGTTTGGCCATCCTGTTATTTTTAAACTGAGTTTTTGAACTTCTCTTTAACAAGGCTTAGTCTGAAAGCTGGCTGAGATCGCACTACGTATCACTCAGACAGAGTATAGCAACAAGTTCAGTGTTAGCCCCACATGCTGACACATGACTAGCAAATTTCCATTTTTGTCCATTTCAAAATCATATGGTTTTGAGACAGCTGATATTTTATTTATTAATTTAGCTTCACACATACAGTTTTATAATTTGACATCTGTATACACTACAAAGTAATCCCCACAAGTCTAATTACCATCCATCACCATAGAGTTGACTTTCTTCATCCATTACACGCACACCCTCCCCCATCTGCTTCCCCTCTGGCAACTACTAATCGTTCTCTGTATCTCTGAGTTTGTTTTCATTTTATTTTGTTTGTTTGTTTGTTTTAGATGACACATATGAGTGAAATCATGTGGTATTTATTTTTCTTCGTCTGACTTATTTCACTTAGCATAATACCCCAAGGTCCATCCAGTTGTCACAAATGCAAGAATTCATTCTTTTTTATGGCTAAGTAGTATTCCATTGTGCATATATACCACATCTTTATCCAGTCACATACCAATAAACACTTAGGTTGTTTCCATATCTTGGCTATGGTAAATAATACTGCAATGAATAAAGAAGTCCATATATCTTTTCAAATTAGTGTTTTTGTATTCTTCAGATAAATACCAGAAGTAGAATAGCTGAATCACAGGGTAGAATTTTTTGAGGAATCTATATACTGTTTTCCACACTGGTTGCACCAGTCGACACTCCTACCAACAGTGGACATGGGTTCGCTTTTCTCCATGCCCTTTCTAACACATGTTATTTCTTATCTTTTTGAGAATAGCTATTCTAACAGGTGTGAGGTGACATCTCATTGTGGTTTTGATTTTCATTTCCATAATAATTAGTGATGTTGAGCATCTTTTCATATGCCTGCCGGCCATCTGGATGTCTTCTTTGGAGAAATGTCTTTTCAGAGCCTTTGCCTGTTTTTTAAATTGGGTTGTTTGGTTTTTTGTTGTTGTTGTTGAGTTGTATGAGTTCTTTATATAGTTTGGATATTAACCCTTTATTAGATGTATGGTATACAAATATCTTCTCTCATTCAGCAGGTTGTCTTTTCATTTTGAAGATGGTTTCCTTTGTTGTGCAGAAGCTTTTTAGCTTGATGTAGTCCCACTTGTTTATTTTTGCTTCTGTTTTCCTTGCCTCTGGAGTCAGATTCACAAAGATGTCACTAAAACTGATGTCAAGGAGCATATTGCCTATGTTTTCTTCTATGAATTTTGTAGTTTTAGGTCTTATAGTTAAGTCTTTAAATCCATTTAAATTAATTTTTGTGTATAGTGAAAGGTAGTGGTCGTACATTAATTGTCCATATGTGTGGGTTTATTTCTGGGCTCTCAGTTCTGTCCCATTGATCTGTATTCTGTTTTTGAATAAAAAATGTGATTATTAGAGCTTTATAATATGGTTTGAAATCAAGGAGTGTGATGCCTGCTGTTTTGCTTTTCTTTCTCAAGATTGCTTGGGCTATTGGGGATCTTTTGTGATTCCATACAAATTTTAGTATTATTCGTTCTACTTCTGGGAAAAATGTTATTGGTATTTTGATAGGGATTATATGGAATCTGTAGATTGCTTTGGGTGGTATGGACATTTTAACAACATTAATTCTTCTAATGTATGCGCATGAAATATCTTTCCATTTATTTGTGTCTTTAGTTTCTTTCATCAGTGTCTTATAAGTTCAGTGTACAGGTCTTTCACTTCCTTGGTTACACTTATTTCTGGGCATTTTATTCTTTGTGATGCAATTTTAAGTGAAAATTTTTTTAAAAATTTCTTTCTGATGTTTTGTTATTAGTGTATAGAAGTGCCACAGATTTCTTTATATTGATTTTATACTCTGCAATACTACATTCATTTATTAGTTCTAATTGTTTTTCAGTGGATTCTTTAGGGTTTTGTGTGTGTGTATATATATATATATATATATATATATATATATATTTACACACACACACACAATACTATAGATAGAAAGATAGATAGATAGATAGATAGATAGTATTATGTCATCTGCAAATAACAACAGTTTTTCTTCTTCCTTTCTGATATGGATGACTTTTATTTCTTTTTCTGGCCTAATTGCTTTGGGTAGTACTTAAAATACTATGTGCTGAGAGGGAGTGTTCTTATCTGTTCCTGATCTTAGAAGAAAAACTTTCAGATTTTCATGGTTGAGTGTGATATTAGCTGTAGGATTGTCCTATATGTCTTAATGTTGAAGTATGTTCCCTCGATATACACTTTGTTGAGAATTTTATCGTAAATGGATGTTGAATTTTGTCAAATGCTTTTTCTGCATCTATTGAGATTATATTATTTTTATCTTTAATTTTGTTAATATGATGTATCCCATTGATTGATTTGTGGTTGTTGAACCATCCTTGAATCTCTGTAATAAATCCTACTTGACTGTGGTATGTAATCCTTTTAATGTATTGTTGCATTTGATTTGAGGATTTTTGCATTTGTATCTGTCAAGGATATTGGCCTGTAATTTTCTTTTTGTGGTGTCCTTATCTGGTTTTGGTATCAGGGTAATGCTAGCCATAGCATGTGTTTGAAAGCTTTTCCTCCTCTTTAATTACTTTGGAAAAGTTTGAGTAGATATTAAATTTTTGAATGTTTGGTAGAATTCACTAGTGAAGCTTTCTGGTCCTGAAATTTTGTTTGTTGGGAGGTTTTCAATTATTGTTTCAATTTCCTTATTAATAATCTCTCTATTCAGATTTTCTATTTCTTCTTTATTCAGTGTTAGAAGACTATATATTTGTAGGAATTTATCTATTCCTTCCAGGATGTCTAAGAGCTGGTTGGCATATAATTGATCATAGTAGTGTTTTATTACTCTTTGTATTTCTCTGAGATTTTTACTTCTCCACTTTCATTTATGATTTTATATCTTTGACTCCCTTTTCTTTTTTTCTCGGCTAGTTTAGCTAAAGGTTTGTCAATTTTGTTTGTCTTTTCAAGGAACCAGCTCTTAATTTCATTGGTCACTTTTGTTGTATTTTTAGTCTTAATTTTATTTATTTCCACTGTGATCTTTGTTATTGCCTTCCTTCTCCTAATTTTGGGGTTTGTTTGTCCTTTTTTTTTTTTTTAGTTGCTTTAGGCATATAGTTAGATTGTTTATTTGAGATTTTTTTTCTTGAGGTGGGTCTGTATTGCTGTGAACTTCCCTCTTAGAACCACTTTTGCTGCATTCCATGGATTTTGGTATGCTGCATTTCTGTTTTCATTTGTCTCTAGTTATTTCCTTTGATTTCTTTGATGACCCATTGGTGTTTAGTAGCGTATTGTTTAGTCTTCATGTTTCTGTATTTCTCGTTTTTTTCTTGTAATTACTTTCTGGTTCCATACCATTGTGGTTGGAAAAGATGCTTGATATGATTTCAGTTTTCTTGAGTTTATTGGGACTTTTGTGGCCCAATATGTGATCTGTCCTGGAGAATGTTCCATGTGCACTTGAGAAGAATGTGTATTCTGCTAGTTTGGGATGGTTTATTCTGTATATGTCTATTAGGTCCATCTAGCCTAATGTGTTGTTTAAAGCTGATATTTTCTTATGGATATTTTTGTCAGAATGATCTATCCATTGATGAAAATGGGATGTTAAAGTCTTCTTCTATTATTGTATTACTTTCAGTTTTTTCCTTTCGTTCTGATATTTGCTTTATATATTTTGGTGCTTCTTATGTTGAGTGCATATATATTAAATTAATAAATCATTTAATATAAATAAGTATAACATTAACATAAAAATGTTATATCTTTTCTCTAGATTGACACTTTAATAGTTATGTAATGCCTTTCTTTGCCTTTTATCATAGTCTTTGTTTTAAAGTGTGTTTTGGAGGTGCCTGACTGGCTCCGTCAGTTAAGCATCCAACTTTTGATTTTGGCTCAGGTTGTGATCTCGGGGTCATGAGATTGAGCCCCATGTGGGGCTCTGCACTCAGCACAGAGTCTGCTTGTCCCACTCCCTCTGCTTCTGCCCCCACTTGCATGTGCTGTCTCTCTAAAGTAAATAAATAAAATCTTTTAAAAAAAGTCTATTTTATTTTCATTTGCATGGGATATCTTTTTCTTTCCTGTTCTTTTAGTCTATGTGTGTCCTTAATTCTAAAGTGAGTTTCTTGGGCGCCTGGGTGGCTTAGTGGGTTAAAGCCTTTGCTTTCGGCTCAGGTTATGATCTCAGCGTCCTGGGATCGAGGCCCGCATCGGGCTCTCTGCTCAGCAGGGAGCCTGCTTCCTCCTCTCCCTGTCTCTCTGCCTGCCTCTCTGCCTACTTGTAATCTCTCTCTCTGTGCCAAATAAATAAATAAAATCTTTAAAAAAAATAAAAAAAAATAGTGAGTTTCTTTTAATCTCTTGTAGGCAGATAGCTTTCTGAAGTGTTTCATGAAAAGAGGAGTATTAGTAATGTCATTATCAAATTAGTTCCATTGTATAAGCAGGATTAACAAAGCCATGAAATCTATTCTTAAGTATTTTATGAACTAGTTAGCCTTAAAGAAGTGGGCTGTGATGATGTTTGAAAGCAGCTTTCATGTAGAAACATGATTTTTCATCCACAGGATTAAAATCATATAGCTAAAAGTTATCCTAGCTTTGTTTTTCTGGACAACAGATATGCATGTGAGATATAATAAATTTATTTATTATTTTTATATCTCATTATTTTTTGAGACCAAGAATTATTAAATAATTGCACATTATAAATGTTGATAAATATGTTGATTGAGTTAATGAAAGTTAAACTGTAGATTTAACAAAATAGTTTTTCTTTAAAGAGAGTGCCGTATATAAAATAACTCAAAGAAAGCCAACCAAGTATGACTTAGTAGAGTCTGGCAGTTAATGCAGGAAGAATTACCCATGATTAACATACCAGTTGATTTCAAACAGTATATAAATTATTATATTTAATCATCCTCCCAGAGACTCTCTGAGGAAACTTTGTTTATGGATGGTTTGGAGGCTACCTCCAGCTTCATTCCTTTCTGGATGAGCAGAATAGAGTTTAAACTGAAGAGGTTCTCCTCTATCTCCATGTCAGTGAAGAGGTTTGTGTTTCTCTAGAAGGTATTTCCCTATTGAAGTAGACACAGAGTTCAAAGGAACTCTTAAGATTTTCTAACTAACCTCAGTTTGCATGAGCACAGATAGGTTACATCTGCTAATCACAGCTTAGGCAGGATCACTGCTTATTAAGTTTAGTAAAAACATGACCAGTCTTGGGCAGAAACAACTCAAATCTTGAATTATCTGACTTTATGTGACAAAAATGAAGGTGAAGATTATTGAGATAGTTGAGAGAAAAGTTACATGTCATCATTAGTCTATCCACTGTGAGCTAGTCTTTTCATATCTAGAATAATGGTGGCTTATTAGAAAAAAAAAGAAAAAAGTAGGATGGGCATGACAAAATCAAAGCAAGTTTTTAATCAGCCATGTTGTATTTGTAAAACATGGGAATGAGCCTGACTTCTGTCACTAAGAGAGGCAGTTGGCAAGGGAGAAAATCATCCAGCTGTTAGGGTACCAGGGAGACCATTGACTGTGCACCTGCATCCAGCAGGTCAGTGCGGGAAGAGCCCAGGCATGTGGTTCTTGGTCCAATCTACATGATATCATCAGATGGCTATTTCTCAATTTCCTTTGGTGTTCTTTCCATCTGTTTACTCTCTCTTGCTCTCCAGCAGTTCTTCCATCAGTGCTGTAAAACACATTCTATTGGCAAGGTTTATTTATTCGGATTGAGTTAAGAGATGGGATGACTTCCAATTTTTTTAAGCAATGCCCAGATTTTCCTAATACATCAGGTAGACTTATTCTGATGTCCTTTAGCTATGGCCTAAAGATCTCCTATTTTTGAAATTCCTTTGGCATTATATCCAGGATCCAGAACAAACCCTTGGGCTCATTTTTTCCTACTCTGTCAATTACAAAACTCTTCTGACATATGGGTTTCTAGAGCGGACCAATGAAAGCTGAAGTACAAACTAAGGTTAGTGTTTTCTAAAACATAAAAGTGACTGATTTCTATCTTATTCAAACCAAATCACACACACTCATACATACCCCATTAGTTGCTGCAGAGTTTCAACTCAGCATTATATAGTTTGACTAGATAATTCTTTGTTGTGAGTTACATCCTGCACATGTATGATGTTTGGCAACATCTCTGATCTCTACCAGCTAGGGGCCAGTAGAATTTCTCTCCCAGAAATTATGGCAATCAACAGGGTCTCCAGTCATTGTTAAATGTCTCCTGGGGGTGATTTATACCCCTTTCCCCAGGACAAATGGTTGAGAACCATTGGTACTCCTCACAGAGGTAACAGAATGGGTGAATGCAGAAATAAATACCTGTGGTACTAGTAGCAGTAACTTACTCTCAACACACAGTGAGTAGTTGAAATAGGAACCCAGAGCTGGTGTAAAAAATGGCAGACCAGAAATCTTTGGATGTAATTGAGTGTGTTTGCATTTTCATTGCTTAGCCCTACAAAAGATGATAAAGGCATAATTAATCTTGATTGATTAAAATGCACTATCTTCGCTTTAATTGCTAAGAAGCTAGAAATAAATTTGTAGCCCATCTCTAATGGCAGGCAGTTTTTGAGTATTATGCTTATTCCTGACTTCATCTTATATGTCTACCCTTATATATTTTGAATATTTAGTATGTATGCCTGTGAGCTACTCCCAGTTCTTTTTGGAAGGAGGCAAGAATAAATACTTAGATACATATATAGTTTCACATGCAGATGAAAAGGATTGATTATACAGCTTCAAATACTCTACAGCTTACTTTTATTACCTGTTATTATTAAATGCATGTCACGTTATTTCCAGCAGAGGTGACATTGGATTGTCTGTTTCTAAAATCCTACAGAATTACTGCCTTGTCGATTGGGTTAGTCTGTCTTGGTAGTGTTTGGGGCGCTTGCAGACCTCTGAAAAGAACAGCAAAGAGGAAACTTGAAGTAAATATGTGGAACATGTCTATAGGCCTCTCTTTGCAATAGTCAGTGATAGTGGCAATTTACAATTCAGTAGGTAAAAAGCAAGGGTTGAGGCTCAAACTTGTTGTATTCCCCATGGTAGCACCATCTTCATTGGGTTGATCTGAAACGGCAATTACAATTCCAGCAAAACTGACAAAAATAAAAAGTCATGTTAAAATCAGACCAGACCTGTACCCCTTGGGCAAATAATAAAAATAAAATAAAAAAAAAAAGAATTAAAAGAGGTTGTAGCACAAGTGAAAGTATTTGATAAACAATGGGCACTCATAAAAAAAAAAAAATCAGACCGGAAGGAAGAATGAAAAGCATTGTTGTCTTTTAATAACATGGATGTTCTCTCTTTCTACTTGTCCAAATGAAAAGAATTAAATTTGGTTTGGGTGATTTATTTAAAATAAAATATTTGAAGTAAGCTAAACAAACGTTACAAAGCTTTCATGCAAATGCTGTTTCTTGCCAAAGTAAGAGCTATAGCCTGGAGCGGCTTTCACTCTGCCTGGACTGGGCATCACAGGACTGTGAGTTGGGTGCCAAGAAGGCCAATGTCTGTTGTGCATGTAGCACTTGGTTTAAGTAAAATGTTATCTTACTGTGAGTTGGCAAGCATTAGGTGAAATCTCAACCGAAGCACCCATTCAGAGAGACCTGAATCAGATAAATTCTGCACTGGTAGAATGTCTGTTTTCAGCATGGAAATAATACTTAGTGGCAAAGTTTTCACTGATAAGAGAGGAGGTGTGTGAGAGTGTGTGTGTGTGTGTGTGTGTGTGTGTGTGTGTGTGTGTGTGTGTGTGTGTAGAGGGAGAGAGGGAAGTATGGAGAGAGGAAGAGACAGAGACAGAGAGATGCTGACCATGAGAGGGAATTCAGTCTCTTCACCATGTACAAGACCAGAGGCATTGAAAGGCAGCCCAGGTGTGGACGTCCAAACCCAGACCCCACAGATTCATTAAGCTATGCCTGTAGCTACATTAGCCCTAACCATCAGATTCCCAGCTCAAAACAAAAGTTCACGATTACATAACACAGAGGCGGGTAGGGTATACTGAGCACAGATGTGCATTTAATTGAAATAACCTCAGCTACATGTCCCACAAGTAACAGGAAATAACGGATTTCAGCAACTCAGGGTGCAAGGAGGCTCACAGTTTCCAGGTGACTTTTTAACGCCCCCC
This sequence comes from Ailurus styani, assembly GCA_002007465.1. Classification (NCBI taxonomy): domain Eukaryota; kingdom Metazoa; phylum Chordata; class Mammalia; order Carnivora; family Ailuridae; genus Ailurus; species Ailurus styani. The sequence goes on along the minus strand of LNAC01000214.1, from coordinate 490,000 downwards.
CCCCAGGGTTAGTTTCCAGCTGTGCAGCGTGTTGGTGTGCCTGCTCCCTGAGAGGACCCCTGCCTGCTGTGTGTGCGCCCATCAAGGGTGCTGCGGAATTGCCCTGGCTGGTCTGGGGACACCTTACTTAACTCCTCTGACCTGCCTACAGGTATCTCCAATTAAAGAGTGGTGGTAGGAGGGGGAGCACAACAACAATTTAACAAAACTGGGACCTCGGGGCCGATTTTATGAGAAATCTCCACTGACAGAGGTTCTGCAAATTAGTAATTCTGTGTTTGAGCAAGGTTTCTGGCCCCCGAGACTGTAAGCAACTCCAGGTCCCTTAACACCAAGGGTCTGTCCTTAACTCAGGAAAGCAAGGAAATTTGAAACCAGAGCTCAAGATGCTCGTAGAATAAGACTTTGTGGTGTTGACTTTTGCCCTGCCAAGGAGGTGTTAAGCTAAGCAGCCACTGAAGTTTCTGCTTGAGCATCTGGAGGTGGGTTTGTCACTGCTCCTGAGGCCCAACCAGCAGAGAGAGGTGGCAAATAAAACCCAACAGTGTCACACGTGGTGGCTAGGAAATCCCACCCCTGAAGGAGCGGCGTTGGAAGGGGTGTGAGGACACCAGTTTGTTTTCTGTTTTATATGCTGTTCTGTTCTAAGGGGTACTGTTACTTTAACTTTTCTGTCTGTGGGTTGGCACAAAGCCGAAAGAGGAGCCTGAGGTTATTAGGGGGTTATCTTTTATCCACCACCTATTGTGCTTCCTACCAGGTGTTAGTACTCCTTAAGTTCTGACTATTTAGTTAACAATCCTCCGTCTCTTCCTCCTCCTCATCACCATCAAATAATAATAATGGCAAGAAATGCAACAGTAGTTGCAGCAGCAACAGCTAATTATTTAGCATCTACTGTGTCTAAGCGTTGTCGTGGGCTAGCTCATTTGATCTTATTTATTTGATCCTCACGGCCATCTTAGAGTCAAATAATGTTACGAGCGCCATCTTACAGCTGAGTAACTGAGGCCTAGTGGTTAAAAAGAAAGCCCAAGGTAAGTTGGAGCCTGAGTTCCTACAGTGAAATCTGGCCCCAGCGCCCAGCCAGAAGGTCTACCATTGACGCCTTTGTCATTTGGTACAGTTTAACAACCTGTTGCAGTTAGGAAGGGAAGAAAAGTTCTGGAGGGCTTTATAATGGTAGGGATTAGAGGCTAGAGAAGGATGTTAGGAGGAGTTTCCAATTTCAGACCATTTCCCTCCACCAACCCTGGAAGAAATGCCTGCTCAAGTGCTCAGGCTTTTGTCTACGTGGTGACACCTCCACCTCTGCTCAGGTGTGGAACAGTGGTAGTTGGTATGCTCTGTGCTCACTGACAAATCCAACTGGCTTGGTTTTCCATGTGCAGTCATTTTTCTAAAATTTTTTCCTCCTTCTTGCTACCTTAGGTATTTTCAATGGTAAGGTGAAGTCCTCTCCAAAATTTCTTCCTTACAATATTAAAATACATGCAGTTTTAAACTTGAAATAACTGTAGAATTTCCACCAGGAGTAAGGAAGAAGGGGAGAGTTTCTGTCACTCAAACTCATCACCATTTCAGGGTAATGGGATTGTGTAAATGAATGAACCTTAATTTTGAGGTCAGCCCTTTCACTTCTCAGGTGAGGAAACTGAGGCTTCTGGTAGTATTAACTGGAAGAGCTAGATGAGATCCTGCTCTCTCTCTCTCTTTTAACCATCTAGTCCAGTATTTGTTCTAACACATCATATGGCCTCCCTGGATCTTTGCTTGGGAAAAGTGTTCTTAATTAAAAGTTACTTTCTTGCCTAATTTTGAAAGAATATGTTTTGAATAGGAAGAGATATATAAATTCATTACTAGCCATCTGGTACATTTAGTCAAAGCTGCCATCTTGAATTTCAAGAAAGAGGCATATACTTAGTTTTGACTGAAGAAACTGGTGACCAAAAACCCCTTAGCAATCTGTACATCTAAAATACAGTAAAGTGACCAATCAGACTCTGAAACTGATATTACACTTTACAGAAAATACTGTATAATAAGTTACACATTATTGTATGCAAAACTGAGGCAGATTTATTCCTCTCTGGAGGTCATGTCTACTATGAGCAAATAAGAACAACAAAAATTGTTACTTCTGTCGCTACTAAAATTGCTTCTATTGCCAGCAAAGATTTATTGAATGTAAGTGTGTGTCAGTCTGTCTTGTGATAAACATTCTCCATGTATCCTGACATTTAATCCTCACAATGATCCATGAAGTAGAAGCTCCATTTTACAAATGAGAGACCTGAGGGTCTTAGAAATTAAATAGGGTGAGGGCAGCTGATACCCTGCTCCATGAGACTCCAAAGCCATCACATTTAAGAACTATTATTCTCCATTGACTACATTTTTATTCGTTTCAGAGGCTTGCCTCCAAATATATATGAAGCTTGCCAATTTCTTTTCTCTCTGCATGACTAGAGAGCCATTGTATTTGCTCACCTTTTAAAAACTTATCTACATTTATGAGGTCACTTAACCTCCCATCTCTTGGGTTACAATACTTGAAGGTGTAGCCTTCCCTGGGAGTTTGGAGAAATGACTTAGTTGCGCTATGTAGTTCCCTTTGATGTGGAGTTTTAATTTTTAATTTATGAACTCTATCATTCTTTCTTCTTATCACAGTCCCTTCTTGGTTAGCACTCCACCTCTGCGCCCAGCCACCATTCCACTCCTCTGCTCTGCCCTTCCCCATCTGTCCTAGGAACACGTATCTCTTCTCCTTTTGTTTTTCACCTTTTCATCCTGTGAGCTCCTGGCTCTGTCTCCACAGCACCCTTTCTGTAGTTCCTCTCTCATTCTGGTTTCTGATTTCTGATTTCTGAAGACCTTAATAGGACTTCTTGACAAGATGCTGATATGGTCAGTCTCAGCTTCTAATTTTTTGGAGACCATGTTCTTCTTTCAAAGTAGTGCATTTGAATTTTAGTAACAGTTGCTACCTTTGATTTTCCTAATTGTCAGGGTTGGGAGTTGGATGGAGAAATGACTGTTTCCAGCCTCTATCTGTTGACTGAATTCTGGCACCCCCCTTACCACAGCTGCACAGGTTTGGGGCCTTAATGTTATTTCTCATGCTCTTGGCATTTCTCTCCCATGTTGCTAATCAGTCATCAAGTCTGCTTGATTGTCTCTTTGTATTGTTTTTCTAATAAATAAGTTCCTTCCCATTTCCATGGCAGGCAGAGCTTCATCCTCTTGCCTGCAACTGACCCGGTCTTTTCTCCTTCAGCCCTTCCTGCATGCCTTCACAAGAACTTACACCGGCTGCCTTCACTGTCTCTTGGAGTTTCTCAAAGTTTGTTTTATAAAACGCTAGTGCTGAGGGAAAGTGATGAATAATATTTTCAAAACATGGCTCTGTGATTAAATACATGAGGGAAATGCTGGGTCAAATAAACGCAAATATGTTTCTTTGCTGCAGAATGTGCAGAGCCCTTTATATGCTGATGTGCAGGGTAAACTTTCGGGAGGGTGATGGAGTATGGAGTACCTCCCGAACTAATTTGAGCTGCAGACATTTTTTTTTTATTTCTACTTGTTTTGGCAAAGCAACAGGCAAGATTGATGTTTCATAGGAAACACATTAAGGAATGTTGGTTCTTTGAAATACATTTAAACTTCTCAGGCTGGCAATAAATCTCAGGCCAATTTATTTAGACAATTTGGGTGTCTCACATTGCCCGAAGTTACTCCCCACTCTGGTCTGATCAGTCTCTTGCTCTTCTTGTGCAGGCTGACACATGACTTGATTAACACTATTCTTTTGGCCTAGAAGGCTTACTCGATGCTAGCCCCAAACCTACATTTTATATGTCTTTTATAGATGGACTCAACTCATGTTGTCTTTCAACAAATCTATGTTTTATGTGTATGTTACAGTCTTTTTCAGCCCTGTTTTAGCCAACAGTGGACGTCTGTTTGCTGGAGTTACATAACATAATTATAAAACTAATAATAGCTACTCTCTGAGCATCTGTAACATTCTCCGCACTTTTTCAATGCTGTCTTTATCTTTATAACCAACTTGCAAGGTAGTTGTTCTTAGACCCACATTACAGGTGAAGAGACTGAGGGCATGTAGGTAGTCTGTGCTTGATTTTGTAGTCATTAAGTGGCAAGACTAGAATTCAAACCCAGGGCTGTCTTCAAAACAACGTACTTAATGTTTGCAAAGTTCTAAAGTGGCTTTAAATCTGGAAGCTAGGTTAACTTAGAGATGTGAAGCCCACCTCTTCGGCTCAGGTGCACAGCTCTCTTAAGTGATAAATAAGAATTTCTAGTTTATAGAGAGCAGACATGTTAAGGTCAGAGCTTGGATGGCAAGAGTGGCAAAAATGCATCTTCTGTAACAAGTTTGGTGAGTCTCCAGTATTCTGGAAAGTGCTCTAGAGGAAATGGATAAAAAAGCTGGTATAGACCCTAAATTTAGGAACTTACAATGAAGTTGGAGAGATGTAATATAAATATACCAAATTAGAGAGCCATATAATATAGTTTATAACTAACTTCTAGATAGTATTCTTAAATGGAAGTTGATGGATTCCTTGATCAGTCTTGGGACAGAGTGGCCATGAGCCTCTATGTTTAAGTGGATACACTTGTATGCATTTCAACACATTTCTTCAGATTCCAAAAGAGCTCTGTGATCCCATCTAGTTCACAACAGCTGTGTAGGACACTGTTGTACAGGGCACTGTTGTGGAAACATCAAGTGATGATGAGGAAGGTGCTGGCCTCAGAGCTGCAGAGACTGGGTTGGACTCTGACTTTACTGCTTTTGGTTGCGTGACCGTGGGTACTGTGGCCACCTCTCCAAACTCTTTGGTAAGAAGTTAGGGTAATGAAATACAGTGTTGCAGAGAAGTAGTGAGCAATAAAGGAGATAGTGAAAATGTGGGAAGCATCTGGCATGGTGTCTGGCATAAAGTAGTCACTTTGAATGACTCTCCTTGGCTATTGCTAAGTTTATTAGTTTCCTATTACTGCTGCAGCAAATTACTACAAACTTGGTGGTTTAAAACAACACGTATTGTTCTGAAGGTCAGAAGGCTGAAATGGTTCTGAATGGGCCAAAATCAAGGTGCCAGCTGGGCTGTGGCTGTCTGGAGGCTCTGGGGGAGAAGCTGTGTTCGTTTGTTTTGTTTTGTTTTGTTTTCCACCTTTTTTGGCACCCAGAGGCCACCTTCCCTTTTTTGGCTTGAGGCCCCATTCTGTCTTCGAAGTCAGCAATGGCAGATTCAGTCCACCTTACTGTGTCACTGGGACACTCAATTTCCTGCCTTTCTCTTTCACCTCTGGGATGACGTTCGTCCTGCCTGGATTATCCAGGATAATCTCCCCATCTCCAGGTCAGCTGACGAGCAGCCTTAATTCCTTTTGCTGAGAGGGTTAATTAATTATCCAATTAGATAACTGATTAAAAAATCCTGTTGATAACCTGCTGTCTGCTAGTCATTAGCAATCTCCTTTAGTGAGTTCAGTGTGGGCAAGTTTTTTTTTTTTCCTACTAAAATGTATTCTTTAATTAATTAACCCATTCATTCAGCAAATATTCATGGATAACTCATATGTGTGATAGCAGGCATTGCTGTGAGTGATGCAAAGATGAATCCATGTAATATATATGTATATACCTCTAATTTACAAGGCAGGGTGCTAGGCGCTGAGAACAAAGTTTACATATAAGGAGTTTAAAGCCTGGTTTAGGAGTTAAGGATACATTCTAACTGTAAGTTAGGGAGGAAATTGATTTATCATAAGCCTACGACGGGTTTGGAGATAATATTTTTAACCCTCAAACTGAAAAACATCATGTGTCTATAGCGTAGAGCATTTGAAATAGACTGTCCCAGATAATTTGAGATATGGGGTCAGTTTTGCCTTTGGGATTTTGAGGAAAGAGAAATATCTTTGACTGAGGCATTGGGGAAGGTGCTATGGGGAGTTGGCTTTTGAACCGGGAAGTGAAGGATCCATGCAGTGGAAACTGTGAAGTGTGGGACAGGTGCATGCCCCTCCCCCACCAAGGGCAAAAGTGAGAGGTAGGGTAGCACTGGGTTCAGTAGCGGAGGCCCTAGGAAGTCAGCCATGACATTGGGGTTAGATTTATTTTAGATTAGATCTTGAAGGTAGGGGCTGCTTTCTTTGCTCTTCTGTTTGGAGTTGGTGAGTATATGGAAAATATGTGAAAAGAAATTTACATTCTTAATGGTATCCCTACTCAACTTTTTAAAAAGATGTAGGTTAGTTTCAGATGCCTACTCACCTTTTTATTTTTTTTTAATATTTTTTTATTTTATTTATTTATTTGACACAGAGAGAGAGAGAGAGATCACAAGTAGGCAGAGAGGCAGGCAGAGAGAGAGAGTAGGAAGCAGGCTCCCTGCTGAGCAGAGAGCCTGATGCAGGCCTCGATCCCAGGACCCCGAGATCATGACCTGAGCTGAAAGCAGAGGCTTTAACCCACTGAGCCACCCAGGCGCCCGTCTACTCACCTTTTCAAAAATGAGTTTTTCNAGATCATGACCTGAGCTGAAAGCAGAGGCTTTAACCCACTGAGCCACCCAGGCGCCCGCCTACTCACCTTTTCAAAAATGAGTTTTTTATATATAGATTTGTAAGTCTATCTGGTGAATTGTAGATTGTGGAAAGAGACCCACAGCCCCCTTCCTGGCCCCCTACACTGCCCATTCATGCAGTAAAGTTAGACTAAGTTTTTACTTAAGATAAAGATGCAAAATCTTCAAGGAATCCAGGTGCCACATAGTGGAGCATCTCTTGGCCCTCAGGTCCCATGGGGCAACAGCTGTCAGGGACACCTCTGTGTGTGGCCAGAGCCTCCTGCGTGGAGAAGGTCAGTCCCTGCTGGGGCACTTAGGGCCTTTTTACGTCAGAGGCTTACATGGTGTGCAGGAGCAGCATCGGGGCTTGTGTTAAGGGCAATGTGTCTAATCCCAGCCTCTCCTGGTTCTTTTTTTTTTTTTTAAGATTTTATTTATTTCACAGAGGGAGAGAGATCACAAGGAGTCAGAGAGGCAGGCAGAAGAGAGAGAGGGGGAAGCAGGCTCCCCGCTGAGCAGGGAGCCCGATTAGGGCCTCGATCCCAGGACCCTGAGATCATGACCTGAGCCGAAAGCAGAGGCTTTAACCCACTGAGCCACCCAGGCAGCCGCCTCTCCTGGTTCTTGACTCAAACGTGGCACATCACCGTGAATCTTACCCACTTGGGGTTCCCTGTATGGCCCAGTGACCCAGAGTCCCACAGGACCTGTTTTCCTGCAATTTGTGTTGGGAAAAGCTTAAAGCCGTGTTTTTTTATTTGATAGACTTTTTCGTGGTTAGAACATTTCCAGACATGAGCTGATCTGTGTCATGTTGTGGTAGCATGAGTAGGAGAGACCGTCCTCTTTGCAGAAGTAAAAGGACTGAGGACAGAAGTCATTTTCTGTTTTTCAAAGTGATTTTAATGGTGGGGGATATCTTATGACATGTTAAGTGAAGAGGAAATAAAATTTCATGTACGGGATAATCTTAACTATGTCAAAATACACACACACGTGCACATGCACACACATACCCAGCCCCAAACTGTAAACAGTGGTTATTTCTTGGTCACAGAACCATGAATGATATTTTTTTCTTCTGTTTTTGTTTGGTCGTGTTTTGGGGGCGGGGGTTTGCAGTCTGTTCGATTTCTCTTTCTTTATAACATGGAGTTATATAATTTCCCATTAATTTTCTCTGATGGATGTTTTGGGAATAATCACTGCTCTCAGAAGGAAGGCATTTCATTAGAATAAATACACTCGTGGCAGAAATACATGTACCTGACGAGGTTAGGAGAAAAATATCAGAATTATGTTTTTAGAAGCATCCTGACTCTCTTAATTCTCATAACGATCTTATTAAAGTATGTAACATCAAAGCACTGTGTTTTAGTCCAGTATTTTTCACTTTTTAAGACAAATATTCATATTCTAAAAGTATACCTAGACATTGTAAATAATGAAATGTAATGTAAATAATAATGTAAATACACATAAACAAGAAAGAGGAAAATATATGTCACACATAATCCCATTACTTAAGAGAAAAAAATACTACTCTTAATATTTGGGTTTATATGCTTCTAATTTTTTTTTATGCTTAGACATTGTGTACATATAAGGAAAACAAACCAAAACAAAAATGGCATTTGATGATGTGATTAAAAGGACTATGAAAAAACATACCACTACTTGTAACTTGGAATTTTTCTCTCTATCCTCTGACTTACACATACTCAAACAAAATTAGTTGTAGAATGATCTGTTTGTCTAGTTCTGACTATCATTCCAAGCTTTCCAGAAGAGTGTGACCGGCCATCTGGACATTTTGGACTGCAGCTCATTTCACTGGGTCTTCTGGAAAAATACACACACACACACACACACACACACACACACACACGAGCTTACAACATTCATTTGTGTCCCTTAAGTGTTTCTCTAGCTCTTCGCCTTTCCAGCGAGGCAGATTTGTGTGACCCTGAGATTCTCACTTCAAGCCATTCTCCAGTGCATGTGTTCACTCTTCCTGCAGGATCTGGCACAGGAACCTTGAGGTGCCAGGAAAAAGGGCCAAGGTTTCAAAATTATTTTAGCTCGTGATACAAATATCCCCCAATGCAACACATAATTCTCAAGCATCTTCCTGGTCATGAAATTTTGTTGACCTCTTCTGTGTTGTTGTTACAGAGAAAAATCATTCTGATCTCCAAACACCGCTCTTCCACAAGTTAGGGCCTCTTGAAAAATGTCTTCCTTGACAGCCCCGTTACATGTGATTTCCCTTGCCTGGTCTCCCTGGATGTCCCTCACTGCTTTCTGCCCAGCTACGAGTAAGCTCAGGCTGCCCCAGGGCCACCGGAGGGAGGATTTTCTCTGTTGCTTCTTTGAGGGTGTGCTTGGTCATATAACTGGCCTTATGTATAGGTGCCCACATTTTGACTCTTAAAAACAAAACTGTAACAACAACAAAACAACAGAAAAGCAAAAGGAAGAAAAGAAGAAAAAGAATCACTCATGGTTCTGCCACCAAGAAAGTGACAATTTTGGGGTGTGTATTCGTGTATTTATTTTAACACAGTTAAGATTATCCTAGAGATAGGAGTACCTGGGTGGCTTAGTTGGTTGAGGGTCTGACTCAGTTTTGGCTCAGGTCATGATCTCAGGGTCATGAGTTCGAGTGCTACGTCACGCTCTGTGCTCAATGGGGAGTTTGCTAGAGACTTTCTCTCTCTCCCTCTTCCTCCGTGTGTGCTGTCTCTCTCCCTCTCTCAAATAAATAAGTAAATCTTGAAAAAAAGATTATCCTGTAGGCAGAATTTTGTTTCCTGTTTTTCACTTAATACGTCATAAGCATTTCCTCAATCACAAATATTATTCATACACTTTTTCAATGACCAGATAATAGTTCATTTTATGGATTTACTACCAAGTGGTTAGCTATTTGTTTAATTTTAGGAGACAGTCTAAATATCCATTTTCTTATGATGTATCCAGGATCAGTAGGCATATAGAACAGTGCTAGGGGAGGTAGTGAATTCTTGGTAAGTGCTAGCTATTACTCGTTTTATTAATAATAATTTGGATGCAGTTGTTATCAGAAAACCAGGAGAAGCCATGGATTATCCCTAGTACAAGGGGAAGATTGGCTCTTCAGGCTCTGGGAAGAAGGTGTAGGCATTCCCTGTTCCTGGTCCCAGCTGAGAGGAGATTTCTTCAGGGGTTATCTCCGCTCCTTCATTAGTGCCTTGGCCTTTCCAGGCTGAGGTCCATCTGTTTCAAGCTTAAAGCTCAAAAGCCTTGATACATTCTGGATTCTCATGAGTATGCAGAGTTAAGAACTCTGAAAAAGCCCTACTCTTGAATTTGGTGCATCTGGTGGTCATGTTAACAGTCTTTTTGTGGCACATGATAGTATTAACTCAGAACTATAATTTTTTTCTGATGCCATTCAGGGTGTCCCAAAGAACTGCTTTACCCCTCATCAACCAGAAAATACCATTTGCATGCCAGGGAAAGATCCTTTTGTTAGACTGTGAGGGAAATGTGTAATAGGACAATTTCAAAAGCAATCACATGGAGAAAGGACTGGAACTTACTTTATGGGGTGGTTAGATAGATGGGAATACTAGTTAGGGGTGGATATAAGATTAGGAAGGTGGAGGTGGGGTCCCATGTGAAGCAACAAACGGAGTAAAGTTGGAATCACAAGGAAAAAACAAGAGAAGGACAAGAAGGGAACAGAAATGGAGGGCAAATTAAAATTTTGTTGCTGAGCTCTCAGAACTTCTCTCCCCTTCCCACTTCTTCCACCCTCTTACCCCAAGTAGTGCCCTTTATATAGTCCTTAAAGCATTTGGTCACTGAAACTATCCTACACACTAAAAACTGTATCTTTTTACATCTCAGATATTGACGAGGGAAGCTTAAAACAAGTAATTAATTTACTAAATTCCAAATACATGTGATTTATATGGAGTCAAATGTAATCGACACATGAAATGACATAATACATCATAGCATAAAACAACATTATTCTCCAAACACTTCAGAAATTAAAAGCACGTGTTTGCCTTGGATTCCACTGGTCCTGTCAGATCAGTTGGCACATCCTTCCTCTGTGTTGACTTTTAATTTTTCTTTTACATGTTCTGAGCAGTTGCTGATAGGATACTTTCATATTCTGAACCTGTGCTGGTGTTGACTGGAAATTGATCTTTTTATTATAGTTCTTTTATCATGTAGGCCCCTTTATCTAAATGTATTCCTCATTTCCTGGTTGTCCGTGCCTCCCTGAAAACATAAAATATATTTACATGGAGAAAAAAACAATGCCAAATATTAAAAAAAAACAATATTTAATTTTCTATAATAATCTTTGAGGTGCCCCCAGCACCAGACTTTACCTGGGTTTCACAAATATTTGAATGAATGGTATTTTGAAGTGATGAATGCAATGACGGGTTTTACAATTTATTTTTATCCGATCTTGGATTTTGATACACAGACCAAAATATAGGAACCTTGCATTTGTAAAAAATATAAAGAGTATTAATTTTATCAGTATTAAGTTGATTTCCACTAGTGCATTTCTGCTAACGCCCTCCCTTACCTGGCGGGTGCCCCCCTCCAGGTTAATATTGCAGGGGCCCCTGATGTCTTTCGGAATCGTTCGCTCGGTTTATGACCTGCTTTTGTCTCTCACTCATCCGCAGAGCCCGGCGTTTGCACGGTATTCGGAGATCCCCACTACAACACTTTTGACGGACGGACATTTAACTTTCAGGGGACGTGTCAGTACGTTTTGACAAAAGACTGCTCCTCCCCTGCCTCGCCCTTTCAGGTGCTGGTGAAGAACGACGCCCGCAGGACCCGCTCCTTCTCCTGGACCAAGTCAGTGGACCTGGTGCTGGGCGCCAGCACCGTCAGCCTCCAGCAGCACCTGACCGTGCGCTGGAACGGCTCGCGCGTCGCGCTGCCCTGCCAGGCGCCGCAGTTCCACATCGACCTGGATGGCTACCTCTTGAAAGTGACGACCAAAGCAGGTGGGCTTCCGGGTCCCTCTGGCTCGCCCCTCTGCCTCACCAGCCCGCACAGCCGCACCGTCTGAGCGCTCTGCCTCTTCCGCGGAGGACAACCCGGAGGCGGATGAGTGTTCCAGCTGCAGGCGTGCCTGCTGATGGGGCTCCGAGGGGACACCTCCAAGAGGGCACAAAAGAGGGCGAGAGGTTTGCACACCGTGGAGCCTTGCGGTCCAGTGCCAGTCACGCCAGTCTCGCAGCCGGCTGACTTTCTCATTCCAGAAATAGCGTTTGTGCTCTCCAAGTAACCTTTCTCGTGTTTTGTTGCAATGGTAGGCCCTCGATGTCCAGCTTGGAATTTTCAGTGTTTCTCCGGTTCAGCCTGTAATGTGCAGTTTCACATCTGTGAGAAAGAGTGTTTTCTTAGTGAGTGTCTAAGAAAGGGGGGGGGGATCCTCAAACCTAAACCACATATGTGTGGGTGTGAGGTAGGAGTGTGTATGGCCGGGTGACCAGCAGTCCTGTCCATTCTCGACCCTGGGGAAGGCGCTCGCTGAGTTAGTGGATGGCTAGAACCATCGGCTCTGCTGGAGGAAACTTAGGGCGCTCTGAGAGGGCTTCCCCCAGTCTTGGGCCCATGGAGCTGCTTGCTGCTACCCTTTCTCATCATCCCCTGTTGCCTGCCGCCTACTGGACTCTGTATTTCCCCTCCATAGGCAGACACATCCCCCCCTAGGCCAAACTGTTCATAGCTGCTAGGAGGTACTCCTAGGGACTCAATGAAAGTCCACATTCTTGCCTGTGTGGTGCTACCTAAAGAGGCTTCTTAGAAGCAGAAGTCCACCCTTCAGGGTCAGCCCGAAAGAATGAATTCATCTCATTTACGCCTTCAATTATATCGTGTCTGATTCCTTCCACACTGCCTTTAGTTAATCCATATTGTTTGTCAGTTTGATACTGAACTGCATGTTCTCCTGGTGAATCCTATTTCTGTCAGCATGACACTTGAAGAAATCAACATACTTCTTGCTTTTTATATTGATAAAAATGTAACAGTGTAAAGGCATCAATTACATTCCGCTTCCTTTAGGAAGTAAGGATCCAAAAGGGAAAGATTTGATAGAGCAGGCACTTTTGAGGAACTCTAGAGACTGTTCTCTGCAGTACCTTCAGAACGCCGTTAATTATTTCAGCTTAAGCCAAAATACATTTGACAAATTGATCCAAGTTTATGGAATGCCACCTTAGCTAAACAAAGGCAGGGAGCCAAGGCAAAGCCCAGGGAGCTTTCATTTAGAGAGCATAACATGGTTTCGGTGAGAAAAAGTTAAATATTAATGTATTGGAGCATTCTTTAACAGGAGAAGGACTCCCAACTTCACTTTGAAAGTGGCCGGTGTGAAGAGCTCTATTTATTCAATTTTAGAGGGATTAGTCCTCTTCAGAAAATTCAGACACCTGTTGTTTTATTCAAATGATGTGTCACTCTGTAGATGTCGGCCTCAGCTCATTTCTTTAAAGAGGCCAGCAGTTTATGGCTTCCCCTAAATTGTGCACAAGGTGACTCATTATCAGAGAGCACTAATTAGAAGCACCTTGCTGATCTGTTTGCGTGCCAGGTGAACACAGTGGATCCTACTGATACAGAAATTATTGGTCGACCCCAGCCCAACTTCCAAAGGGATCCTGGACACTGGAAGATTGCTAACAGTCTAGGAACTTCGATTCTATTCTGACCATAGCTGGCAAAACCTTATGGAATAAGTGTCCTCTTGTCAGGATTCCACATCGTAAAAATGAGTGAAAGGTTGAGGCTACTAAGAAAATAATACTAGATCATAAACACCATAATTAGATTAGTGAATTTAACTCTTCTCGGCCTTGAACTCGATTTTACAATTTCCTTTCCTTTTTTCCACGATGCAAGTAAGTTATGTGATGCCCATAATACCCAGCTGAACAATTTCCCGTAGCATAAACTTTCTGCTTCCTAGGGAAGAACTGTATTCCTCTGGGCTTTAAACTTGCTTTGAGATTATCCTTGGAACGGAACGATTCCATTTCCAGACACTGGTCTTCTCCCAAAACCAATCTCAGTTTGTACTACTACCCCTGAGGAATATTTTCTTTTTATCACCTATTGATTGTCCATTTTAAATATCACAATATATCCTTGGAGTGTTCTTCTCCCATAGATTATCTTTTTAATTTCATAAACTCATATGATCAAAGGGTCCTTTCTTCAAAATAACAGCTTAAATCAAGCCTGCAGCTGGAAGATGAGAAACAGGGAGGAATGACTCTTTGCCCCTGTGGTTTCTGAACTCAGCACTTCAGGACGGAATCATTTGGCAGAGAAGCGCAGGTGGCCATGCCCCATGGTGGGATTAGGCTGTAGTTGCTTACCTAATAACAACAGGGGTGGTACAGAGGGCATGGAGCAGGCTTAGTAGCTGGAGAAAGCACTGCTCACCCCCATCACACTCCTACCCCAACTCTTGGCACTTAGTGAATAATTTAAAAATATTTCCTTTCTGCCATCTGTTCACTTCATCAACTCTACCTGAGAGAGTTACGTCAGATCCACCCGAAGGCATTAACACGTGGGAGTGTGGTTTTTTAATTTTACTTTGGTAGAGTTCTATACTTTATGAACCTGGAGACTGCACATATTTTTCTTATTCTTTTTTTTCCTTTGGTATAAAATCTGAACAGAAAAACCATCCATTTTTAAGCATCACTATGTTATGTCTATAGATTTTGTCCTGCTCTTTTAAAGAAACAACAGCAAAAGCAACAAGGACAACAACAAAATAACAAAACAAAGCAAAACAAAAATGACACCAAAAGAACAACTTCCTCCCCCGTCCCTCCCCCCCCCCCCCNGCCTGGCTACACATTTGAAGGGTAAAAAACAAGTTGGTAAAACATTCACTGGTGAGAAGGGATAATTGGTAGGTGCTTCCTGCAGTGGAAAGAATGTGGCTGCTGCTTACACCCCCAGATGGGACATGTGCTTTGGCTTTGGCCTTCTGACTCTGCCAGTTATTTCTACCTAATTTCCCATGCAGAGGAACGGGGAAACTCATCCCAGCTGTAGAAAGGGCTAACCCCAGCCCCTACCACAATGTTTTCATTTCATAAGTTGCCTACTTAAAATATCTCTTGGAAGAGCAATTTTTTCAGTTGCAACTTACTCATTATTTTGCCTGGCACTATTGTAATTTACTTTGCATGGATTTTACTCATGTAGAGGGTAATGACAATCATGCAAACACATATGTATACGATACAGCAATAGACAAAGGTATCTATAGTTGGGTAAGTCATCCCTATACAATATGAAACTTAGTATTGGTCCACTGAAAATTCTCTTAATAACAAAGAAAAGAGGAGGAAAAGAGAATGAATTACAAATTATTCCCTTACTATGGGGACCATGTGTGGTGTTTGTTTGTCTGTTTTATGACTGAGAGGTCGAGAGTTTTGAGAAGAGTTTACTAAAAACAGTGGGTCTTCGTCTTCCCAAACCTGCATGGACCACCAGTCCATTGTATGAAAAGAATGTAACGATTGTCTTGTTTGCTGTGAGTTGATTTCTGACGAACTCAGTTGCCCAAAGTCTCAAATCTATTATATCATTGTCAGTAATGATGTTGGAACTCCTTTGGATATAAATTCTCAACCATCGTGGCATTTCGAAGACTAGTATTTGCCTACTGTCTAGGAAAGAGATTTGCAGTTTGGAAAATTTCGCAACATGGAAAGTCTTTGAAAGTATGCTCTAAAAGTTAGAATGTTATATGGAATTGATTTTCTTCCCTCATTTCTCTTGCTGGGCAGCTGCCTGGCTACAGGCTTCTGAGGTCATGTTTCTTCTATACCTTAGAGAGTGTATTACAAATCATATTATAGTTTGCTTGTCTTTTTTCAAAATTGTTATTTCAGTGTCTTAACTAGCATGAAATTCACCATTTCTTTGGCCTTGCAGATTCAGTGTATCAACGTACAGGGTAATTCATTCATTTAGTGAGTATATACTATGTACCAGTTAATGCGTTAGATGGTGGGGTATGAAGAAATATAAATCACTTTATTGGAGAGTCGTGGTTGTCAGAGGTGACACCGTTGTCTCACAGAGATCCATTGAGGACGTCAGTGCTGTGTGTGGATATTCTCAGTGTGTCTTTTCTCTGATCACCTTGCCCCATCACCCTACTCTCTTCACCAAATTACTCCTAAGAGAGACTTTTTTTCTTTCCAAGTCTCTATTTAAATTCCAGTTAGTTGACATACGGTATCATGTTAGTTTCTGTTGTAGTATTTAGTGATTCATCACTTCCATACAATACTCAGTGCTCATCACAGGGGCCCTCCTTAATCCCCATACCCACTTAAACTCCCTCTCCCTGCCCCCTACCCACTAGTAACCATCAGTGTGTCCTCTACAGTTAAGAGTCTGTTTCTTGGTTTACCTCTCTCTAGGAGGACTTTCTTATGACCTTCTTTCTTGCTTCTTTACCCAGCTCTAGTTTCTTTTTTGAATCCAGCTCCTTCTCCAAACCAAGAAATCTTCTCTACCATTTGCCTCGGACTAAGAATGCTTCCATTCCTTTCATTTACCATACAGTGATTTCCTTATGGGCCTTTCTGTTTATTTCTTGAGAAACCCAGTTTTAGACCACTAGTTTATTCTATCAGTAACTCCCTAAAGTGGATTTGTAACTCTTTCTTGTGGTGGTTGTGTGGCCTACTCACAGAAATGCTATTTGGCTAGCCTTCTCTCCTCTTGGATCATGTTCAGACTTAAGGAATATTGGCTTTAGAATCCTACTTCTGGGCACTTCTTACTAATCTTACATCACTCGGATTTTGTCTTATGCCAACTTTATATCCAGACAAGATCCGTTCTCTCCTTTGCTGCCCCTTTCTTCTTTCCCATCACTGCCCTATCCCCCAACTTCTGAGCATCTTCTGGACATTTGCTCACCAGCCTAATCCTGCAAGGTCTTCTAGGAGGAAAGTCACATTGCTCTTTCCAGAGGCTCAGAACAGGCTAAATAAAAGACTAGATTTTGTTAGAAACCCAAGAGGGTAAGATTTAAAAACACACACATGGGAAGACTTTCTCTTTTTCTTTTAAAACAGGAACTTTTTCTTTGGGTTGTCACTCTTAGGAGACAATGACAGTGAGTAAGAAGTCCCAGGGCAGAAATCCACACCAACTTGTTGTAGATGTTCTCCTGGTGTTCGTGTTGCCGATCTGGTACCTACTTCACCCATTCTCTGGGAAACTCAGCCACTGCCAAGGCATTATCAGGAAAACAGTAAGAAAACCTTTCGACGTGCATTTGAGACATAAAGAAAAACTCTGACCAGGAGAGTGTGTCATTTGCTCTGGATTGAGCCTGAAAAGGCTTTTCATAAAGTCCTCACCTTTATCTAATGGACAGTGTCTTAACACACACATATCAGGATGTGTATGAGAACATTTTTTCCGGACCTTCTAGTCAGACTGATCTTTGATGTGTGACAGGATAACCTAGCTGTCCTATAAGTGACATAGAAATGCCACTATTCAGTGGGGTCATAGACTGATGGATCTTGAAGTCTTGGGCCACATATCTGGAAAAAAAAACATGAATGTTTATGGACAAAGCCTCTAATATTTTAGATGGTTAGTTCAACAAACCAAAAGGAGCCTATGTTGTCTACCTTCTGGAGCAAAGATTATTTCCTTGGTGAACAAGGTCGCTCTGTCCTGCTGATTCTTTCTAGCACATGAGGAACTTTTCCCCATGGCCTGGTAGCCTCCAGTGACTCCTCAAATGTTGAAGTTTATGATAATCTCAGGGCTGTGAAGGTTGGAAGGGTTCCACAACAACTCTACCCAAGGAAACATTGATTAAATAACTATCTTTTTCTCAGGGATGTCTGTAAAATGGTGAGGAGGCAAACGTTTTCATTTCAGACATTTCCATACCAGTGTTTTCCTTTGAAAAAGATCTATTCAGAAGCCATATATTTATTACTTTAATAGTTTCACTATAACAAATAATTTAGATATTTTCATTTGACATTTAGTATAATTACATGGGGGGTTTTGGGATAAAGAAAAAAATACATTAAAAATTATCATCTTGGGGTACCTGGGTGGCTCAGTGGGTTAAACCTCTACCTTTGGCTCAGGTCATGATCCCAGGGTCCTGGGATTGAGCCCTGCATCGGGCTCTCCGTTCAGTAGGGAGCCTGCTTCCCCCTCTCTCTCTGCCTGCCTCCCTGCCTACTTGTAATCTCTCTCTCTCTCTCTGTCAAATAAATAAATAAATAATCTTTAAAAAATTATCTTGTTATCTTTCCATTTCCACATTTTACTTACCATTGGATACATGAAAGCACAAGTTGGACCAACACAATTACTATAGAAAAGGGCAAAACTATAAACCTAAAAGAAACATGGTCAATGAGTGGTCCTCTACAAGTCAAACCAGGCTATGTAAGGTATCATATTTAAGGACGAACTTTACACAGTTTAAAAATTCTGAGCCTCCAAAAGTGTTTCCTGTACTATAATACAACATTTAATATGGTGAGATTTAACAGTAACCAAGAATTTGGATAGACCCTTAGTGTTCCTGTTAGAAGTTAGTCATTGGTACTATGTAAGGATACTTGCACTTGGGAATTATTGGCGGATTTAAGTGTGGTTGAGCCTCTTTTCCTCTCCTTTTCCTCTAGGTTTGGAAATATCCTGGGATGGAGACAGTTTTGTTGAAGTCATGGCTGCCCCCCATCTCAAGGGCAAACTCTGTGGTCTCTGTGGCAACTACAATGGACATAAGCGTGATGACTTAATTGGTGGAGATGGAAACTTCAAGTTTGATGTGGATGACTTTGCTGAGTCCTGGAGAGTAGAGTCCAATGAGTTCTGCAACAGACCTCAGAGAAAACCAGTGCCTGAACTGTGTCAAGGGACGGTGAAGGTAAAGCTCCGAGCTCACCGAGAATGCCAGAAACTCAAATCCTGGGAGTTTCAGGCCTGCCACTCAACTGTGGACTATGCCACTTTCTACCGGTAGGTACAGTGCTTTGGGGGATGGGTTTTGGTTAAAGACCAAGGACTAACTCAAGCTTGAAACAGAGTGTATGAAATTTCTTGGTGTACAAAACAAGGGCTCCCAATGCACATGGTAAACACTTTTTTTTCCTTGTATTGAAGACAGACCTTACATTTACTCAGTCCCACATTATGTACAAAATTAAGAAACTGCAGGGAATATTTCAGAGTTATCATCTATAGGTCAATCTGGGTTTTTTTGTGTTTTCAGGATCACTGGGAAGTTAGTGGTTTTTCTGGATATTGGCTTGACTCTAAGGTTGAGGAGTGCTTCCCAAATTCTGCCTACACGGTGGTGGTATAGGGCAGAGATGGGAATCTCAAATAACTCTCGTTGCCTCTGGGTGTTCGAGTGAGCTTGGTTATTTGAGGCCTGAGGAAGAGTCCAGGTCTAGCCCCAAACCAGTCTTCAGGTGGAAAACAAGTCAGTGAAATGAGAATTCCTTGGGTCTTGGCCAACTCTCAGACTTTGCATCCAGAGTCAGGGGACAGTAGAAAGAAGGCTCAAAGATGGAAGAAGGAAAGTCTCTCACTGCGAATATGGATTCCATAACCTTTTTTTCCATGCTGCAAGGTTGCATGTGTGAGTTGATGAGTCTGGCCTGGTTGTACTTCCATTTATTACACAATTCCATGGGTTCAAGAGCTATGACTGTCTATAACTTTAACCACCATGGGTGTGGGAGGAAACATGAGACGACACAGCCCAAAAGGCCTTGTTGAAGTGATTTGCCTGTGCCTCTTAAAATGAGAAAGCTCCTGTGGTCTGAAGCCACAGAGAAGTTATTTTTATTCTTTAATTGCCACCAGTTTATTTCCCCTAGTTCTCGTTAAATGTGATCTTTTTTTTTATTTGATCTTTGGACATAAAAGATAAAGTTCTATAAAGAGAGCTCAAAGTGGAGTGGAAAAAGGACTGTCCCTGTCATCACGCACCCCTGAACATGGCTGCATCTGCCAAACCATTTGGCTCCAACTCCTGCATTTAGCTCTTTCAAGCCATTTTCCTGTTATAAATTTGAATTCTCTGGGTTCCCTTCTTCCTCCTTCCTGTACCATCCCCTAGATCGACCCCACCCTTGTCTATTGAAATTGAAAGATCTTAATGTAAGACTTGGGAGTGAGTTAAACAGCTGGACAAACAAACCAGGCTTCCTTTGGAATCTAAATACCCATCACTTGAAGGTCTGAGGCGAAGCAGTAGAGCATAGCAATTAAGAGCTTTGTGGTCTTCCGGGGCTAAAAATCCAACCCAGCTTTACAACCTTAAAAAATTATTTAAGCTGTCTAAACCTCAGTTTGCTTATCTGTGAAGTGGGGATAATAAAAGAACCCACCTTAGAGAGTTGTAATTCAGATTTAGTGAGATTATGAATGTCTATGTGCTCAGCCCAGTGTCTGCACATAGCAAGTGCTCTGTAATTAATTGATGGCCGCTGTAGTTTCTTCTATTAATTAAATTAAACGGTGAACAAGTATAAAAACTCATTTGAAAGCTCCTCTGCCGGGGCATCTGGGTGGCTCAGTGGGTTAAGCCTCTGCCTTCAGCTCAGGTCATGATCTCAGGGTCCTGGGATCAAGCCCCACATCGGGCTCTCTGCTCAGTGGGGAACCTACTTCTCTCTCTCTCTGCCTGCCTCTCTGCCTACTTGTGATCTCTCTCTGTGTCAAATAAATAAATAAAATCTAAAAAAAAAAAGCTCCTCTGCCCTATTTGCCGGTTCGAATTGGACCCTTCTCTGTCTAATGTAGAAAGGAAAGGCTGCGCTTCTCCCAGGGCCCCAACAGTCTACACCTTTGATTTTTATCCCATTTCAAAGGAGTGTGTTGACAACAGAAATTGTAGAGCAGGCCTGCAGAGATTAGTCCCTTTTTGTAAATTTCTGTTTCTTTTCCCTGTGGCGATTTATTTCCTCTTATGATCCCTGGACTGCAAACAGGAATCTGATGAGCACCTTGGCAGAAGTCGTGAGAAATGACATACACACGAACAGAGAGAGACGGAATGATGAGGTGGGGCCAGACAGATGCTCGCCTTCTGCCCTTGGAAGTTGCTGCTCCCGCCCGCCATGGCAACACAGTGGGGATGCTTGTTTGTGTTAGGGCCTTGATGTGTGGAGTCTGGGGGAGTTTACAAGAATGCCGCCTGCTGCCGGGATCTCTGTGATGAGACCTGGAGTGCAGGATGTGGTGGGAAGTAAGCGCATGTTCCGCTGTGCATGGGCTGGTGGCAGAGCACCCTCCCGTGGCCAGCCACTCCTTCCGGGAAGAGGCAGGGGAGCTCAAGAGAGTGGAGCTGGGCAGTCCTGCCTGTTACACGTCCTGCTGATGATCTCATGCCCCAGCCAAGAGTGTGTCTTCATGCCGTTTCAAGTGAGGCTGGCCAATGTTGGGGAGATCCTGGGTTTTTCCTTTCTTTCGAGCATCCTTGTGGCAGGTAAAGAAAATAAACAAGGTCAACATGGAAAGGCAATTTTGTTCCCAGGGGATCTCCAGTGAGGACCAAAGCTTAGAGAGGCTTTAGGAAGCAATGGAACGAGAATGTGTTGGGTGATATCAAGTTGGACCTAATCTCAACTCTGCCACTCTCTAGCTTTGTGGCCGTGGTGGCAGCTGAGTTTCTGATCCTTCACCTGTAGAATGGGTATGACAGTAACTGCCTGGTGGGCTAGCTCCTCCAAGGGCTGAGGTCAACAGGCAGTGCCGTGTCGTACGTGGGAGACAGCCAGTGCTGGCACAGTGGCTCTTGTCTGTGTCCCTTCCTTTCCCTGGAGAATCTTGTCCCCAGCTCTGCCACTTGTCTTTCTGATTGGCGAGATCTTCTCCTGCTCATACCATGGAGAACTGATTAGATAGATTCTCACTGATAAATCCATGGACCAATTTAAAAATGAATAGTTTCTCATTGTTGACACTGAGTGAGATAGTAGAAGATAAGACTCCGTTTTGATCCTTTTTAAAAATGTGTTTTTTGTCTTACAAGAGTACTATATGTGTTCATGGTATGGCAAATAATATTAAATTGAATAAAGAAGAAAATGGCAATCATATGATATCTCACCCATGTAAATTTTTGCCCATGTATTTTATGTCATTGGTGGAATTTCTAAGATGAATCTGAAAACAGAGACATGACTGTAGCTGTGACCTTATTTATGAATCAAGGATTTGCTTTGGTATCATGAAAAGTCATATACATAAATTGTGTATGGACTTGATTCCTTGCATTTTCCCTTCACCCTCCAAAGAAATATGTGTATTTCCTGTAAGGGCAAAGAATAAGGTCACATGGCTACAAATGCAGCCTTCCAAGCACCACTGTGTTTGTGACATGGAGAAGGGAGAGAACAAAGAAGATACTTCTCTGAAGAAATGTTACTCTTTTTCGGGCTTTCTTAATCATCTGATAAATTCCACAGGGCAAATTCTCTTATAAATATAAGATAGCTATTCTTAAAAAGTGAAAATCATAATTCTAATTTCTCTTAATTAGAGTTTACTCTTGAGATGTCTAGGATTTAAAACTCTTACTTTGGTCTTTTGTCTAGTTCAACATTTTAAATAGAAAACTGTCTATTGTCTAAAAACTTGAAAAAATTTGTAAATGAATAAGAAATTAGCCAGGATTGTTGTTGTCTCTTTTGTGGAAATTTTCAGTTTTGCTAATTTTCTTCACAAATCAGTTCTACCCATCATGGCCTCATTTGGCACAAAAATGTAATATTTAATTAAATATTAACTTAATCTTTGTGATCAGCATAATTTGGTTTAATTCAGTAATTGAACATATTTAGGTGCAAGATAATTTAATTATGAATCACATAAAAATTTTAGCTGGCTGCTTTGATAATGTGTCTTAAGTCCTTGAGTTGCTAATTGACTTGTCTTTAAATTAGATAATTTCCTTTAATAATTTTTTACATTCTCTTTCATTGGTATGTTACAGAGAAATTTCTAGTAGCTAGGGAGGTAGTGTACTGTGGGAAAATTGATGTGAAGTCATTTGAATTCTATTTGGATTCGTGCACAGGCTCCCCTTTGCTGCGGTTCACGGCAGGGAAATATGTCGAGTACGTTCTCGCCTCTCTTCTCGTTTCTCGTGTTCACCTTACTTTCCTGGCCTCATGTTGCCTTCTCTGTTTGCGTCCCAGATGCCAGCCGAGACATCCAGGAAGAATAGGCAGACACCTCCCCCTCCCCACACACACCCCCCGAAGGTTCCCTTGAGATCCTCGGCACCAGCATCAAATCTGCTCCCCACTTGCTGTCTCGGGCCACACTTATGAGAAGCTTTGGACAGCCTTGGGCAGGGAGAAGCCAGGAGGCGGGCTGGGCTGTGTGGGTCAAACTGGGGAAAGAGAAGACCTCATCGCTGTGTATGAAACATCAGCAGTGGGTTTTCTCGCTCATGTAGACCCAAAGCCCAGATAAAATATTTACAAGAAAGCGTAACCCATGGGCGCAAAAGGGCTCTGAAGTCAGGGCAAGCCCACATTTCAGAGAAGTCAGGAAAAATGGCCGTGAACTGCAGCAAAGCCCAGGCACTTCCAGACCACAGTTGTCTCAGGACTGTTTTCCTCTCTCTGCTCTCCTTAATGGGATATAATTCACCAAGGCAAAAACTCTGTTCACTTGTTCGGTTTGGAGAAGTGTCTAGGGAGTCCAGTCTAGGAAATGTTCTTTTCTTTCCATGCCGTGGTTTGTACAGCTGTAAGGAACTGAAGTATTGCCAGAGGATTCATAGATGTGTCCTTCCCGTAGAGGTACAGGGAGGTAGGAGGTGGGAGTAGCACAGGAGAACGCTGGAACTTCATCGCACCATGGTGCTGGATATACTGGCGTCTGGGGACTGACAGTGGCTTCCTTCCAGGAGAAGATCACAGACTTTGAGGATGACCCACTTTGTGTTTTCCTATGATGGAAATGAATCATTTATTATAAAACAAAGAAGAGATCAGGCAAGGAGTACAGACTTTGTGTGTCTGTTTGTGTATGAAAAAGTCATATAAAACTAACTGCGATTCTATAATTAAAATCAACTCAATCTTCAAGCTTCAGAGAATAGCATGCTGGGAACATTTCTGTTTACCTCTTTTAATAACTTGTCTCAAATTACCATTAGAACTAGGATCCTAAATCAAATGAGATATCATTTTATAGGCCTTTCTTTTTTATTTTTTTTCGGCACACTAAGCTTTTAATTCGGATTAGTCACTCTGAATCTGTCAATAAGGTATGCTGACACCAGGTGGCAGCAGACATTACAATTGTATGACCTATCAGACTTCAGCCCTTACAAGTCCACCATTAAAGTTTTCCCTACTCATTAGTGCAGTCTCTTGCTCTCTCTCTCTCTCTCTAACTTCTACCCTAGGCTACTTCTTTCACTGAATCTAAATGTGCAATGCACATTCCTTCCTCTGTCCATTATCATTCCCTTCCTGGATGCCCTCATTTTCTACATTGATTCAAGATGAAGGTGCAGCTAAAGTCTCATCCCAGGTCACTATAAGCGTTCTTTCTTTCATTTCTTAGACATGCCGGTTGTGTTTATCATTATTTAACATACACTCTGTTGCACTGCCATCGGCTCTCCGGCATTGGGTTTTAGGTTCACAGGGGAATGAGGGATGACTTTTCTACCGTTTTGTATTTCACCCAGCATCACTCCAGGAAGTCACCCCTGGAAGAAGATGTTTCTCAGCTCCCTTGCTAGTTTCTCTTCCATTTTTATCCTCTCTGTGATTTCTGTTTCCCTTAATTCCAAGTCCATTTTAGGTCTTTATTTCCACACTCAGTTACACTCTTACCGTGAGAGTGTGCATGCATCTCTATCCTATCAGGAAATAGATGGGTCAGTGTGGGCAGGGCCTCTGGTCCACCTTCCATGCTCCAAGAACTGTCAGCCCTTCTTACTGCGTGAGCCCATTGCTGTGACTGCCCCTGGAGTTCACCACTACCTCTGCCTACTCACAACCCACTTGAAAGTCACTTGGAGGGGCGCCTGGGTGGCTCAGTCAGTTAAGCGTCTGCCTCCAGCTCAGGTTGTGATCCTGGGGTCCTGGGATCAAGTTCCACATCGGGCTCCCTGCTTAGTGGGAAACCTGTTTCTCCCTCTCCTCCCTGCTTATGCTCTCTCTTACTATCTCTCTTTCTAATAAATAAAATAAAATAAAATAAAAATAAAATAAAATAAAATCTTTAAAAAAAAAAGGAAGCAGGCACCTGGATGGCTCAGTGGGTTAAAGCCTCTGCCTTCGGCTCAGGTCATGATCTCAGGGTCCTGGGATCGAGGCCCACATCAGGCTCTCTGCTCGGCAGGGAGCCCGCTTCCTCCTCTCTCTCTGCCTGCCTCTCTGCCTACTTGTGATCTCTCTCTCTGTCAAATAAATAAATAAATAAAATCTTTTTTTTTTTTAAAAAAAGAAGCTACTTGGACCTTCCAGCTCCTCTTGAGGCCTTGCCATCTTCTTAATTCAATGTTTTGATTCATAGACATTTCTGTGTTCATCTCTCTCAGTTGGTCTTAGGACTTCAAATTAGCCTCCTCTAATGAAGGCACAACACAGTTGTGTAACCTACCTCCGATGGGGTGATCTTGCCATGACCAACTGACCCTGTACCCTGGCACCCCTCAGTCTTCTCCCCGAGGAGAAGCCCCTTCTGCCTTGTTGCTGGACCTGAGCCTTCCGGCAGGTTGGAACCTAAGCCTCATTGTGGTTTTCCCTCCATCTTACATCTGTTCTTTTCCAGGTCAGCCACAGGTTGATTCTTTCCTGTTTGCTCCACCAACATAACCCAAAAGAAAGGTTTTTAATGGCCTTCAAAGTGCCTGGATTTCAGTTCAGAAGGGCCCTTCCTGGTTAGTCCAATTTTCTTGGGGCCAACGCAGAGAAAAAAAAAATACATGAGTGCACTTAGAAAGGTCCAGGGTTGCTTGGGACATCATTGTGTCCAAGTCTAAAGTCATCTCATGTTTAAATTTTCATATCAAAAGGAGAAACAGCATCCTTTAAAGAAGAAATAAAGAAAAACAGTCCCTATCTTAGGTAGGTTACCCGTCGAGGAGACTTTGGGCCAACTGTACAGCTGGCCAACTACAAAGATGGAGGGAGCACAGTCCATAACAGACAACCCTCACTTTAGACCTTGCCAGTTCGGAGGTATTCCCCAAATCACCTTCAGGGTCAATAATTTGCTAGAAGGACGAATGGAACTCACTAAACGCTGTTATACTCACGGTTATAGTTTGTTATAGGGAAAGGTTACAGATTAAGATCAGAAGAGACTCAGGGCAGAGTCACGGAGACTCTCGTCCAAGCATGAGCCTCTGCTGTCATTTCCTATGGAGTCATGCACTGGCATCAATACCGCTTGGCCTCCGTGCTGGCAACATTCACTGTTCACAGGGTGTTTCCGGTCAGGGAAGTTCACAGGAGCCTTTGGTGTGCAAAGATTTTACTGTGTCTACTACCACTTGTCTACTACCACTTGCTACCCGCATGGCTGACTTCTGCTCTCCAGCTTCTCTCAGAGCTCATGCTGGTGCCTCTAGTATCCGGTTCCCCTGGAAGTTGGGACTGTTGTGATGTGGCCCAAAGGCCCCCTCATAAATAGCATTGTCAGAGTGGCTGGTGCCCAAAGCCCCCAGGCAAAAAAAACCAAATACTCACAACAAGCAAGACTTTCCAGGGGCCTAGAGATCACCCCCCTGGGAGCCAAAGTCCAGAGCCAGACTTTTGGGCAAGGTGAATTCTTTACTACACAACCAGTCTGGCTCAAGGTTAAATCTAATTTCAGTTTGACTTTAATTTTAGCTTTGAGTTTATTTTCAGCATAAACTTCCTAGAATCCTGCAGTGTTTCTCCTCAGAAAATTACATTCTGGGAGGCAATTAGACGAGGCTTTTGAACACATTTGAATGAGTGTCATTGTCACAGGTAAAACACTAATTATTTTGTAGCACCTCTCTTGGCCGCTTAGGGGATGTCTTGATTACTTCTCAGGAAGCAGGAGGCAGTCTGGTGGAACTTCCTTGTATTTTCATTGCTTATGAGCGTAAGGCCTTTACCATCCATGAGAGCAAGGCTGGTGTGGGTAGTGTTTTCTTTCTTTCCCTGTCAAACTAACTGGGGGACTGAGAGATGAGGGGACTCCTTGGGGACTGGCCTTTGGAGCCTGAGCAGCCAGCCTGATGGGACACCCGGTCCGTGTCTGCTCTCAGAGTCTCTCGCTGTCCATTCAGCTTTTTAAATACCCTGCTCTGCCATGATGTTTGGAAGAAGATTTCATCAATTATTTAATTTTTTCTTTTACAACTTTCAGCAGAGCACCTGCTGTGCGTCAGGTACTGTTACAGGTTGGCGATTCAGGACTGAACAAGAGAGACCAAGGCTTTCCCTTCAGAGGACCAAGAGTCTAATGTGGGCAGACAACTATACATAAGAAACAAGGTCACCGCCAACTGTGAGAAGAGGAATGGAGGAGATAGGGTGGGCTGGGGGAGGCCATCGTTGAATTAGGTGCACAGGGAGAAGCTACACGAAGAGCTCTCCTTCAAGTGGAGTCCACGGCAGGGGGGAAGGACTGGTGAGGAGGCCCAGCCGGGGAAGGGGGAAGGGCACAGGTCCCGATGCTGGGAAGGATGTGGCCAGTTTGAAGACCAGAAAGGAGGCTGCCATGACTCACACTTTTAGAAAGTGATGAGACTTTGTACCACTTAATCCCCTTCCTCTATTCCACCCTCCTCTAAGCCCCTCCCCTCTGGCAACCATCAGTTAGTTTTCTGTATCTGTAAGTCTGTCTCTGTCTCATTTTGTTAGTTGGTTGGTTTTGATTTTTAGATTCCACATATAAGTGAAACCATATGGTATTTGTCTTTCTCTGTCTGACTTATTTTGCTTTGCATAATGCCTTCTAGGTCCAACCATGTTGTCACAAATGGCAAGATCTCATTCTCTTTTACGGCTGAGTGATATTCCATTGCATATCAATATAGATAGATATATAGGTATATCTTCCTTATCTATTCATCTATCGATGGATACTTAGGTTGCTTCCGTATCTTGGCTCTTGTAAATTATGCTTCATATATGTCTTTGGATTAGTGTTTTTGTTTTCTTCAGGTAAATATCCAAAAGTAGAATAAATAAGTCATGGGGATGAAAAGTACAGCATAAGTAATATCATCCATAATATTGTAATAGCTTTGTATGGTGACAGATGGTAACTAGACTCATCATGGTGAACACTTTGCAATATCTATAAATGTTGATTCACTATGCTGTAGCCTGAAACTAATATAATGTTGTATGTCAACTATACTTTAATTAAAAATAAATTAAGTAATTAAAAAAAAAACAACACTTGTCAGGGCAAGAGAAAAGTGAGGAATGTTGCCAACAACCACTGAGCTTGGAAGCACATCCGTGCCACTCGAGGCCCAGATGAGGCAGCAGCCCCAGCCAGCACCTTGATCACAATCCCTGTGAGATGTTGAGCAGAGTTCTTGTCTGGACTCCTGACCTAGAAAAACTGACATAGTAACTGTGTGTTGTTTTAAGCCACTTAATTTGTTGTGTAAGCCACTAAACTTGTTGCACAGCAATAGACAACTACTATATGGAGAAATCAATTTTGACTCATCTTTAGATTTACTGTTTTTTAAATACTGACAGAAAGTACGGTATGAGTGCTCTCTCTTTTTTTTTTTTAACCATTTTAGACTTTTCCATTTTTTTTCTTTTTCCCATTTCTTTTTTTTTTTAATTTTAATTTTATTCTTTGCCCAAGGGGTACAGGTCTGTGAATCATCAGGCTTACATCTTTCACAGCATTCACCAAAGCACAAACCCTCCCCAATGTCCATAACCCATCCACCCTATCCCTACCCTCCCACCCCCCAGTAACCCTCAGTTTGTTTTGTGAGATTAGGAGTCTCTTATGGTTTGTCTCCTTCCCCATCCCATCTTGTTTCATTATTTTTCCCTCCCTACCCCCCACGACCCCCCACCCTGCCCCTCAAGTTCCTCATATCAGAGAGATCATATGATAATTGTCTTTCTCTGATTGACTTATTTCGCTCAGCATAATACCCTCCAGTTCCATCCATGTCGTTGCGAATGGCAAGATTTCGTTTCTTTTGATAGCTGCATAGTATTCCATTGTATATATATACCACATCTTCTTTATCCATTCATCTGTTGATGGACATCTAGGTTCTTTCCATAGTTTGGCTATTGTGGACATTGCTGCTATAAACATTCGGGTGCACGTGCCCCTGAGGATCACTACCTTTGTGTCTTTAGGATAAATACCCAGTAGTGCGATTGCTGGGTCGTAGGGTAGCTCCATTTTCAACTTTTTGAGGAATCTCCATACTGTTTTCCAGAGTGGCTGCACCAGCTTGCATTCCCACCAACAGTGTAGGAGGGTTCCCCTTTCTCCGCAACCTCGCCAACATCTGTCGTTTCCTGACTTGTTGATTTTAGCCATTCTGACTGGTGTAAGGTGGTATCTCGTTGTGGTTTTGATTTGTATTTCTCTGATGCCGAGTGATGTTGAGCACTTTCTCATATGTCTGTTGGCCATTTGGATGTCTTCTTTGGAGAAATGTCTGTTCATGTCTTCTGCCCATTTCTTGACTGGTAGACTTTTCCATTTTTTATAGTTTCATGTGACTCTACCAATTCTGGTCTCCCTGTCCCTACTCCATGGTCCTATAGTACTCTGTACTTCTCTTATCATTGTAGATTTGACAGATGTATTGTAAGTGTTTTTTTTTAAAAAAAAAAAAACCTTATCACTACTAAACTGTAAGCTCCTTGAAGCTCATATGTTTTTGTCATTATTGTATACACAGCGCCTAAGAAGATACATGGAATAGAAATGTTTTCTTGGGTTCAAAAAATATATGTTGGATGCCTAAATAGGGAAAAATGAATTAACAAAGAAATATTTTTTAAAAGATTTTATTTATTTATTTGTGAGAGAGAGAGCACATAAGCGGGGGCAGTGACAGGCAGAGGGGGAGGGAGAAGCAGTGGGGGAACTTGATCCCAGGACCCCGAGATCAATGACTTGAGCCAAAGGCAGACGCTTAACCGACTGAGCCACCCAGGCATCCCAGAAAGATTTTTCACTAAGTGATGGATAGAGTGGTACAAAATGAGTGTGGCATGGTTGTCAAGCAGACTTTGGAGCCTGCGTCAATTTCTGAGCTCCTCTACTTCTGAGTTGTATGCCATTGAGCAGGTCGGTTCACCCGCTGAGGCCCTGGCTGCCCTGTGTGGAAGCGGGTGGAGAAGGACCTGCCAGATTGCTGTGAAGGTTTGTTAGGAAGCTTGCAAGAGACACTCCACCTGGATATTTACTCCAGGCTTGGCATATGGCAAATGCTCAGTCAATGGCCATTTTATTATTAATATTTTTTTACTACTGAGCTAGAAACATGTTTTGTGTGTAGTTTACCTTCAGTATAATCTATTCAACCTGGTTCCAGAACCTGAAAAAATGTTTCAGTTTTATTTTCCATGGTAATTTCTAGACCCATCTGGAAGAACTTCTTCATATCTTGCATGGAAATGGATGCTTCTTCTTAAAACAAAACAAAGCACACAAAACCAAAAGCTGATTGGGAATTCATTAAAGTTTTCACAGCGTGCTCTTCACAAATTATTTCACCTGACAGTACTAACCCAGAAGGGGAGGTGAAGAAGGGACAATGGATTCTCTTAGATGAGTACTTAGATGTGAACCTCAAAACAAATTGGACTCCTCCCCAGTGAGGGTAGAGATTGAGAATGGAAGGAGTTCATGTGTCTTGTTTTGTTCTTCTTAGAACAATATAGAGTGGAGGAGAAGAAATGTAGCCAAATTCTGACTTTATTCGTGCCAAGATTCTTTGCCTTCTTTAAGAGTATCTGAGCATAATTTAACCTTCACTTGGTGATTCAAGGTTATTACTGGGGTATTAGTTGCACTTGGAAGAGTCATATCAAGGAGATCGAGGAAGAGGGTGGGACTCCTAAGCTCTGTGGAAATTTAGATCTTCTTAGTAGCTCATGTCTTCTTATAGCTTCTCCTTGACCTATTTCCTTCTCTTCATTTCTTTTTTGTTTTGGTATAGAAAATAATGTTGGTTAATACTGTTTGTAAACTAAGTATTTAAAGGTTCTGAAAAAAGACCTAAGGCTTTCTCCTATGAGAAAAGTACTTTAGGACATGGACTGTATTTTTTTTTTACCCCCTTTTGCCAGTGGTTACCAGACAGCTCAGAGAAAGTTTGTGACTCACTTCAATCAAGTGTACAGAACTTCAGGGTGAGGATTTTATTTTTTCAACTAATCACAATCCTGGCTTCGTTTTTATCTTTCTGGTATTCTTCATTTACCATTTCATTTTATTTCATTCTGCATGGAGTTTTGTAAGTGGATTTAAATTCTTTCTGGAACAAGTTGGGAAATAAGTGACAGTGGTCATGGAGCAAGGGATCTAGCACCTCTGAACTTGCAATGTTTTTCATTATGGAATAGAGCAACAGGTTGCTCATGAAACTGGTTGAGGTTTCCACTGTAAAGCCCAGATGGAATGACCAAAGAGTCAACTTCTGCTCACTGCATCGCCAGTAACACATTGTGACATTCATCAGGGCAGGCCTGAGCCCTCTTGTCTCAGGTCATCCTTTGGAAAATCAGGATATACAGTTGGGTGCCTGAAATCAGAATCAAGAGAACCTGGAGACAGGTGTCCTCAGGCTTCCATCAGGCCACATACAGGTGGGTTGGAACTTTGATGTGTCATAAGTACATCCATGTGGCTCAGTGAAACCATAGGGACAGGTGCAGAATCTTGTGAAATTAGCTGGTGTCCTGGCTGCATCATGGACTCTTCAAAGGTGTCATGGTGGCCCTCATATGTTCTGGGAGCAGCAACAGGACTTCCGTCCAGAGCACAGGGCTGTACTGGTTCTGGTGGCCCTCCAGGAATCTTTGGCTGTTACCTAATCAAGTTGGCAAAGATTAAAATCAATGAAGAGTGTGCAAATACACAGTAAGAGGTAACCTTTTGCATTCATGGATCCTCCTACATACTGTTCTCTATTTACATGAAGATCTAATATTCAATCTTATTTTTCTTCTAGCCTGGCAAGTAAAACGAGTAGTAGGCTTTCACACACAGGCTTTCAGAGGGGGCAATGTGTATATAAATAAATTCAGAAGTGTGTATATGGTGGGAAAAAAAAGACCAAGGGGCCATTTAGTTAAGGAATAAATAATGAATTATTTTTTTTTATATATCCACAGTCCTCTTTTTTAGGTTTATGTTCAATTATTCATGTCTGGGAGTCAATGAAATCAATAAATAATAAATTAAAATAGATATATATTGTCTATTGTAAAAAAAATAGATGATTTTATAGTCACTCTTGATTGATTAAATAATTCACTGGGTGCCGTTCAAGGTGCTGGAGATAGGGCAGTGAACAAGATAAATGAGTCCTCTGGCTCACAGAGCTTGCAGAGCAGGCTAGTGAGGGAGCAAGACAAACAAACAGGACTGTGGATAAGGAAGAATGCATTTTTGAAAAAAGATGTACAGGGTGCTGTTGGAATCTGCCAGGGGGTGACTTACTGGAGGAGGTGACTTCCTAAACTGAAACCAAAAACATGTAGGGTTTCACTGCACTAAAAGAGGAGTAAGGGGTTCCAGCCAAAGGAGCCTGCATGTTCAAAGCTGTGGAGGCCAGCAAGAGCCTGGCACAGGCGGCTAGGAGAAGGATATTCCATGGTGCGGCATCATAAACAATGAGGGGTGTGGACCAGGAGTCAGGAGGCAAAGGCCTCAGCCAGGTCATTACAGTTCATGCCCCAATATCCATCAGACAATGGAAGGGACACACAATAGTGTCTTTCAGCCCAGTAAGCGGAGCAGGTTATTCTGAGCAGTGGTTCAATAAAACTGAAGCTTTTCACTTATTCATCATTCATTTATTTATTAGTTTTTATACACCTCTTATATATTCTATGCATTAGGTCATGGCTCTCAAACTTTAGCAGGTTTCAGAATCATTTCTTGGGTTCAGGGTGGGGCCTCAGGATATGCATTTGTAATAAGTTGCCAGGTGATGCTGGGGGTCGGGGACCACATCTGGAGAACCTCTGTACAGGTGGAGGAATTAAAAGAAGAATTGCTTCCAGGTGTTTAGGGTCCTCAATGGGGTCTCTGAGATTTTGTGTACTCAACAAACCCTTTTTTTTTTTTGGATTTTGGTGTCTTTGTGTGTCTGTGTGTGTCTGTGTGTGCCTGTGTGTTTGTCTTGTACAATCTATCTCCAGGCATTAGAGATGAGTATGCAGAGTGGGTCCATGGTTAGGGGATTAGGAGCTCAGTATATGCCCACTTAGACAAAAGTGATAATGGGAGCTGATTGGCATTTTCTTGCTGTGTAGTTCAAAGTACAAGCACCAAAGTAAACCTTTTTATGTCTTTTTTGGTGAGTGAAAGGGGACTGGTCTTATTGCCTCCTTGTTCATAAGTCCAGGCCAAGCAGAAGTGCTGGATTTGCTCCATTGGGTTATTTGTGAGTCAGAATTAGAATCCAGAGTCAGAGTTCTCCTGGTCACTGAGATGCTTTTTCTGAGAACCCAGTGCAGGGAACCGCCCCAGGCACTTTTAGAGGACCCAGGACCCAGCCAGTGAGGCGGAAGCGGGGATTGAATACAGTGCAGCTCTGTTGCTGGTCAGGATCAGAGCCCAGAGTTCCTGTGTAGAGGCAGAGCTGCCCAAATCCTCTCTTCCCCCATGTCCTGAGACAGGCCCCGGAGACAGGGGCCAGGACTGTGCGCCTAGAAGGGCCGACAGGATGTATCTGTAAAAATCTGTTTCTTTTCTACTGGCGTTAGGCTTTTAAAGGGACTGGTCAATGGGCACAGAGAGTAGAGAAATAAATGCTTTGCAAGGAAATGGGGAAATCTGGTGGCGATACTGGAATTAATAATTCTTTTAACATGAAAGAGCCGTTCCCTATGATCTTTACTGTCTTACCTAGTGTTTGGAGTTTTAAAAGAGAGAGAAGACAAGCTGGTTTGTTCATCGCATCACGAGCAAATGGCCCATGTGTGAGCTCGAAGGTAGGATGCATTTGAGCTGCTCGAAGAATATGGGCCAGAAGACCTTTCAGAGCCCCTGAAAGCTTTTCCATATGAAGAGGAAACCAGGAAATTGGCTTCTTCGTTTTGTCTTTGTGATCAAAGCTGGGAAGGAAAGATATTAAACAGATACTGACCCCTAGTTTTGTGGCCACCGTTAGGATTTATTGGCCTAAATAGCAAGTAAGGGCTGCAGGAAAGCTGAAGTTGGTATTTACTTGAGGAGATAAAAAGCTTCAGATCCAGAAGCTGACTGAAAACAGAGGGCTATATTACTACAGATAATGAGTCCATGGGCTTTGGTAATAAGACATACCAGCAACCATGTTAGCTGACATTGATTGACATGCATTACGGGCCAGAAACTCTGGGGGGTCTGATGATATTTTATGAAGACGTTAATAATAATGGACAATGCTACACTAACTGGAGGAGTAAGAGCTTACATGTTGGAGTGCTCACTATGGGCCAGGTGGCCTCTGAGGTCTTTGCCTGCATGTAATGTTCCATTTGTGTGGATGAGGAACGGGAGCATAGAAGAGTCAAACATACCCCCTGAGATCACCAGGCAAAAAAGAGGCAATCAGGACTTGAAATGAAATCCCTATGACCCAGAGTTTATGTTTTCGACCATTACCATCATAATCTGATAATAGCTCCTCTTTTTTTTTTTTTAAAGATTTTATTTATTTATTTGACAGAGAGAGAGAGATTACAAGTAGGCAGAGAGGCAGGCAGAGAGAGAGGGGGAAGCAGGCTCCCTGCTGAGCAGGGAGCCTGATGCGGGCCTCGATCCCAGGACGCTGAGATCATGACCTGAGCCGAAAGCAGAGGCTTTAACCTACTGAGCCACCCAGGCGCCCGATAATAGTTCCTCTTAACCACCTGTTCTCGATCCTAAATTTTCTCCATTTTCTTTCCTTTCTTTTTTTGTTTTTAAGACTTTATTTATTTATTTGACAGAGAGAGAGAGACAGTGAGAGAGGGAACACAAGCACGGGAAGTGGGAGAGGGAGAAGGAGGGAGCCCGATGTAGGGCTTGATCCCAGGACCTTGCTATCACGACCTGAACCAAAGGCAGACTCTTAACGACTCAACCACCCAGGCGCCCCTTTTCTCCATTTTCTAAACTGAGCTAAAAACACTTGGATTTTGCCAATGTTGCCTATACTACAATTTATTTTCATTTCAAAGGGTGTTTTTTCTTTTAAAATATTTTCTTTTCTTTTCAGCAAAATTATCTGCCTAGGCTTTGGAAACATTGTTTGGTAGTTTATGTTGGCTGAATTTTAAATAAACCAATTTCATCCTATTGGTCTTTTAAATAGAAATATATAAATTTCAAAATGGTGGCTATTTTTCTATTCAGATTTTTTTTTCTGGCCCACAGTATTAATTCTAGTGCTAAGACGCACCAGTACCCAATCCCACTGCAAAAGGCTGAGTTCATCATGGAACGGCAGTGCTTGATTCTAGTGCTCTGAACCTATAAAACTGTTTCTAACTTTTTCAACTTTTTTCTTCTTTCTGCTTTTAAGACTGTTTAGAAGCTATTTCTAAAGAAAGAAACTGATTTTTATTTCACATCTTGCTTAAGATGTTCCGATTGATGTGGTGCTGGTAACTCAGTGATTCTGAACTTCTGGGAGGCCACAATCCTTGTTGAGAATCTGACGAAAGCTAAGGTCCTTTTTCGAGAAAAATGCATGTACTCTTGTGCACATGACAGGGAATCATCTGTGTAGGCATCAAGTGGACACTGGTTTAAGAAATCCTGCCTCTTTCCTCCCTCCTTCTCTCCCTTTAGCTCTTTAGTCAATGTTTTTTGAGCCCTGCTAAATGTTAGGCATGGTGCTGTGTGTTGGGATTACAGCGGTGAGTGAAATGGACATGGCTCCTGTCTGCATGGGGCTTATAGTCTCGTGAATGAGAAAGACAGTAACCTAATATCCTCACAAATGAGTATGCTGTGATACGTATGTGCTACAAAGGAACACTTGGGGGTAAAAGCGGATCATTTCACAGGAGGGTCAGACCCAGTAGGGGTGTGTGTGTGTGTGTGTGTGTGTGTGTGTGTGTGTGTGTGTGTGCGCGTGTGTGTGTGTGCATGTGTGTAGGGGAAGAGAGAGGCGCCTGCATCAGACAGTGACTCCCTCTCCCCAGCAAATGCTACTTGAGCTGACAGCAAAAGGATGGGTAGCCATGAACCAAGCTAAGAGCAGGAAGAGAGGGGCCCAACCAGGGAGTATCATGCCACATATATGCCCCTCTGAAGTGCCGATGTAGCCAACCCCCTGAACTCCTCCCATGCCTGTCCTAGGGAGCTCTGTGTACTTCCTGGGTTATACTCTCTGTGTAAGAAAGTTCATGATGCAGAATCTCACCTGTCAGTGATTCAGTCATGTCATGGGTCGAAAATCGTATTTCTCCTGAAGATAAATCCCTCTCTTGGAGCTTTGAAGTGGGTTTTCTCTTCACCCTCAAGGAAGTCCATCTGACTAAACCTGTTCTGTCCTGGTCAGGGGCTTACATTACTTGCTGTGATATGCTTGGAGTCAGGACAGTGCTCCTTTGCAGTGCGCATCTGGAATGATGCGGGCACCCGCGCTGCACATGTGGGCACACGCACAGACGTGCACGTGGGCCGTGGCCATAGCATCAGTACACATTCATGGGCCACTAAACCGGCTCCGGCTTCAGACCCGTGTCATTCTTTGTTACCCTTGGGCCGACGGCACTGGGAGCTTGTTAGAAGTGCAACATCTCAGTCCCTACTCTTACCCTCCGGAAACAGAATGTCCTGTTCCCATAGGGTTCCCACAGGATATGTGTGCACATTGAAGTGTGATCGGGGCTTCTGTGGTTTTCTCCATTTCCATTCTGACCTACTCTGTACCGTGTTGTTGAATATTTTAGTCTCAGTGCTTCCATGAAAGGCCTGATAGCATGTTGAAGCTTGTAATTATCCACATTTTAATAGAATAATTTCTTTTCCTGTGCAGAGAAAAGGAGGAGTGCAGGTCTCTGTTTTGTGGGACAGTTGGAATTTGACTCAGAGCGGACGGTGCGCTATCACACTCTGCAAAAGCATTTCACCCACTTATGGATTGGTCACTTGTTAGTTACTGGCCTTGTTTTTCCTTATTTACATCAGATGCAGAGTCTCTTAACAGAAATTTTTGAAGCGCCTGGGGTGCTGAAACAGGGCAAAGCAGTTGTACACTAATCAGTGAAATCGCTCCTATTTGTGAGTTGTAAGGTCATTTGTGTTTGCTTCTTGCCTTCTTAAAAGGGTCTTCCCAGACACTGAGCTGCAAGATGACAATGAAATGCAGCCCAGGCACCAGCCCCACTCATACATTTGGCCTGGCCGGCTGGCCATGCCCCCCACTCCCCCCGGGGCCCATTCCTGCCTGCTCTCTGATTCCCAGGCTCTGTCTTTCAGTTCTTCATAATAGTAACTCATTCCCTGCCTTGCTAACCACCCATTTTGTTCCATTTTTCTTTCCTGTCCCTTGATTTTTGCATTGCTCACAGCTTTGGGTAAGAGACCCTTCCTACAAGAGTTTCAGGCCCCGGGCATCCCTCGGGCCTTGGAGGACCACAGCTCAGGGAGAATAAAAGAGCCCATGTATTCAAGGGGCAGGATAACTTTTCTTTGCACTTCGATGGTATCCTCTATTTCCTAAGTTTTAGCTGTCTTTGATTAAGTTTAGCTGATTAAGTTTGCTCACCTTGTATGAATTCGATCTTTTTTTTTCCAACGTCATCTAAAGAAAACACCACTTGAACTAGTTTCAATAGTAATGTGTTTAATCTGTAAAAATGAGGATTAATCGACTCATGTAACTGAAAAGTCAGGGCATTTTCCACTTTCACTTGTAGCTTGACCCAGAATTTAAATGAGGTTACCAGGATTTGTGCTTTCTCCAGTTCCTGCCAGAGTCCCTCTGTGTTGGAACATAGTCCCCCCCACCCCAAATTCTTCTTGCTTCAAACTTCAGGCAGATTATGTAGACAGGGGTGAGTCTCTTCTCCCTCAAACCCCAGCAGGTCTCATGCACCTCCTTAGACAAGTGGTTCTCAAAATTTTGGAGACTTATCAGGAGGACCCACCCAAACACCCTCAGAGTTTCTGATTCAGCAGGTCTGAGGTAGGATCTGAGAGTTTCTAACATGTTCCTAGGCTGTGCTGATGCTGCCGGTCAGAGGACCACACTTTGAGAACCACTGGTTTAAACCAATCAGGGACTCAACACATAGAGAGAGGTGCCAACGTAATTCAAGGTGCTCTTTCACCTGAGGAAGGGAGATGACTATTTCTGCTGTTCCCTCTCTAGCATACTTGAGCTCCCCTTAAACCACAATTCCTGCCAGTGTGTTGTGAGGAACACCTCTACGAGGGACTTTTTTAGGTTCAAGGAATGCGGCTGTGACCAGAGAGTTTTTACTCTCATACCTGGAGCAGGGGGTGAGGCTGGCAACAAGAAACAAATATATATATATATATGAGGTGATTTCATGTGCTACAAAGAAACAGAGCAGCGAAGAACATGGAGAGTGATGCCAAGGTCTGGGAGTGTTTCATGTAACTCGGTGAGGGAAAGCCCATTGGATAAGGGGGGAACAGGAAAGCCTGTTGGATAAGGAACTCCCTCACCAAGTTCCTTTCAAGTACCACTGAAGCTGAGGCCTGAAGGGAGAGAGGGAGTGAGCCCTGCCCCAATTTAGGAAAAACGCCTTCCAGGCAGAGTGCAAGGGGCTTGGAGAGGTTGAGAAGGTCACTGTATCCAAGGCAGAAGGAGCGAGGGGGAGAGGGTGAAGATGTGCAGAAGCATAGGGCTTTATAGGCTGTAGAAAGGGCCTTGGGTTTTTTACTGTGACATGAACAGCACCTCTGGGAATAAGGATTTGAAATATGATAGAATAAACATGGATGTTGAGAATGAATTGTGCCCTTCCATTCAGTTAGTTTCCAACAACTGAAAATCCAGCATTGGGCTTTAAGTGGACCTGGCATTTTTGCTCCCTACCCTCACTATTTCTTGTCTCCATGTTTTGAAGCTCATATTCTACAGAGGAAAGGAGACGCTACCTGTCTTCTGGTCAGTGCTTCTCGATCCTCTGCCTGAGTTCCTTTCTAGTTAAGCCGAATATAAGATTGTTTTCTTCTGAATGTAAGCTCTGAGTGATAACCCACCATCACATAAACGTGGAACTTCACCATTTCTCCCACTCCTCCTGCAGGCCCCTGGGGAGAGGAATTCCTGTTGAATTGTGCTTGGAAAAAGTTTTTGGAAGCACATTGATTTTTTAAAGTAAGTTCCCCTCAAAGGAAAGGAAGAAATGGGCCTGATTAGAATTCAGGTGTCACAGAAGGGTGACATATTTACAGGTCTGAAGGACTGCTGGAATGGGAGGCTTCTTGGGACCTTCAAGAGAATGAATCATAAGCGTTGATTTTAACAATAAAGTTGCCCCAGTCTCCCAGAGGGCAGGCCCACCCGAGGCTCTAAACTCATCCAGAAGCTTGTGCTGGGGCCAGCGCTGAGACCTAGTGTATCCCATCTGTGGTGCTCAGAAGCGCTTAGTGACTCTATCAATTTATTCCATCAAGTTCACATTCCTGAGTGTGGTTGTCAAGGCTCCATGCCATCTGGCAATACCTTATGTTTTGAGATTTTGCTCATTTTTACCTACATTCTATTCCAGCCAATCTGGCAAACCCTGAGTGCCCTTGGTACTTTCCCATGAACATGCCTTTGTTTTTGTTTGCTGTCATTTTTTGGGACTTTTGTCCTTACCTGATTCTCCCTATTCCAGCTCAGTTTAAGGACCTTTCCTTCCTAAAAACATTCTCTTGAGCTAAAGTTGATTCCTCCTCCTCTATGCCTCTCATGCTTTGGTTGTTCCATTTTATGTGCTAATCCCATTTGGTCTTGGATGTATTACCATTATTCCTCTATAGGACAGTTTTCCTCACGAGATACAAGCTCTTAAGTGAAGAGGTCATTTGTCGTTCAGGTTTATGTCCCTCTCAAACACCCCCACCACACCCCAGCATATACCAGGGGGACTCAGAATTCTCAAGAAAGGCGCAGTGAGTTGCACTAAACTGAATTCTGGATGAAGAAGAGTGTTGGTGACTGCGGGCCATTTTAATCCTGGGGCTTGTCAAGCAATTTTCTTCTTTTTTTTCTTTCTTTTTTCCCCTCCCTCCCTCCCTCCCTCCAATCTTCCCTTCCTTCCTTCCTTCCTTTTGTATTCTTATACAAACTCTCCTTTTCTTTTTTTCTTTTGGGACATGTGGATTACATGTTCCTGAGTGCTCAGGACCACTTTCCCTTTTTCTCTAGAAATTTCTAGAACCACTCTAGAAAGAGAAGTATGATTCAACTCAACCAAATAGTCTGCCTCTGGGGTTGAAGTCTAAGTGTGCAGTGGTGTTTGGGGAGGCCCAACAATGAGCTCAGGTACACTCTGCTCACTCCTACATATGCTTAGTTCCCTGGCCTCCCATGGCAAACTTGTCTTCCCTCCCTTGGCCCATTGCCTGGGTGGGAGTAAGGGCATGAAATGTCACCATCATGGATCTCCCAACCTGAAAAACTGGAGTTGGGCATGTTCAGAAACACATTTCAGATTGGAAAGGAGAAAGCTTTGTACATGGCCTCAGGGCTGCGGGATTCCCAGAGATGTCCCTTACTCCATCCATGTAGCTTGATTTGTTTTCTTTTGTCCTATGATC
Source organism: Ailurus styani (assembly GCA_002007465.1). Classification (NCBI taxonomy): domain Eukaryota; kingdom Metazoa; phylum Chordata; class Mammalia; order Carnivora; family Ailuridae; genus Ailurus; species Ailurus styani. Next base: position 449,366 of record LNAC01000214.1, on the reverse strand, counting down.
TGTCTTCTGGATTTATCTTATTTACAAATCACCTCCTATGTAGAGATGATTGGCTAGGAATGTGTACTTTGTATGAAGAAAGGAGGTACATGTCTTCTATAGAGAGGAGAGAGGCAAATAATACAGTACGCCTTTGTGTCTATGGGTTCTGAGCTCCTTATGAGTGTGTTGGTTAGAGTCACTTTTGCTCCTAACTGCCTGTCTTTTGTGAATCTCATCTCACAGATGAATTACAAGTTGAGGCATGTTGTGCATAATTGGGCTGTCAGGGCCATCATGTTGTGTGAATTCTGAACACATTCCTGCACATCTGCAGAGGCTGGCAACAGATTGTGAGCATGCCACTGGAATAAATACATGCCTTCTTGTCCCACTTTGGACTTTTTCTTAAGAAAGGCCTGAGAAGACAGGTTCAATTTGGGTTTTGTTCTTCCCTTGAGATGACACTGGAAGAAAACTGAAAGCACCTGAGGACCTGTCAAAGTCCATCATATTTATGCTTAGTAACCAAGTTCACCACGGAGGGCTAATCAGTAGTGTCTGGACTCACCAGTGATGAGAACAGTTTGATCTTTGACTCATGAGTCAAGTTATTTTTCCGGTGGAAGATGAAATAATTTGTGATACGTGGATTCCTCAGTGAGGATGAAGTTAGTCCGTTTGTAACTTCTAGAGTATGAGACAATTTAAGGGACAAAGTTGCGTATTTCCTTCACAGTCCTATTTAAGAAAGGTGCTGGTGTCCTCTCTGAAGGGTCCATGTGCCTTGAAGTGAGTAGAGTAACTGTCTTCATGCGAATTAGAGATACTATTTCATTCAAGCTAACGTTTCCCCTGAGCCAAAGGAGCATTGAGACAATTCTCGTTGCTGACCTTTAACAGATAAGGAAAGGGGAGTGATTAGATTGCAGACCTTTTTTCTAAAGGTGGCCCAGTCTATGAGAGGCACGTAAGCATCAGATTGATATTCAGGCCTTCAGTGTCCCAGCTTCCAAGTATCTTCCAGAAGGTATTGTTGATACTTATCAATGTAATACTCATGTGGACCTGACCACAGGTGTCATAAGACTACATACCCAAAGCTTATACCAAGTAGGCTTAGAGGGCTTAATTTCAAGTCTGGGTGGGAACAAACAGAATGCAATCCTCTATTAAGGGCACACTCCACACACTTACAGAGAAAACTACCCTAGAAAGGGAACCCTACCTTTCTTATGAGCTCCGGTTGTTTCATATTTTGATAGGAGAGACCTTTAATCTTCTCTGCTTGAAACATTGTAGGCATGATTAGGCATAATTGACTCTGTCCTGCTTTTCACACCCTCTTCTGTCAGTTACCACCTCTGCTGATTTATCCTAAGAAATTATGCACATACTACTTCTCCCATTTACTGGCTCTATGATTGGGTAGCTTTCCAGAGCTTTCCTTGTCTGTGAAATGGGACCAATAAGAGCTCTACTTCGGGTGGTCGTTAGAATCCAACTGGGCATGAACACAAGCATGTAGGCACAGAACGCATGAGTAGGTAAGGCTTTGCCAGCATCACTGCCCTGCACTCCCTGCCTTTCTCACTCAGGGGCACAGTGAGCCCCTCATCCCCAGGAGCCTGCACCACTGGCCCAGACGCCTCAACATCTGCCCCCTGCTAGACGCGGTTTTCTCCTCTGAAGCTCTCTGCCCGCTGAACTCCACACACAGGTGCTGCCTTTGACCTCTTTGGTATTTTCATCCTAATTCTTAAGTGGCTCCCTTACTTGATGGACAAAGTCCAAACTTGTCAGCTTGGCATTTAAGGATTGCTTCAGTCTCTACTGCACAAACCTTGTAAAATAAACACTTTGCTGTGTTGAATACAAGTGGCAAGAGTGGGCATTCTTGTCTTTTTCCTGATCTTAGAGGAAAAGCTCTCAGTTTTTCACCATTGAATATGATGGTAACTGTGGGTTCCTCATATATGGCCTTTAGTATGTTGGAATATGTTTGCTCTTAACCCACTTTGTTGCGTCTTTATCATGGATGGATGTTGAATTTTGTCGAGTGTTTTTTCTGACTTCTGTTGAGATGATCATATAACTTTTATTCTTGATTTTGTTGATGTGCTGTATCATACTGATTGATTTGCAAACATTAAACTATCTTTGCATCCCCAGAATAAATTCCGTTGACTGTGGCGAATGGTCCTTTTAATGTATTGTTGAACGTGGTTTGCTAGTGTTTCGTTGGAGGGTTTTTGCATCTATGTTCATCAGGGATATTGGCTTGTAGTTCTCTTTCTTTGTGGCGTCTTTGTTTTTGGTATCAGAGTAATGCTGGCCTTCTAGAATATATTTGGAAGCTTTCCTTTTGTAATTTTTGGAATAGGTTGAGGACAAGAGGTATTAACTCTTCTTTTAAGTGTTTCATAGAATTCACCTGTGAATCTATGTGGTCCTAGACTATTACTTATTGGTAGGTTTTTGGTTACTGATTCAATTTTGTTACTAATAATCAGTCTATACAGGTTTTTTTTAATTTCTTCCTGATTAAATTTTGGAAAATTGTACGCTTCTAGGAATTTATCCATTTCTTCTAGGTTGTCCAGTTTGTTGGTGTATGATTTTTCACAGTATTCTCTTAAAATCCTTTGTATTTCTGTGGTGTCAGTTTTTACTTTCCAAACTCTCTGGTCCAGGCGACTGAAAAGCTCTCGAGTGTGCCCGGCTCTCTTGTGCCTCTGACCTTTTGCTTAGGCCTTTTGCCTGGAATCTACTTTCTCATCTCACCAAATCTAACCTACCTCTCCATCTCCACTCATATTTCGTGACTTTTTAAGGCTCTTCCCGTCCACCAAAGACACATAGTTTTTCTTTTTTCCTGAATTCCTACATGAATTGACTACTCCATCGGTTGGCTGGTAACCAAACTATGTGAACCAAATGGACGCGAATTGGAATTTAGATCTTCCGGTACTGTTTCTCCTTTCTTCATTTCCCACCTCCTAGAGCAGGGGGTGTTAAGCATCACAAAATTGAAGGCTATGTCACATTTATATTTCCCATCTCCTAGCCTGACATTCCTTGCATTGGAGGCTCCCAGTAGTTATTTGATGCAGGCGAGGTTCGTCATGATTAGAATAAATCTTTTCTTTATGGAAGTCTTTGTTTTTAGCATGTACAAGCAGTAGATGTGGCAACTTAACGTGCAGCATCTTATTCTCTATTGGGACATGCCAATTTGAATGACTTATTAACTGTGCAGCATTCTCAAGCTCATTTGTCATTGTATCCTCTGGACATTAGAATGCTAATTCTCTCAGACTTTATAATTTCTGCCAAACCTCTGAGCATGGCTCTGGCTGACGTCCTCAGAGACTAAATTGGAGCAGAGGCAACTGACTAAGTAAGCCATTTGGAGTGTTATGTAATTTGGACTCAGATTTAGTTTTTTTCGGAAGTAAAATAGCAATATGACACCGACTCTGGTCCAGGTGTTTTTCTCCTCTCTTGTGTGTTCTGGTCTTTAAAAAATAAATCTAGGGCAGCTCTCTATGTTTTAGGATTGTTTTTCCAATGGGACTCCTTTTCATTTCATGTCGTATCAGGCCTTTTTATTTTTGGTAGGAACTATGACATATAAGGTTATATTCTTTTGGTTCTTTGATGTGCTGCATTTTGGTTTAATAGGTAAAAGTGAGGGTTTATTGTCTAACCATTTGGGCTCCAGTCCTGGATGTGCCGTTACTGTGTATCATTAGGAAAATGACTTAAACTCCTCATCTATAAAGTACACATAATACAATATTTAGCTCATAAGTTTGTTGTAACTATTATATGAGGTAATATATTTAAAGTACTTAGTACAAATCTGTGATATAATAAATGCTCAACGAATGTTTGTAATTAGAAAAAAAATGTTACATAAAAAAAGAAAAAATGTTATATATTCATTTGCCAGTGTAGTGATAAGAAATAACACAAAAGACACCAAAAAGAAACCCTTTTCAGATTATGATCCTGATCTGTAGGATTTTGTAGAGATCTAAAAGTATCAATGGAAGGCTTGTGCTGATTCTTGAAGTCTAATTATTAACAGTGATTTTGACAGGTAAATGGAAAACGTTCATCTTTCCTACTACTAATCCCTGGCATAGTGGTCCTACATTTGTACATTTTTGGCTGTTCCAGTGTGATGAAATGAGCTTGGCTTATTAGAAATGGCCTTGAATCATAACCCTGGATAAGCCAAGGAAGCATGTAGAACCAGCAGAGGACACTGTTATTATGGTTCCCTGAATGTGAAGTCAACTTATTAATGGAATCTGGAACCAACCCATGCACTGAGGTCACACCAGATCTCCCAGTTTCTGTGTTAATTTTCTTCCACTGCCTTCTCTTGGTCACCAATCTTCAGAATGCTAGAGAACGACGTGATATGTTGAGTGCTATATAGTGTGTTTGCTGCTGACTCTCTTACTTAAGGATGATGTTCCCTATTTTAGGGTTTCTCCATAACATTATCAGGGATCCTGAGTATCAGTGGAGAAAAGGAGAGTACTTTTTGACTGCATTGTTTCTGTCTGTATTTTTAGATATTTGCATAGCAAACATGAAATTTAGAGTTGTTTCCACCTGATGCCAAACTCCTGCATTGGAACAAGAAAAAGACCCTGACAATCCCCGTGGATTTTTTGAATGTTCTTAAACATTGAAAACTCCCTTAAGTATTACATAGTTTGAGTTTTTACCCCAATATGGCTTACCAGATGGCCTTAGTCTTAGATTGAGCCTAAAATATTTCTTGCAAGAGTGGGCAGGCATGGGAGAGGTTGAATTATGAGTTTTTAAAACTTTATTAAGTTTTGGGCGCCTGGGTGGCTCAGTGGGTTAAAGCCTCTGCTTTCGGCTCAGGTCATGATCTCAGGGTCCTGGGATCGAGGCCCGCATCGGGCTCCCTGCTCAGCAGGGAGCCTGCTTCCCCCTCTCTCTCTCTGCCTCCTTGTGATCTCTCTCCCTCTGTGAAATAAATAAATAAAATCTTTAAAAAAAAAAAACTTTATTAAGTTTTTTAATTTTAATTCCAGTATAGTTAACATACAGTGTTATATTAGTTTCAGGTGTACAATACCGTGATTTGACAAGTCTCAGCGCTCATCATGATAAATGTACCCTTTCATCCCCATCACCTATTTTATACCCCTCAATCTAGATTATGATTTTTGAATGCAGTGGTATATTAGTCAGGGTTCTCCAGAGAAGCAGAAACATCAGGGTCTATAAAGAGATTCATTATAAGGAATTGACTCCCATGATTATGAAGGCTAACAAATCCCAAGGTCTGCAGGATAAGTTGGCAGGCTGCAGACCCAGAAGTGCCAATGTGTAGTTCTAGTCCAAGGGGCAGCAGGCTAACAAGAACCCTGGAAGTGCGGTGTTTTAGCTCAAGTCCAAATGCAAGAAAAAACAAGGTCCCCGTTGGAAGGCAGTCAGGAAGAATTCACTCTTACTCAAGGTAGGGTCAGGCTTTTGTTCTGTTCAGACCTTCACCTGATTGGATATGCCCACCACCCACACTAGGGAGAACAGTCGGACTTAACACAGATCGTAAATTTAGAAGTTAATCTCTTCCAAAAGCACCCTCACAGAAACACCCAGAATAAAGTTTGGCCTAATATCTGGGTACCCTGTGGCCTAGACAAGTTGACCTGTAAACTGAAGCATCACAACTGGAGTACAGACTTCTATTTTGACTCAGTTCTCCAGGTCCTTCCAGAGCTACCCTATTAATTTGTTATCCTTTTTCAGATTTCTTGACTGGCATGATACGTAAAGTAGTAAAGAGACTTCAGCTCCATAAGAAGTTACTGAGTTCCCACCGTATGTGGGTACTGGTCAAGCCCTGGGGGAGGCAAAGCTGAACTAGTTATGGTTTCTACCTCAAGATGAAAATTTCCTCCATGCCAGATGCCTGCTGCCAACCTGGTTTTAGAAACTCATTTTCTTTAATCTAATAGATCCCAAGTGTGTTAGCACTTAAAAGGATTCTTTCAAAATTTGAATTTCTCTTGGGGAACAAATACCAATGGGTTGTTTCCTCTCCACCCGCTCTGGCTTCTTTTTTATCCTCGAAGAATGAAGGAGCTGCTCTTGATCCTTCTGGTTTTTAATGTTAAGTAGAATCTGCTGACAGTCACTATACAGTGAGGCGGAAAAGGCCATCCAAGGAAAACCCTCCAGTGCCCCGGAAGCCGTTCAGATGAAATCATGCTTCCGATGAGATTTCGAAGCAGCGACCTGATTTTGAACCATGTGTCAAGGTTTCTGCTGGCTCTCCTGTGCAGTGGATTTTGCTGGCTGTGTATCCATTGGCTCTGTTCTGTAGTTTGCATTTTTATCATCTCTGGTCTTCTCACGGGCAAAGGCCACCTGGCTTTATAAGCACCAAGGTCTTATTGCTTTGAATTGTCAATCCCAGACCAGCATGTGCCAACAACTGTCCTGCTCCTTCCCCATCCCACGTCCCCCACCCCCTCAGTTTCTGTATTTGTTGGGAGTGAGGGTGTGGGACAGCAGGGAGGGAAAGAAAGTAGGTGTACAGGTTAGCATTTGCTTCCTGTTCGGTGCGATTAGCGTAGCACCGAGGGTCAGTGCCAGATTGCAAAGCCTCCGGAGAGTTGAGGAAAGGATGTAGTGATGAGAACAACAGCTGGCCTGCTGGTCTGGAAATCACAGAAGTAGTATGTTTGTCACTTTCCTCATCACTGTTGTATGTGCTTTCAGGCTTTATATACTGGGTGTTCCTGTGATGTTTGGACGCATCGGTACACATGGATGTAGGGTGGAAAGGTTTAGTTGTGTCCTATGGAGACTCTGGATGAGCTGCATCTGGGAAGGAAGTTCCCTGTGGGAGCCAAAGGTGCTGGCCTCAACCTCTAAAGCTATTCTTCCTAATCCAGTGCACACTGTCTTTTAACTTAAAAACTTATCATTTGAAGGGAGAAATGCACCCAGATTGCAAAATCAGATAAGCATGTGAAGAGTTAGGAGTAGAACAATATTAACCTTAGGGTGGTGGGATGATGGTAAAATTCTGGGTTAAGGTATAGGAGGGACTAACAAGGACTCTCGAATGTGTGTGGAAAGATAAAGACGGCTTTTGCTCTTCAAACGTTTCCAAGGGAAAAAGTCCTTCTGATTCAGTGGTTTTCCTTTAAAGCTACTGGCTGAAACTGCTTTGAGAGCAAGGCAAAGAGAAAGTCAAGGGCTGGGATTTCCATATGAGAGATTAATGCTTAAATTAGTTTTCAGTGACATGATCCTGTTAACAGCTCGTTGGAAAAATTATTGAGGGGAGACGGCTTTTTATTTATTATTTTTTTTCCTTAAGCTTTTATGGACTCTCCCGCTGTTTCATAGAATTTTAAATGGGGAATCAGAGACTTGGTAGCATAATATTTCAATTCTAGATTATTAGCAGAGGTTTTGTCCTGGTGAGCTGTACCTGAGGTTTTACCTATCTGTGGCTGTGCATCAGATCTTTTCGTTCAAGTTTAATTTGTCCCCCAGTTACATTTTTATGAATATGGTTTGTCTGCACAATCAATCAAATGGAATTCACCGTTGATCTAATTGTATTGTAAAGACTTCATCGGTTGGCTGAGGCCTGAATGTTACAACCGTTTGGAGGCAGTTGGGTGGTCTGCTGGAAATAAATCTCATTTGGGGATAACAATTTGGAGTAAATCTGGATTCAAGACTTTGGTTTGGATCTCAGCTGGCACGGGACAATGATAAATAATTCCCCGGTAATCTGTGTGGAGCTCACAGGTTAACACCCCTTTTAGCCTTCCGAAGAGAAAATAATTTAAGGCAAAATTATAGTCTGTGGGAATTTCTGTCAATTCTGAAATGAACCTAAGAGAAAAAATCTTGTATTATCTAAATGGATGCTAAAAAATGGATATGACTATTTTTAAATAGAATTTATAGAAACTTTTCTATAAATTCTACATCTAAACTCTTGGGAAAGTTTATAAGATTTATAAAATTCTTCCTTTTTAGCAAGTTGAAATTCAAACAGTATGCTTTAAAAATGTATTACACTCATTTCATAAATGCTGCGGGAGAATTAGGAAACACAGACAATGCAGAGAGTAAAAATAACTCTACCAAGATAACTGTTTTTTATTATTTTGAGGTATACATGTATACGTATACACATATATACACTTCTTTTACAACAGGCAGATCACATTGTGTATACGACTATAACCTATTGTTTTCACCTAGCAATATATTCTTCACATCCTTCCATATCAGTTAATGTTCTTTATTCTGTTATTTTAAATGCCTATATAGTGTTTCACTATTTTTGTTTTCATTTACTAGTTACATAAAGTTTATTATATGATGGACAAAGTCTTAGTTGCTTTACAAATATTAACTCATTTCTTATAAATATAGATATAACAGTTCATTTTACCATTCTGCCAGTGTTGGGCATTAAGGGTTTTTTTAATAATGATTTTAAGTATCATCGTAATGAGCACAACTTGCAGCTAAATAGTTGTGCTTCTCTTCATTTCTTTAGGATAAGTTTTCAGAAATGGAATTTCTAATCAAACAGCACACAAATTTTAAGGCTTTTGATATAGATAGATAGATAGATAGATCCAGATAGATCTAAATATAGATAGATATAGATAGATATATTTATATTTATCTATATCTATCCATCTAAACTGCTGCCCGAAAGGCTAAGAAAATTTTATATTTTCACTAGCAATATGTGAGCAAGCACCCTTGCTAACAGAGTATTTTAACTAAAACAAACAAAAACTTGAAAGAAAATCATAAACTCATGAAAAGATGAAAAAAACAATAAAAATCTAAAAAACTCAAAAAACAATGAAAAAAACTTTTTAAAATGAGAGGCAAAAATTGATTTCTCATTTTTAATAGTATTTGTCTTGGTTTATTGATTGGGGAGAGTTCTTTTGATTTTAGAGATATTAACCTTTTATGATATGCTTCAGTTTTTCTCCTTAGTTGTTTGTTTTTGTTATTCTGATTTAGTAGTTTATGTCATAGGCAAGTGTTACTTTTTTTAGTAGCCAAATCTATCTGTTTTTTTTTTCTTTGTGGTTTATGGGTTTTCCTTTTGTATTTATGCTTATATGGGTTTTAGTTTCCCTTAGATTGCATAAAGACATACATAAATTTTTAAGTACTTTTATGGTTTCATTTATTTTATTTTAAATCTTTAATCCATCTGGAATTCATTTCGATCAGTATACTTTTATTTTTTAACTATTTAGAATGCTTTCAGTACAGGAGGAAGTGTTGTCTGTGCAGTTTGGTAGCAAGTTGTACAATGAAATATCACCTCTTGAATTTAATAATAGTAACAGTTTTAAAAATTAACATTTGTTAACTCTTTGCCATGTGCCGGGTAGTATGCTAAGGGCTTTGCTTATATTATTTTATGGATTTCCAACCAGAAGCTCAGTTTAAATTATCCTGTAGTTACTGAACATGGTATCACAGGAACGGGTCATCTTCCTCAAATGGCCCAGAGCGCTGCTTGGTGAGGGGCCTAATTACCCAACCACAATCCAGGGTCCACCCATAGGTTCCCTCTTTCTTGTCCGTACCTCCCTGCTGCTGGGATGTAGTCTGGGCAACGTCCCCATCTCTTCTCCTGCTGGAGTCCTCTAACGGTTTGTCAGTGCAGCTGTTCCTGTGTCTGAGTGTTGGCTCATCTTCTCTCTTACTGACAGCATTTATTGACACAACTGGCATATTTATTGCCTCTCTGTTTTTAATCTAGGGGAGGTGATGCCTGCAGAAGAAGCCCGGGTTTCCATTTTTAGGCAGCTGTCTTCATATGGCCATGTGCTTCATCCCTTTCCTCTTCTAAGTTCCACCACAAGCAGCGACCTCTGCACGTCTTTTTCCGGGATCTCTGGGTGGTCACTTCCATCCCCATGGGCCTAAAGCCCTAGGGATTTACCTCTCAGGCTGTGCTGCTGCACGTTCAGCCAGCCAAGGGCTACACTACCTGATTTTTTTACCCCGAGTGTGTCCAGCAGTTCCGTTTATGGATTCTCATTGTGCCTTTGACTTTTGTTCTTGAAACCAGATTCAGCATGTGAATTGCGGATTTATGAAGTATTGCTCTTATTGGCACTGAGGTTCTTCTGCTCTTTGTTTTTCTTTATTGACCATTAAGAACCCAATTCATTAATTCATTCAAAAGTATTTTCCACGTGCCTAGTAGGTCCCAAGGCTTGGGAATGCCTAAGCAAATAAAAGAGGCAGGATCTCTGTCCTCACTGAGTTTATGGTCTAGCAAGGGGAAAGGCATTAAGTGAGCACACAGGCAAATGTTACTGCAAACTGTGATAAGTACCAAGTGTGATTTAAAAAAAAAAAGTGAGAGTTGTGAGATGCAATAATGTAAACCTGATGTGGTCTGGGGCCATAGGAAAAGTGTTCCGAGGAAGGGAGCCTTAAACTGCCATCTGAAGAGGAGTGGGCATGAATCAGGTAAGGACAGTGCAAAAGAACACCAGTGCAAAGGTCCTGAGGTAGAAAGGAGGAAGGCCTATTTTAGGAACTGAAAGGAAGAAAGGTGAAGGTAGAGGGTGAGTCAGTGAGATGAGGCTGGAGGGATGGGTCCAGGCCAGATTGCCAAGGTTGGAGTAATGATACTGTCATACTAAAAATAGGAAAACAAGGAAGTGAGAAAGGTTATCATTTTCTATGTGTTTAAAAAATTATCAAATTATCAATTAATCAAATAATTCTTAATTTTGAACCATCAATGGTTTGATCACTCAAAACAATATTAAGTGCTCACCACGTAAGTGGCTTTATCCTTGGTCCTTCTGCGGTTACAAAGATGAAGCAGATACAAGTCCTGCTCTCCAGGTGCTTGCATTCTAGCAGGGGACAAAAGCATATGCACGAACAACTTCAATACAAGAAAGAACAGTACAGATAAATAAGCACAAATATTTAGAAATAGGTTGATTGCCTTTGGGGAAATGTGACTGATCTCTTGAGAAAATGGCCATGGCATTAGTCCTTTTTATTTTTTAAAGAGTTTTATTGAGGTATAATTCATACATATACAGTTCATCTATTTAAATGTACAATTCAGTGGTTTTTGTTGTATTCACAGATATGTGCAACCATCACTACAGTTGTTTTTTTTTAAGATTTTATTTATTCATTTGACACAGAGAGAGAGATTACAAGTAGGCAGAGAGGCAGGCAGAGAGAGAGGAGAAAGGAGGAAGCAGGTTCCCTGCCGAGCAGAGAGCCCGATGTGGGCCTCGATCCCAGGACCCTGGGATCATGACCTGAGCCGAAGGCAGCGGCTTTAACCCACTGAGCCACCCAGGCGCCCTCTACAGTTGATTTTAAAACATTTTTATTACCTCAAAAAGCGACCCTGTGTGCTTTAGTTATCCCCCCCCGCCCCCCACTGTCTCTTCCCACCTGCAGCCCCGGGCAATCTTCTGTACTTGGGACCATACAATATGTGGGCTTTTGTGACTGGCTTCTTTCACTTAGCATAAAATTTCAAGGTACATCCATGGTGTAATATGTATTAGTATTTCAGTCCCTTTTTATGGCAAAGTAATATTCCATGGCATGACTATTCCACATTTTGTTTATCCATCCATTAGTTGATGGACATTTGGGCTGTTTCTACCTTTAGGCTCTTGTACCATATTGCCTTGTACTGAATAGAGCTGCTATGAATAGTCAGATACTTGTATTTATTTGATTAACTGTTTTTAATTCTTTAGAGTGAAATTGCTGGATTGTATGGTAACTCTGTTTAATCATCTGAAGGACTGCCAGACTGTTTTCCAGAGTGACTGCCAATTTTCATTCCCACCAGCAGTAAATTTGTGTTCTCACTTCTCCACGCCCTTACCAACACTTGTCATTATCTCATTTTTTGATGATAGATCATCATTTTGATGATATCTCATTTTTTGATGTAGATAACCCACATCTAGTGAGTGTGAAGTAGTATCTCATCGTGGTTTCGGTTTGCATTTCCATGACAGTTATTGATGTTCGGGATTGTTTTATGTGGTGGCATTAGTCCCTATTTAAAAAAATGAATAACTTGGGTGCCTAGGTGGCTCCCACCAGGCGGTGACCTGCCTTTGGCCCAGGTCATGATCCTGGAGTCCCAGGATAGAGTCCCGCATTGGACTCCCTGCTTAGGGGGGAGTCTGCTTCTCCCTCTGACCCTACCCCCTCTCATTCTCTCTCTGTCTCTCATTCTGTCTCTCAAATAAGTAAATAAAATCTTTAAAAAATGAATAACTCATATCATTTTGCATTGATGAAAGTATGAGATGAAAACGAGGTAGAATATAAACTCCATGATGATAGGAACCTTCCTGTCTTATTCATGGGTATGATCTTATTACTTAGGAGTAGGCAATAGTAGTATATAGCAAAATATTGGGTGGATGGATAGATAGATGCCTTATTCCTTCTGGTAAAGATTGAGTAAGGATTTCTAAAATGGAATATGGTTTTGTCCATTTGCCTTTTGTCTTGAATTATTCAGTTTATTGATTGTTCCTGTATTTACAAAGAAAGAAAACTTGTCAGGTATTAGATCTCTATAGCTCATCTTCTTTGTCTCTATAAATCAGTTACTTTTCATAATTACAGAATTGTGGAAGTTAGGAGAGTTTTTTGAAACCTGACAACAATAGCAAAAATATCCCAGTCCAGAAATCGTGCATTAATAAACTTCCAAAGTCCACTGGGATTCTAAAGTCATTATTTTTCCTTAAAGGGTACTGTGATTGTTACAAAGACAGTAATACTACATGTGGGAGGGGCACACTCTGAAAATTAATGCATATCCATAGCCTCTCGAGCAGAATCTCATTTCTCCTTAAGTTTGGGGAATTATCTATGATACAGTAAAATGTCAGAGCTTCAGGTCAAATTGCCTCATTCATCAATGGCAAAGCACCCTCAGAAACTCCGGTATTTTTGAATTTAAAACTGTGCTCTTTCTACTCATCACAGGCATTTTTATAAGGCCACCAGAGTCAAAAATACTAAGCTCACATTCTTATCATGATGTCTCAAGGGTCTCTTGAGTCAGAAGCACTGAACTCAGCTCCTCGGGAAGATATATAAAGAGACCATATCTTGTCCCAGGCCCCTTCAGGGTCAAAAAGTCATAAGTAGTAGGAAACAGGCAAGTAAGTGGTTATGTTGACAATCACTTTTGACAGTCAGGCTCTTTAAAGAGAAACAAATCATTATCTTATTAACCCCAGGACCTTTATGATAACTAGAAGAAGGGCTTTCTAAAGCATTGTTATTATCGCCCTGTTTACTATTATTTTTTAATTTTCACTTTTGCCAGCTGTTATTTAATACCTTGGAAGCTGTGGGTCTCTGAAAAGTCCTTGCACAGTACAAGCCAAACTTGCTTCAAAAATCATTTTTCACCCAAAACCAGAAGGTTGAGATAGAAGACGTTCTGCCAATTTGGCATCAGAAAGGTTGCTGTAAGGCCAGTTAAAAGGACACTCTGCTAATGTAATAAATGCAGGCCATCCTAAGGGGATGAAAAAGCATTTTCCAGAACTTTTATTCCTTGTGTTAAAGATTTAAGCATAAACCTCTGAAAATCCCTGAGAACTAAATGTCTACCTTCGGTGCATTTCTTTGTTACGGTTTTTCCACTTTCTCTTTTCTTAAAAAGGCCTTGAATTCATTTACTCCATTTTATTAAAACAAAACAAAATAAAACTTAGAGTTATAAAAGGTAATTTAAAAGAAATTTTTCCACTATCTCTGTGTACAATGTTACTCATTTTTGCATCTTCTCTTTTTTTTACATAGCCTTCCCTGCTCAAAGAGGAGGAACATTTCCAGAGCAGATTCCCTATGGGTGGGAGGGCAGTAAGTGGGGAGATAATAATGCCTGGCATATATTTGGTATTCAATGAGAATTTGCTGGCTGGATGGATAGAGGAATGTATAATGTTAAACTGAGTGTGATGGTTAATCTCATGGTTAGTCAGTGGTATCCAAATATTTGATTAAACATTCGAGACGTTTCTATGAAGACATAGTTTGATGAGATTAACATTTAAATCAGTAGACTTTGAGTAAAGCAGATGACGCTCTGTAATGTATGTGGGCCTTATCTAATCAGTTGAAGGTCTTAATAGAAAAAGACTTGGGGGTGCCCCTGTGGCTCAGTTGTTTGAGTGTCTGACTCTCTGTTTTGGCTCAGGTCATGATCTCCCGGTTGTGGGATCTAGCCCTGTGTCAGGCTCCACACTCAGTGCAGAATCTGCTTGGGAGTCTCTCTCCCTGTTCCTCTGCCCCTCCCTTGTTTGCACCTGCTATCTTTCTATCTCTCTCAAATAAATAAAAACTCTTAAAGAAAAGAAAAGAAAAGAAAAAAAGATTGACCTCAAAGAGGAGGGAATCCTTCCAGCAGACTGCCTTCATGAACTGCAGCACTCCTGTATCTCCAGCGTGCAGTCTACACTGCAGGTTTTGAACTTACTAGCCTGCATAATCTTGTGGGCCAATTCTTTACAATACATATCATAAATCTCTCAATTTTTCTATCTTTCTAGCTCTATTACCTATCTATCTATCTATCCATCCATCCATCCATCCATCCTGTTAATTCTGTTTCTCTGAAGAACCTTGATTAATACAGTGAATATAGGAGAATTTTCTGGATGAGTATACACATCATTAGCTAGGACTGCTGGGGGGTTAAAAGCAGGAAGGGATGAGTCAAATGTTCAAATCCCATGTGCCAGGGTACCCACAGAGCACCCACAGCAAAGAAGGGCAATACTGTTTAAAGAAACCAGATGGGCTGAACATCTTTCTACCAAACACCAAATTATGTCTACGTGGTTGCAGTGTAGCCATACACATGGGATATATGGAAGTTGTATTCTGCTTTTCCTCTTAATAGAACATCATGCAACATTTTTTCCTTATGCCACATAGGCTGCAAAACATTTGTAGTGGATATAAAATATTTTGTCATGTTCTCTATTATTAGACATATGTTTCTAGATCAACATTTTAGATAATGCTTCATGGAACATCTTCATGTGCAAATGCTTTTCTGATATCTTCATTGTTTCTATAGAGTAAACAGCCAGTAATGAGTTTCTGGGTAGGATAGTAACAACATTATGTTGTCCTAAAGAGAAGAGAAGTTAGGAAATGGGGAATTAAAGAAGGAAAAACAATAATAAATAGAAAACATAAAAACCTGGAAGACAAAAATCTAAACAGATCAGTAATTGGAAAAGTTTAAAATTCATAGACTCTAGAATTCAATTTCTAAAAAAGTAGTCATATATTATATGTGGTTTTCAAGAGGAATACCTAAATGAATGGCACAGAAAGATTGTAAGTAAAGAGGCAGAAAAAATGTATCCTTAACACTAACCAGTGAAGGCTATTATAGCAATAATATGAGATATAATTAAAGGCAAAGAAGGTGTAAGTACAAAATTAGAAACAGTATGTCAGAAGATGCCACGGTCATGCACATGTGTGTTTCTAGTCATATTGACTTTGTACATCCCTCAAAAATTGTCTAGCTTACAAGTAGAATATGATTTAACAAGGAGAGTAACTCCTTAATCATAAGGAGAGATTTGAATACACTAGTCTAAGAAATGGATAGGTCAAACTGAAAAATTGATAAGAATATAGGAATTTGAACAATTGGAATCAAGTGTGATTTAATGGGCATATATAGAACTCTATTCAAGAAGTAGAGTATACATTTATTATGGCATATGTAGAATGTTGTAAAAAAAGTGTCATTTATTAGACTCTAAAAAGTCTCAACATGTTCCAAAGATTGACATTATATACAATATAATTAATTTTTAGTTTTCAAAAAGATAGCAAAATATATAGCAAAAAGATAGCAAATATATATACATACACACATACACACACACATACACTCTTGGAAGTATTTTTAATAGTCACCCCAAATTGGAAATCTCTGTTGTCTGTGGTTTGATGGATGACTTTAGAAAATGAATATTACACATTAAAGTGAATGATCTAGATGTAGTGGTATCAACATGCATGATTTTTCAGAACATAATATTGTGTAGAAAATTCAAGTTCAAGAGGGATATACACAGTGTGGTACCATTCGTGTAAAATTAAAAATATAAAAGAATAACCACCTATTTTTCATGGATACAATTCTATATAGATAAAAATACACAACTATTATAAAGAAAGGATAATCATTTACTTTGAGGAGAAAGGAAGGGGAATGGAATTAGGGATAGAGGGGATCAAAGAATTTCTACTCTAATTCTAATGGTTTGTTCTTTTTAAAAACCTATAACAAAGGGGCGCCTGGGTGGCTCAGTGGGTTAAAGCCTCTGCCTTTGGCTCAGGTCATGGTCTCAGAGTCATGGTCTCAGAGTCATGGTCTCAGGGTCATGGTCTCAGGGTCCGGGGATCAAGCCCTGCATCAGGCTCTCTGCTCAGCAGGGAGCCTGCTTCCTCCTTTCTCTGCCTGCCTCTCTGCCTACTTGTAACCTTGCTCTCTCTGTCAAATAAATAAATAAAATCTTTAAAAATTTTTGAAAAAAAAAACCTGTAACAAAGATAGCAAAATGTTAACATTAATGAATTCTGAGTGCTTGGTACTTAACTACTTGCTATATTACTCTGTTCTTTTCTGTTTGAAATATTTCATTATGAATAAAAGTTTGAGTTACTTGTCCAGGGATACAGAGTTAGTATTTGGTATTTTAGTTTCAATATTTTGGTTTCCTTACTTTTTATTGTACAAAGGTTCTCAATGTTTATAATTTCCAACTGAATTCCTTCCATTTCTCCTAAGTTTATTTATACTTAAAAAGTGACTTGATTTTCGGTCTTCTACTCTTGAAGTTTGTTCTTTGTTTGCATTCTTACTCACTTTTCTCCTTGACTCCCGAGAGTTTGGGTCATGAATATTAAACAAGAAAGAATCATAGAGTCAGCTTTCATTAGGAGAACATTTAGTGTAAAGAAAAAAATACAGATCTGCCCTTATCACTGACTCAACTCTAAGTTAAGCTTGATTGCTCCTCATTGGGCATCATACAGGACTTGAGAAGAAAATGAATTTTCTTCTTTTAGTTTTCAATCAAATAACAATCACATTTACTAAGAATTTATGATAGAATCCAATGCAGTGTGTCAAATCTAGAGCACTGTGGAGGACCAAAGAAATTTGGAACAAGGGCTTTTCCTACACTTAGAAAAGGTGACAGGCTGCTTTTTCTTCTCTAAAAAAGGCTAAATCCTCTCTCATAGCAAGGAAATAATAGAATTGGAAGGAGCTAATGAAACCCAAGTTATCAGCATTTTGAAAGAATAGAAAAATCTCTTCTCCATCCAGTGCCAGTGACAGAAATTCCATCCCTAACTTCCCAGACCGAGTTTTATCCTCCTCATTGGTGCTCATTAGCTCAGGATTGGGACTCAGAGGATGTCCAACCTTAACATTCTTGGTAGCTCTAACCAAAGCCCTTAACATGCTAAGTGTCTGATTACTTAACTGTTCCTGTCCAGCTGGAATCCCCATAAGTGCTGGGACCAGGTCTCAATGTCCTACCCCCGGCCTCACATATAGGAGACGCTCAGTGCATGTTTGTTGAGAGAGGGAAGGAGTCAATGAAACACACAGTAAACTCCTTGAGGGATACAGCTGCATTTTCCATACAATGAAATCACCATGAAAATATGGGAAAATATGAAACTTACCAACAGCAATGATAATATAAGTATTTTAGAGATATCATGCATCAGAAGATTTCCATCACTGAAGGTTTGCTTTTAAAACTCTGCAGATATCTGTAGTGGGGATGGGTGGGAAAGTAGAGCAGGACCAAACTTTTTATTAAAAAAAAAAAGAAATTAAAGGTAGACTCTGAAAAAAAATTAAGACTGAGATTTCAGACCATTGGATTTATCATTTTGTCCTGAAATCCTAAGGAGTGAGAATGAAAGGTCCATCATCAGATGATGAGATCTTCTCAGGCTGTGGCATGGATGATGGGTGAGGGACCGTTCTTTCTGAAGCTGCAATCCCTTCTCTTTCTTTCCCAGTTAACTCCTACTCATCCTTTGGTCTCAGCCCAAACTATCGATCTGTTAAGAGTAAGTGGTCTAGAGGAGGGGCAGGCGGAGCAAAAACCTGCTCAAGGCAACCGCTTCTCATACCTGGCTGGGCACAAGAATAACCTGTAGAGTTAGTTAAAATGCCAGCTCCTGGGCCCCAGGCCCCACTCCCAGAGCATGGGATTGAGTAGGTCTGGAATGGATCCCAGTAATTTGTATATCTCCCTAATTCCAGGATGATGCTGAAGCTGCTCTTCCTCTGACTGCATTTTCTGTAGCTCTGTTCTAGACCAGTACTTCTCAAATTTCAGTGCACGTTCAAATCCCTCGGGATCTTGTTAAAACACAGAGTTCGATTTCATAGGTTTTGCCTAGGGCTGACATTCTGCATTTCTAACCGACCCCAGGTGAGGCACTGGGTGAGGTCAAGGCTGCTGGTTTGAGTAAAAGGACCTCGGGCACCGAGTTCAGCTGGACCCTCACCCTCTTAGTGAATTTGCCTGCACAGGGACACCAGCCAGGGCAAATCCAGAGAAATGCTTTCATTGAGGGAAAGTCTTGCTAACCAGAAATCTCAGGCAGCCCTATTATTTGCCCTTAACTCTTTCCTTCCTTTGAGCATTTTGGTTCTGTAGTGACTTTAATTTGAAAGACAATTGTGAGTACAGAGCTTTGGGAGAGAAAACTATAGTTCTTTCTTTGCAGTTTCTAATAATGACCCAGAGTGCTCATTTTCTCTGAGGTTATGATATGTACACAGAGATGATTTTCATAAAGGACTGAAATAACATTTGCCTCTGCAATTACCTGATTCTTGTGTAAAGGTTAATGGGCAAATATAACGTTCTCAGAGTGCACAGAAACTCTTCCAATCAGTATTTATCGTGCATTCTTTAGTATCATATTCTTTCTTTCTAGAATACTGCACAGAAGGAAAAAATTGTAAGAGCTCAGTGCTGACCACTGTTTCTAAAATTAAGTAAAAGTTATTTTAATGAAATCTTAGGGAGAGCAGGATTATATTTTGGCCCCCCCAATTTTATTTAAACAGAGATGGAGGAAAACCAACAGACTATAATGTGCTTTTAATGCTTTTGAGGTTGGAAAAGCTGTTTAGCTTGTAGAAGATTGTAAAACTCTGTATCTTAGTTCCCCTATTTTACAAAAAAGTGAGTTTACTGACTCTGATGGGGGATTCCTATGAAGAATTAGGGGCTAGTGGAATCTGTGAACCCTAAGAATAGGGCCTTCTTAGCGGTGGCTGATTTCAGGTATGCTGGCCACACCCAGGCTAATTAAGGCCAACTCTCTGTAGCCTGAAGCCCCTGGCATCATTGTTGCATAATGCTCCCTCATAATTCTAAGGCGCAATCAGGTTCGAGAAACAGTGGTCCAGGGGCCTGGATCCTCTTCTACTTCTGAATTTTACTCCGGATTACTCCTCCTGGGTTATGATTCTGGCTCCTCTGAGTTTGCTCAGTCTGAGCCAAATTCACTGATGAGTTTTGCATCTGCCATTCCCTGCAGTTCTAATGTTCTTCTTCTCCACTCATTAAACACTTTTAGAGTCTCCTCCAGCTATTCTTTCATTCAAAGGCATAATTTCTTCATAATTTCCAGCCAATAAAGTTCCAGATTGGATTTTTATTTTTGTGTATACTTGAAGAAATATGTGTAGGCTTCTTGTGGGTTGGAATTACATCTTTTAATGCATTCTCTTTCCTAGGAGGATGCTGAATTAATATATGTTCTCATTTAATTATCCACGGTTCCGGGTCTCTCATTTAGTTCCTGCCACATAAAAGGTACTCGGCAAATATTTGTTGAATGTACCAGTCGATGTTTCTTCTCTCTTCTTTAACTCTTATGCTCAAATAGTCAATCAGTTTCTGAGTCATGCTGATGCAAGCTCTTAAATATATCTAAAATCCATTTTCTTTGTTGCATTAGTAACCATTGCTGCCTTGGTATAAACCATCATTCCCTATTTGTGCTCCCAGTTTCTCTCCCTCCTCCCTCAGATGCATCCCTCTCCCACAGTGAACTCTAGCCCTGCCTCTACACCCCACCTCCCACTGGGCAGCCAAAGAGATTTTTTTCTTCAAATTTAATATTTTGATTTTTATCACATGAATGCTTACATAAGGAGAATGTTTTAATATAAAAATAAAGTCTACTATATTATCCTAGGAAATGTATTTTTGTTTATACAAGTACACTTTGTTGTTTGCTTACAGAGAGTTTGCATTTTCTAAGTCTTCTCTCTCTCACATTGACTGGTTGGTATTGTGAATTGGGTCTTTTTGTAGATTACAGTTCTTAAGCAGTTATTGCTGGCATTTAGTAAAGCTGTTTTTAGAACTTCTCTTTTTCTGAAGTTTCTTAATTATAGACAGTCATATAATTTGCGAAGTATAATTTTGCTCTTTCTAAAATCTATGTCTATTATTTGTCTTCAAGCATAATTTTATTTTTTAAGATTTTTTATTTTTTATTTTTAAGTAATCTCTACAACTAATGTGGGGCTCAAACTCACAACCCGGAGATCAAAAGTCACGTGCTCTACCACATGAGCCAGCCAGGTACCCCATTCTTGTGTAATTTTAGAGAGTATAACTTTCGAATGCTGTTACTTAATAATGGTGATGAAAGGCAACCTTTGCTTTTGAATGTACTGACATGTCTCTAATGTTTCATCACAAAGAGTAATTCTGACTTCTTTTCTTTTTTTTTTAAAGATTTTTAAAATTTATTTGACAGAGAGAGAGAGAGATCACAAGTAGGCAGAGAGGCAGGCAGAGAGCGAGAGGAGGAAGCAGGCTCCCCTCTGAGCATGGAGCCGGATGATCATGACCCGAGCTGAAGGCAGAGGCTTTAACCCACCGAGCCACCCAGGTGCCCTAATTCTGACTTCTTACATTGAGATAGATAGCACTCATTGCATTAAAGAAACATCCTTTTGTTTCAGCTTTACCATGTTTCTAAAGTTTTAAAACCTGGGATATATGTTTAATTTATTATTGTTGTATTGCATCTGGCAACATGAGTGTATAGTTATTCTTGTTTCGTCTATCAATGTGAAAAATCACATTATTAAATATCTTGAGCTCAAACCAACCTTGCACTTCTAAAACAAATGCTCCTTGGTTTAATATGTTATTCTTTTAATGTACTGTTGGAGTCTGTTTAATTATACAGTGTTTTTTGCCCTTATTTTTCTAAATAGTTAGTTCTACTGTCTATGCCCTCTTTGTTGTATTTTGATAAGGCAAAGGTCCTTCTTTGCATATATGCAACCACTCATACCATATAAAATTAATTATAATTCCCTAAGTAGCTAGGGTTATTTTAGGGTTTAATGACTTTATCTTTGCGATTATCTCTGCTAACCTTCCTTCCCGTTTGCCTTTCAAACTCATGCAAGACTGAGCTCATTGGCCATTATCGGTCCCCCCTTTGATGACATTTCCTCAAATAAACTGCCCACATTCTTTTATTTTTATTTTTATTTTTATGTTAAAGAGAAACAAAGGGAGAAAGAGAGCATGAGCAGGGGAAGGGGCAGACAGGGAGAGGAAGAGGGAGAGAGAGAGAGAGAGAAGCAGACTCCCTGCTGAGCATAGAGCCTGACTCGGGGTTCAAGCCCACAACTCTGAGACTGCGACCTGAGCTGAAGTCAAGAGTTGGACGTTCAACTGACCGAATCACCCAGGCGGCCTGCTGCCCATGTTCTTAACTCCACTGATCATTCTCTCTTCTGCTGTCTCTCTGTACTTTCTTCATATCTCTGTTATAATACTGTGTGTGTGTATATATACACTATAGAATACTCTATAACATTATATGCAATATGATATTATAATGGCATCAAATTATTTTTTTTTTAAATTTATTTATTTTGACAGAGCGAGAGAGATCACAAGTAGGCAGAGAGGCAGGCAGAGAGAGAGAGGAGGAAGCAGGCTCTCCGCCGAGCAGAGAGCCCGATATGGGCCTCGATCCCAGGACCCTGAGATCATGACCTGAGCCGAAGGCAGAGGCTTTAACCCACTGAGCCACCCAGGCGCCCATGGCATCAAATTATTTTTATATCTGTTTCTCTCACTCTATTTTATGTCTTTGATGGTGGAGATTTTGACTTCCCATCTATGGATCAGCACAATGTTCTCAGCAAAATGCCTCTATGTAGTAGGTGCTTAGTAAATGCTATTTAGAGGAATGAGTGACTGAGGGAACTCATCCTTACATTCACCTCACCTTATTGCAAGGCTTCCAGGAAAGTAATGTGAGTTGCTGTCAGTATGTCATGAAAAAATCAGCACATACAGTCTTGGTTGTGTTTCTTTAAAATGGCCGGTCAGTGGTTTTATACAGGATCCGAAGTCATATATTTAAATTAGTTAACCTGCTATATTAGTTTAATGTGGCATTCTTGGTGGCAGGGAATTATATTTAGACATAATGGAGGACAAGATGGTGGAGACAGGACTAGTCATTCTTTTGTTTTTCTTTCATAAAAATATGCCAGTTAATGGGAATGGGAGTATTTTTCATTCCATAGATGTTTACTGAGCACCTTCTACATGCTAGTGACTATGCTGGTGATTCAGCAGGAAATACGACAGACAAGGTCCTTCAACAAAGCTTCATCCTTGCTGGAGAATGCAATCCAAGCTAAAGCAATAATCAACTAAATAGATTTGAGAGAGGGTGGTGACATAGAGGTAGGGGATTGTTGTGGATACTTGTGGTCAGAGAAGGAATGTCTGAGGAGCTAATAATTGCCCTGAAAGTTAAGAAGGTGCAAGCCACTGCTCCAGGAAACCAGAAGGTTGTTTCAGCCAAAAGCAGCAATGAGCTTGGCATATTTAAGGAATGGCGGGCAGTCTGGTCTGCTTGGAAGGTAGTGAGCTGAGGCTGGTAAGTAGAGTTGCAAATGTTAGGCAGGAAGGGTTTGGACTGTCAGGGGCATGTGGACCATAATCAGGGTTTATGGAAATTATATTTTTAATGTGATGAGGCATCTTTGGAGACATTTGATTAGAGGAACGACATGACTTATTTTATATTTTTTAAAGATCATTTGGCTGCTATGTGAGGAATGAGGAGTTTATATTCCCCTAAGTATTATTATAAGAAGTGTTTGCACAAAAATACTTGACTCGCTGCTGTGACCGGAAGAAAACATACAATGGTGTCTGTGCTATCACTGGAAGGATATGGGTGAGAAATTACCATTTTTCACTGCTGAGTCGTAGTAAAATCTTTTTTGACCACTCATTTTCCCCCCTTTACTCCTATCTTCTCCCCAGTGCATGACTTTCGATCACTGTGTTTATATGAGCTATCCACTTTTCTCACCTTCTCATTTTCTTATCCCCATGCCTTACCAACCTCATAGAGTTACTGATGGTCCCAATACTAATCAGTCATGATGCTAGATTTTTATACAACCTGCAGAGAAATAAAGAGTAGTTTATAGGGGGGGGGTTTGAGCCAAATTGTATCCTATGATTGACTGAACAGCATTATTATGAGCCATTATAAAACAGTAGACAGCCCAGAGGTACTTGCAAAGGTGGCAATGAAACAAAGCAACCTTTAAATTGATTTAGCAAAAACACTTAGTTACTATTTCATGGTAGGCAAAACAATAGTAAATCTTAAAGGAGGACTCTTCCTAGGACACTATGAAAAATAAAACTAGCATAAACTCATTGGTTGCTGTCAGCACTCATTTTTATGGTGTTTACATGAACATTGGTAACAGAGAATGAGATAATTTATTTCTGACTTTTGGCTGATGTTAGAACACATCAGTAGGGATCCTCAAGTCTGCCTGTAGCCATGGTGTTAGTTAACTTTGTCTCACAGAAATGAAATTGCATTTTGTTTACTGAAAAAATAAGGAATCCTCTTGGCTGGCTGCACGTCTTCCTTCTCCAGCGCCTGTTCTGCATTGTTAACCCGGGCCAGCGGTGGGCTGGGGCTGGCTTCCAGTGGCTCTCCGGAGATGGTTGTTAGAATCTCTTCCCAACACCATGTTTCATGATCTGGGATGTCCTGTTGGTAGCCTGCAAGCAGCCACAGTGGGAGAATTTATACCCTGGAAACTGGTACAGGCTACAAATCTGGGGTTCTGTTCTCCCCAACACCCCAGGAGCCAATTGCTAAACATTTACCATCCCTTCATTGCATGGATGTTCCAGCAGAAGCTCAGCGAGTTGGACTACAAGCTCCTTGTCTCTCTTTCCACTCCTCCTCGTTGTCAGCCTACTTCTCCTACTTCTCCTGTATTCCTTATTTGCTGACAGACTTTGAACCCAGGCTCAAACTCCAGAGATATCTGTGACCCTTCCTTTTCCCTTTTGCCCTGACACGAGATCCTTTTCCAAATCCTACAGATTTTCCCTTCTATCTCCTGTGCTTTATGTCTCCTCTCTGTTTCTACTGGCAACTCCCCCCCCCCCAAATCCCTGGTTGGGTCATCCTCAGTGGGTACCTAACTCCCTCCAACTCCATTTAATTCTCCATCTCCACCTCCGCCAGCCTACCTCACACACGATTATCAGTTCACTTTCCTGAGCTCTTTTCTATTCCATCTCTTTTCTGTTCAAATTCGCCAATGACTCCTCTGATCTCCAAATAAGGCTCCTGCTTCATAGCTTAGCATACAAGGCAGTCCATTATCTGAGCACAACCTACCTTTCTAGTGATTTCCTAAGACTTTTGTTCCTTCTCTTGATGCTCAGGAGTTTTCAAATGGCACACATGGCATTTCAAATAGAAGTATTTCTAAAATACAAGTTTCCTGAAAAGCCCTTCCTTCCTTTTTGTCTGGGTAAAACCAGCTCTTTCTTTTAAGATGTAACTCAAATGAAACCTCCTCCTTGTAATCTTTTCTAACTTCTCATTCTCTCCCCTCCTTGCCAGAACACTCTCTCTCTCCTGTACTCCCCTGGTAATACTGTACTGCTTTTTATAGCACTCATCGATTTCCTCCTTTTATTACAATTTATTTTAGCACATTGTGTAGCTGGAGTAGAAACCCCATCTTATTCATCTTTGCCCCTAACGTGGGGGTGAACACAGTGCCCTGCTCAGCAGAGATTTGTTGAAAGAATAAATAAAAGGGAAAGAAGGTTTATACTTAACTTGAATGCCCTTTAGCTGCTAGGTGTAAAGAAAATAAAAGCACAGGAAGTACAAAATGGTATAATAGCTGTATTTCTGGAAGTGCCCCAAAAGTTAACTTTTAAATGGAACATTTTTTTACTTTTTGTAATGTGTTAGAAGAGGATATCATATGGAAGCTGGAATAGAATAGAATAATTCCACAATGGAACAGAAGGTAGAATCTGAGCAAATGGGTTGAACCTACAGAATGCATTTTCATTGAATATATAAGAAAACATCCTGAGAGATAGAAGGCTTAATTGTTTATCACAGGAATGATATTCCTAAAAAGCTACTGAGCTATTGTCACAGACATGATGCAGATGTATGACCATCTGCCAGAGAGGTTATTAAAGGAATTCCTACAGCAAGTAGATGTTCATTAAGGTCTTTTAAGACTCTTTGACTGTATGATTTGGTGACTGTTTATGAGTCATTGGCCTATTGGTAGGATTTTTGAGCACTCACTGTCCTAAATCAAGATAGATCACCACAGTGGTGCTACCCAGACTTTTACTATTCTGATAGGAGCCTTGAAATATTTAGGAAGAAAGCATCTAGAAAATCTCCCCCACTCCCAAAAAAGGTGGTTTCTAAATTTTGGGTCCTTTGATGGGGAAAATTGTTCCACCACTAATTTTAGATCATAAAATTAAGTTTTAAGAATTCTGCCATGTTGTTTTTTTCTCCATAGGAGCTAAGGACCAATTTCTCCAGCACTAAATTTCTGCCTGATTAAAACTCTGGCTTAGTCATATTTTAGTTCATTTGCTATGGGTCTCCAAGGTCATGGACTGAGAGAGAGTGGAATTCTTGTTCTCCAAAGGTGGAAATCTTGTCCCTCATCTGTAGTGCTTCCTCACCTGGAAACACCACTTGCAAATTTCATTTAATTCTACCCCCTTCTTTGCTAGGTATTTGCATTGGGTCATTGATCCTCATCCAACTGCTTACTTAGAATGTAGCCTTGATTTTTACCCGTTGCCCTACTCTGCTGTGTATAAGCAAAAGGATGTGTGTGTGTGTCTCTGTGTGTGTGTGTGTGTGTGTGTGTGTGTTTTCTTCCAGGAATTTTTTTCAGGAATTTACTAGCAACTGTAAGTGAAGAGGACAATCTTCCTCCTATATTTTTGACCCCATCGTTACCTATTTTTCTTCATGACATTGGTTCCCCAGTTACCTAACCCTTTCACCTCTAATTTCAACATCTTCTCTTGCACTTCTTTTTCCTTGGTGCCAAACGTGTCCAAGTCTCTTTGATCCTAACACATGTGTGTGCGTGCACACACATGTACACACACACACACACACAAGTGTTCCACCTGGCTTTCCTGCATTCTGTCATTCCATTTCTCTCCTCTTCACTGACAACCTACTGAAAGAATGGTCTTCACTCAATGTCTCACATATTTCCCACCTTCCATATTTTTGTCCCCACCCCATGAAACTATTCCTACCAAGGCCATCACTGACTCCTGATTACCTAACCCAGTGGCCTGTTTCTAGATCTTACTCCCCTTGGCCATTGGTTGTACTTAAAACCATGGGATGCTCACCCCTCCTTGAAATTTTTCAAGTCCTTGAACCAGCTGATTCTCATTGTCATCTTAGAATTTACTTTATCTGTTCTTGACTTTATAAACATCTATCGATGATTCATTCAGATAAATGGTTTTGAGCATCTCCTCATGACCAGGGCTGGTGAAAGATGGTGAACAAAACCTTCCCTCTCTGGAGCTTAGAGAGCTGGATGGAGTGAGGGATCAATTAGATAAGAACAGAGTTGCAGGCTGTGAAAAGGGCCACTCAGGAACACCACGAGAATGTCAAATAGCAACGTGGTCTAACTTGGGGATCTCAGAAGCTCCCCTGAGAAAGCTGTTGGGCTGCATATTGAAGGAGGGGCAGGTTCTAACTGGGAGAAGGGGGTGGAAGGAAGAGCATGTGTCGTATTAGGCACTGTGCTGTAGGCCAGAGAACATGGACCTAGCTTTGTCACTTATTACCTGTGTGATATTAAAAAAAAAAACAATCTGCTAGACTTCTTTGGGTCTTAGTTCTCCCTTCTGTTAAAAATTGTGCAGCTAAATTACACGTACTCACATATACAACACACCTGGCATACAGTAGGCACTGAGGGAGTGTTGCCTTACCCCACTTCTTCCACTCTTGGGGGCTGAGTGTTCTGGGGCCTTCAAAACAATATTCTCAGTTGCTTCTAGGAAACAGGCCTCACATTCCATCTCTCTGAAGCTTATATGAGGATGCTATCATTTGAGCAGAGGGCGCGAAGCTGCGAGAAGGTGGTCGGCCCGTGGTGTTTACGGTTTGAGTTTGGGGAATGTCTAGTCCCTGCACGTGCCATCGCCCGCTGATGGGAATGGGGTGGGCCCCTCGGGAAGGCTACTTCTCTTAGGTCTAGGGACCGAGTTTTCCCTGTACACTCAAGCTGCATAGAGTATGGAGCGCAAAAATCCCATCCTAGTGCAGCGCCTGGATGCGGATACTGGCTTATGGTGGAGCCGGAGGCACGGCAGATGCTTGATGAAAAGCGCCCAGCATCTGAAGAAGTTCGCCCCAGCACTGCATCCTCTGGGGGCCCTTTTATTAACGCACGTAGCGGCGGGTTTGTGGACTTGGCAGCCCCCCGCTGCCTAATGTGAACAAGGCCTCTGGAAGGATCGGCCTCTTTGAAGCGGCTGGGCTGCTGGGGGCTGCCTCGTATGGCCGGGGCGTGGCCTCCAGATGCTGGACGCCTTCACCTTGACGGATTTTTCGCACTGCCGTGTGACCGCGCGCCGCCAGTGCCTGCCTCCCAGCCGGCAGCCGTGGTCTAGACCCGCACACGTGTCCTGGCACGCTGGGACGCGAATGGCAGGATTCCTCAGAGGACTGCTGGGGCCGGGAGTCCCCCCTCGAATGAGAGAAAGAATAAAGTGCCAATGACGCCCCCTTCTCACGCTGATTTTCGGCGGGGCAAAGAAAGGGGACCATGCTTTCTGCCTGGCCTCTACCTCTTAGCCTTCATGCCCCTGTGTGGATGAGTTTCTCTCTCCTTCGTAACAACTGGGCAGTGTTTTCTCACTTTTCATGAGAACCCCAGGAGAGATGACACAAGGAAAGGGGAAAGGCTGTACCCAAAGTGACACCAATGGGCTCTCGTTTTTGGCCTCACCTTCCTGCTTCCCCAGTCTCTCTGGAAGCTCGTCCTGTGAGAGCACTTTCCTCTCCCCCAGGGCACCCTGTTCATCTCTGGGCTCCTCTGGAGTCCAGTCCCCCACTTGTCAGAGCCCCAGATGGAGCCTCCTTAGTTGAGCCACCTGTGGCCTGCTGCCTTCACCCTGCCCTCCTCACAGCTCCGTGCAAGTCCCAAGCTGAAGGCAGGCTCCTCTTTGCTTCTGGATTCCCCACTGAGAACAGCTTGAGGTTTTGCACACAGCAGACACTCCGTGGATATTCGTCCTATTGAATGGAACAGTTGCAGAGGTGATGTGTATCTATGCTAGGGTTAGGAATATAATGAGGTGGGCTTGCCACAAAGAAGAGATATTGAAGATTTTCTCAGTAAATATCCCCCTCTCATTTCTGGAAGGTCTTTCCAAGTGTGAGTATCACCTAGTTTTTAGGGCTTGCTGAAGGCTGGACGAGTCCATATTTAGACATAGAGTTCTAGAATGTTAGTACAGTAATGATTCTGCCATTTTATTAATTAGGAAGCAGGAATATGACTGGCACCTTTGGCCTCTCATTATGTTACCACCTCAGACGTGGTACCTCCTGCTTAGGTGAAGTTTCTGGTAGTCTTTTTGTACTTAAGAGATTCTGTGCAAAACAAAGTAGGTCAAGCTAGATACAGTGCATAGGTAAAAGGAGATTTTACAGAAACCAAAAAAGCGTAGGCTTTTTCCCACTGCTGCTCCACCTCACCTGTCCTCCAGCGGGGAGTACCTCAGATAATCTACCCTCTGTAGCTCTGTGGCTGGTACCCAGGAGGCTCTCAGTTTACATGGGGATGTCGTCCACCCACCAGCCTCAGTGAACGTGACGGTGATGAATTGAACATGTTTAAGAGAAAAGTGATTGATTTTCTGACAAGCAGCCAGTTTTATGTTCTGCTTTATCAGCCAGCCTCCCCCTCCCTACCCCCAAAAGTGGAGTAAGAAACAAATGCTGGAGTAAGAATGGAGGTTACTTGGCACTCTAACTCTCGGCCACTAGAGGGGGGTAGTGACCAGGCTTCTCCTTTCCCCGGCTGGCTCATGAGACACCTTTGCCTAAACTGAAATAATGAGTTATCCCTGGGGGGAGTGACAACCCAGACAATGTTTGCTAACCACGGTCACCTTTTCCCCTCTGTGGAGCCAGTGTTTCATACTCAAGCAAAGATATTTCATTTTTCCCAAGAGGAGTATTTTTTAACCATGTTAGTGGTTATAGAGTCTCTGGATTTGGCCTCTTTGAAGCTGTAGCCCCTGGGCCTGGGGCAAATAGCAGGATGGTGCACACACTTTCCCCAACCCTAAGGCGTAAGAAAGCTTAACTATGAGCCTGGGGACTAGAGTCTCCACAGATGGTCTGATAGATGGCTTTATCAAGGGAGACAATATTTTAGGCTCCAGAACATGCATGATGATTGTTTGGTCTCTGCTCAGAGCAAGTGCTAAGGACTCCTGATAAAATTGGCATCTATGGAAAATCATAAACATTGCTCTCTTTAGAGGAGGTCTCTGTGCCTCCTATGTTATTCCACAAAACAATCTCTAGCTTTAGAAGGGTGTGTAAGGCTGAGGACAATGTCTGGAACTCCTGTGCCATGCTAGCTTCTGCCATGCAGGTAATGCCATTTGCCTCCTGGGGAACTTTTTTTTAAAGATTTTATTTATTTATTTGAGAGAGAGAGAGCATGAAAGGGGAGAAGGTCAGTCACTTAACCAACTGAGCCACCCAGGCGTCCCTGCCTCCTGGGGAATTTAACCTGCGTGGGTTAAAGCAATCAGTATCATTCAGGGTCTGGAGAGGGTACATTAGCTACAAGCGTGGAGTCCCTAGGTTTTAAGTTGGAACTACATCCACATAAGTAGGCAAATGTATACATGACAGGAACAGAATGCAGGCCATCAGGAAAGAGGTTTGTTGTGAATAATTCTCAAAATGGTTTGGTGGGTTTTTCCCTGTGACTTTGGTAGTTGGATTTTTATTCCTGTCAAGGCAGAAAGAGAGCAGTTACAATGGAAGGACACCATTTTCCTCATTCTGGAATGAAACAAAATTCCACACATCCTTCGAGATCCAGCTCCCGTGTCTTTCCTACTGCGTGAAGCCTTCTGGACTTAGTCCTCAGTATCCCGTTTGCACTAACTTCCTGCCCACACAGCCTTTGCTATGTCATTTGGAGACTGAAGGCGTGTCCACCTCTGTTCATGTCTGTGCCTCCCTCTGTGCCATAAACAAAAAGGGCTCAATGAATGCGTTCTTTGCACTTGAGAGTGGGCTAAAGTCTAATGTGTGTGTGTTTGTGGGGGTGAAGATCTGATGAGGCCTGCGTTGCCCATAAGTTCAGTATCCATAACCAGAGAAGCAGCCAGACTCCCAGATTGTCCTGCCCCATCTCCTTAGATCGAGTTTGTGAAATAAATAAGCTCATCTAGAAATACCTGGCCTTGCAGAGCTGTCCTGGAAACCTAAGTAACCGGAGAGCTAACATTTAAGACAATATTTGATATCAGATATTCTCAGCAATCTTTTAGCCGCCATGGTGCCAAACTGTGGCTGGCTCAGGAAGGATCGGGAGGGAACCCCAGGACTCCCCGTGGGCTGGATCTACAGGTTTGCCCCACTCTTATTAACAACTCGATGATTGGATCTTTCCAGTGATTGAATCTTTTGACCTTGCTTTTTATGCCAGAATGCTGCCCTTATAGTATTGAGAAGAGTAGAGGCGGCCACTACCCAGTTAGGGATGAAGTTACTTTCTTAGGTATAACGTGACAGGGCTATGCCTTCTTATGGCTACTACCTGTGGTTACTTCGGTGCAATTTGGGTTGGGAGTTCCGGGCAGAAGTTCAAGAATTAAAATGTAAGCAAATGTATTAATAGTCTCTTGGTAGTTAAACACACTTCTCTCCACTCAGCCGGGACGGTCTCCCAAATCCTCTCCCTTCCCCCTTCCCCACGGATGCCCAGGCACTAACAAGCCTGTGATGCTTTCACTTGCTTCTGTGAACTTCCTAGGTTCATGGAGCAAGGAAAGCCACATGAACCCAACGTGGTTTTCTAGTCAGCTTCTGGATTAGCAACATGTTACTGTTGCTCTCAGGAAAACTGACTTCCAAATAGAACAACACAGTCTGGCCAAAGACCCCTCCTGGTGGCAGAGGGGGAAAGCCAGGCTCTGGCTCTGGCTCCCAGATGGGGCTGGCTGCTGTCACTCCTGGCCTGCCCTTCTGTTCCCCCAGAAGCAGTGTGGAGAGTTCCCAGTGGTTAATACATCTGTCTTTCAAAACTGTTTGGGTAGCAAACACATGAACACTTACCTCTCTCTGACAGGGGTGGCCTGCGTGCCAGAGAAAGCAGAGGGAAAACCACTTGGTATGCTGTTGCTAGGAAGCAGAGAGATGTTTGATGTTTTGATTTTAGCAGCATTTGGAGACTTGCCTTTTTAATAATGTGAAGAGCTATAGGTTGTTCTTACAATATTGAATATGTGCTTTTCTGAAAATGTGTTATTAAAGCAGACTACTCAGACCAAATCCTTTGTTCTACCATTCATTAAATTAAAAAGAAAATCCCCTGGGATACAGGGGAGGGGTGCAAGAAGTTCAAAATGAAGATGAAAGGTTCCTACGGAAGCAGCTGAGCTCAGAGCTGGCTGTGGTGGGCAGCGTGCAGTGAGGAGAGGCCTTCGAAGAGTCTTCCTGAGACATAACACCCGTACAGGAACTGATTGCAGAAGGGGGCAGCTGGTGTGCGACCAAGGGCTGCCCGGCACGCCGCTGGCCTGGGAGGCCCCCGCGTTAGCTCTTGGCGCCCTCCTTCTGTGTCACTGCGGTGCGCAGCCGTGTGAGCCTCAAGGAGCAGGAATCCTGCCTGCACCTCTCTGCTGCCAGGAAAGGTGCCGGGTGCGGAAATCAGAACATCATTTCTAGATACATCCATCAGCTCCTGTGTCAGAAGGCAGGCTTCAAAGGGCTCCCCAGGCAGGCGATGATTCTGCAGGACCCGTAGAGCTTTCCTGGAAAAGCCCTATTGGACTGCAGCCTGTGTTTTCTCACTGGAGCAACGAGCGCCCATGTTTCCCATGCGGGAATGCAACATCGAACAGAACGGAACTGTGACAGAATCATGCCACGAAGGCAGAGAAACCAAAGCCATAATCTTACTACTGAAAGTGATAACGTTCTCCTCCATATTCTATAAAATGAATACAAGTGTGCCGTATCAGTGCACACTAAGGAAAGAACAGCATTCTTCCATCACCACCTAAAAATTCAGCACCACTGTCGTAAATTAGATTTTTCTCATGCTCAACTATTAAATGTGATAAACACAAATTGAACACTTGGATCACAATAGCTTCGCCCCTCCCTGAAATTTGAAGTGCATTTGAGGATGCTTTTACTTTTCTCTTAGTAAGTTCTTTTTTCTTAATAAATTCCTTCCAGCAGAAGCATGCCCAATTATCCCACTATCCATTCCAACCATCTGGACGTCAAGTCCATGGCATCAGTTGACCAATGAGGTGGGAGTCTGAGGATAACACCCAGTGAATAGAATCAAAGCCTGTGTCAGGAGGCCTCTGATACAGAGATCGGAAAACTTGAGCTGGAGAAATATTTAATAACTGAGACCTACGCGTGTATATTTTAATTTCCTCCCATTCTTTACGCTTTATTTTCTTTCTCTAGTCCCTACATTCTGACCGAAATACTAGTATGTTTCATGTTACTCTTTTTGTCGACTTAAAAATACACCGATTTTTATCTTTTTAGAAAAGCGGTATGTGTTTATGTAGAAAATACAGATATGGAGAAAATAAGAAGAGCCACAATTCTACCACCTCGAGCTGACTGCTGTGAACATTTGGGCATATCTGTTTTCAGTTATTTTTGTCTTCTCTGTGATCACGCAGTACTGAAACAGGTTTGCTCTTTTTCAATCAATCCTGCTGGAATGTTTCCTCATATTTAAAAAACATCATTGCAATATCTGTAGGATATAAAGGTCACCTAGATGTATTTAACTAGGCCCCCGTCACAGGTAATCCAGGTTCTCCTCCTGCGCTCTTTTTCATTTTAAATAGCATTGTGATGCAGACGCCTGTATATAAAGCCTTTGTCCACATGCATTACCATTTTTCTTGGGTGTGAAATGTCCCTGCCAGAGGAAGGAGCCTCCTTAGGGCTATTTATAAGGATTGCCAAATTGCTCCTGGAAAGATCGTCTAATGCGGCTGTTATTAATATGGGTGTTGAGATGAGAAAGACCTGAATCACAGTTCTGGTTTTGCAGTTCC
Organism: Ailurus styani; assembly: GCA_002007465.1. Classification (NCBI taxonomy): domain Eukaryota; kingdom Metazoa; phylum Chordata; class Mammalia; order Carnivora; family Ailuridae; genus Ailurus; species Ailurus styani. The sequence continues at coordinate 415,515 of LNAC01000214.1, read as the reverse complement.
AGGTCTGCAATCAGCCATGTGACCTTGCTCAAGCTAACACCTCCAAGCTCCAGTTTCCCCAAAAGTTAAGTGAGCCAGTGGTAAGACATGCCTCAGACCCCGTTGCTGTGTGGACTAGCTGCGACGGCCCCCGTACAAGCTGATGGTAGCAAAATGCCTGACGTAGGAGCTAAGAGTTGTACACTCGGCCAGCAGAGCTAGGACCCTCACTTTCTCCATTCTCTCTCAAAGCCTGGGTATAGTTTGGTGTAAAAATCATCAACTTGACAAATGAAAAAAAAAGACATCTTGTAGTTTTAACTTCTGTGACAAAACACATCTCTCAAGCCTTTAAATATATGTGAAATATTTCAAGCCAAGGGTGGCTTTGACAAATGTTTTTTCCTCCAGTGTTGTTCCTCATGAGTGCCAAGTAATAGAATAAGCTCAACTCTTCCTTCGTTTTAAAGGGCAGACCCGTTGCTGGCTGTGTGTGCCCCGCGTGGCCTGTCGTGGACATGGAGGGTGACTGATACGCGGTGGTTATTAAACGTGGGCTTCCACGTGAACTGTGAACTCACCGAGTTTTCTCTTGACAGTCTCGGTGAATTGGATTTAGCTGTCCCTGGTTTATTTTAAATTGCATAAATAGCTTCCTAAGACAACCAGTAGAAAGAAAGAAGAAAAGAAGGAAAACATTCACCAACTATCCTTGCACCTAACCAATTAAATTCTGTTTACTGTGCGTACACTTTTAAGGAGTCGCATTAGATGTGCTTTCAAATCAGAGGGTGGGTTTCCTCTAGCAGAGACCACCGCGTTCCCACATGAGAACCATCATTTCACCGGGCCCTCTGGGTACCACTCCGTCCCCGTCGCGTCAGTGGGACCCATGCCCCATATACGGACACTCCACGGGTCAGGGAAGTCCCCAGGGGGTGAAGCCGGGCTGGGACGAGTGGCTAGGCTAACACTAGCAGCCCAAACCTCGCTGGGAAGTCTGAGCTGAGCGGGAGTGTGATGGGTGTGGGTTGGTCTGGAATGTAAACCAAAACAGCAAAGCCCATGGTGTTGAGGAGTGTTCATCCTCAGACATTTGGAGGCCGTTTTAAGAACAGGCTTTAGTTGGCTTTTCTCGGAAGCCTGGAGGCTCTGCAGGAATTTAAAGACGCAGCACTATGTCTGGTACTGGTTTGCAAGTGAGCACCATTTCACAGGGCTTCTGTAATGCAAGTGGGAGGAGGTATTAAGAAATACAGTCTTGGGGCACCTGGGTGGCTTAGTCAGTTAAGCGTCAGACTCTTGACTTCGGCTTGGGTCACGATCTCAGGGTCCTGGGATCGAGTCCCACGTTGGGCTCAGTGTGGAATCTGCCTGTCCCTCTCCCTCTGTTCTTCCATACCCTGTTCTCCATCTCTCTCTCCCTCTATCTCTAAAATAGATAAAATCTTAAAAAAAAAGAAATACAGTCTTTATTATTACAGAGAAGAGAGATATCCATTTTTCTGTCCTGTATCAGTCATCAGATAATTTTCTGTCTTAAGTATCAGTCATCAGATAATTTCTCATTTGATGACATGGAAGAGGCTTGTTAGGTTTCAGTACAATTGCTCTTTTGTCCCTGTTAGTTCATGTTTCCAAGGCTGTGTTCTTAAGGGTTGGGCTCTAATAATCAGGTAGACGGTGAGTCTATTGATTCTTTAATATGGTTTCTGCATTTTATTCTTGTTCCGAGCAGGCAGCGCACCAGCCTTTACACAGAGCTAGCTGGCCACTCTCGGGGATCAGATGTGTACACATGTCCCACACCAAGAGAAAGTTGCTGGCATATTCACATTGGATTATCACATCTTGGGCACTTTTCAAAATCATCTGTGCTGCTTGTAATCTTGAATATTATATTATTTGTTTTTATTTTCAGCCTTGAATTAGATTCTGTAAGGAAGAGGTTTTGCTGAACAAGAGTAGGGAAAAAAATAAGGGTAGTTTAAGGTTCTTAATTTTGAGGGTCTCTTGCATAAATGTGAAGTCCAAACTGGAGAGAGTGAACTTGCTGGAAGGTGAAGATGAAGAGGGTTCTATGACATAACAGAAAGAGCCCCAGTCTGGGGGGATGGAATTTAATTCACTCTTTTGCTACTTTTTAATGGGACTTTGGGCCCGTCTATTCATTTGTAAACTGGTCTCTTTATTTATAAAATAGGGACTGTGTTTTGCCTATGTAGCACTCAGTGACAGACTTAAGCAGGAGCACTTTGTAAATGGTAATAGGACATCCCAATGTAACTTCATTACTGTGTCCTGGAGGTCAAGGTGCTTGAAAATTCATTGGTTTACATTTCAGTCCATTTTAGTTCCCCCGATGTCCTGGCCCATCATTTCCATATCTAAACTTAAGCTATGAAGACCTTGGTGCAGTCTTCTTTATCTTTCAGTCTAACGAGGAGTCTGAAAGTTTTGCTTTATTTGGCATTTGTCACCCCGCATTCTAAAGAATGAGGTTCAGTATTTCTTAAAAGACTAAGATTCTAAGCTACTGCAAAAATAAATCTTAATTGTAGGTCTTCAGAAAGTCGTGGGATTTTTATACTTTCATCAAGTTAGTCACTATTTTGGTTATATTGAAGCAGAAACCATGATTCTTATATTAGAGCTATTCACAAAATGACAGCATTCTGAACGGTGTCTAGGAGTTGCCTTTCCAATATGGTAACCTCTAGGCATATTGATTATTTGCATCTAAGTGAATTAAAATTAAATCAAATAAAAAATCTCATTCCTCACACACACTAGATACATTCCAAGTGCTCAATAGCCAGATAGGGGTAGCAGAGACTGCTTTGGACAGTGGAGATTGTGGAACATTTCCATCATTACAGAAAGTTCTCTTGGACAGTCCTCCTCTAGAAGAAAGGGAACCTAATCACACATTGTTCAGACATACCCAATAAGGCTTCATGCAGAACTTTTATGCCATTTTTAGATTTCCAACCTAAAGTAGCAGACTTTTTTTTTTTTAAGATTTTATTTATTTATTTGACACAGAGAGAGACACCGTGAGAGAGGGGACACAACAAGCAGGGGGAGTGGGAGAGGGAGAAGCAGGCTTCCTGCTGAGCAGGAAGCCCCATGTGGGACTCCATCCCAGGACTCTAGGATCATGACCTGAGCCAAATGCAGACGCTTAACGACTGAGCCACCCAGGTGCCCCTTAAAATAACAACCTTTAATGGCCAATCGAGGTTTGACATCCACCCACCCACCCCTTTCTGTAAGTCACATTTAGGTATGTGATAAAATTTGATAATTTTACATGTTCATTTCTTTCTGTTGGGTTCCTTAGGTCCTGCGTGACAGACATGTGTGAATGTCCCATCCATAAAAACTGTTACTGCGAGTCATTCCTGGCATACACCCGGGCCTGCCAGAGAGAGGGCATCAGTGTCCACTGGGAGCCTCAGCAGAATTGTGCAGGTGAGAAATTCCTGACATATCCATCCATCGGAAGTTCACTACAAAATAGCAGTGGAAGAGACTTGCTGATGTGGGCCACATACCCCCTTGGCCAAGGGGAAATTCCATCAATAGTCCAACTGGATTGCAACTTGATAAAACACAAGGGCTTCCCACTAGGCAGGATAGAAAGCACTTAAGAGAAATGCTTTGTGACAAGCACATTTGAACAATTTAAGGATTTCCACTGTTGCAAAATCCTCCCAACCTCAAGCTACCAGCTGGATGTACTTAGCACATGGACAGTCACAGCTGTGGCTTAGGTTGTGTGTGGAGCAAAGACGATTCATGATGATTACAGTCATTTAAGGTCTTCAGGATAAGTGTGATTTTTTTGAAAGAGAAAGATTTTTAAACCCTCGCAGAATGTTCCTTTGCCTGTGAGAGATAGATTTCTATATTCCTTGTTATAGCTCTTTGATCTCGGGCAAGTTAATTGGCTTATTTGAGATCTGTAAAATGGACTTCTTTGTTCATTCAAGAAATATTTCTTATCCAGTGGCTAAGTGCTGGGCATTGTGCTGAGCACAGCGGGTACTCTGATGACCCTACGAGAAGAAACCCTTATCACTGAAGTGCCCATAGCCCAAAAGGATAACCAGACAAAAATAGTAACTCTCCAACAAATACTTGCTAAGTTTGTTAAGTGTGATGAAGGAAGCAAATAAGGAAGAGCAAAAGAAAGCAAATGGAGAGAGATTGTGTGGCTCCTTAGGTTAGCTTCTCTGTGGCTGTGACATTTCAGCAATCTAGGAACACTGTCTTCCTGGCCCAGAGCTCTATGTAGCCCCATCTGAGGGCACACACTGTGTTTGAGGACTACACATTTCCCCCTGGCATCCTGATTTCAGGGACCGAATCTCAGGAGCTAAAATTACTTTTCTAATGGACAAGGAATATGGCTTTTGAAAGGTTCCATTTACCACTTAAAATTCATGGAGCCATCTGAGTGAAGTGAACTCTGTGCAGTTGCAGGGGACTCCTGACACACGCACATACACACACACACACACACACACACACACACACACACACACAATAAGCTTCTGCAGATTGGCAGCTGGTACATGAAAAATAAATTTACAGAGACATGCAACATCTTTCAGTAGATTCGTTTCCAATTGATCAGAAATACTGAAGACCCTAAGAATACTCATTGCTTGTTTTTAGCTCCCAGATCTTTTGATTTATGACAGCACTTAAGGCCACTTAATACAGAGAAGAGAAATTTTCCAGAATAAAAAGCTTGGAAGTTGAACAGATAAGAAGGCAGCCAGGCAAGAAACTCTGAATGAGCAAGTGACATTTGCAAGGCTGGAGTGGGTTTTAGAACTAGGTGACTACCAGCAGGAAGTATGGAAGGATCGATGGCTCTGAGGTTTAGCATATGAATTACCGAGTACAATACACTGGGCAAAGGGCCATCATGAAAGTCTATAATAAAAGCTTAATAATGACCCTTTATATTAATATTCCTCATTTTCTAAGCACTTCCTTTGCCCTGAGGACTACACTAGTACTTTTATGATATTTTATCTTGTTAAATCTGCATTATAATCTATGTGGTAACATTCTATTACCCACATTTTACTAATAAAGACATTGAGGTTTAGAATATGTAAGTGATTGCCTGCAAGTCACAGAGCTAGAAAATGAGTAAGTTGGGGATGAAAACCAGGTCAACTTGCCTTACAGCCTCTGTTGTTTTTCATTATGAAAACAGCTCCGGCAAGGACACTGAGGAAAAGTATATTTGAATATGAATATATATTTATTTGCATATTTACATAAACATCAATGAATTTATTCAAGCATTTGTTATGTAGCGCTTTCCATTTTCTCTTCATTTGTGTCTTATCACTGATGGTGGTCACTTGGTAACCTCTGACTTTAACTCTGCTGTGATCTCGTCCCGCATCTCACTTTGTTATCTGTTTGGATTTTTTGTAACCTCCCTGTAGCTGACGCTCACTGTCACTGCACTTTCATTAATAATCTTATTACATGGGAAAGGTGCTGGGGTAGTCAAAGTGGTGTGTATCTTTCTGTAGCACATGATATAGTCTGCTGGCTTCTATGAGCATCTTCCTCTGTTTTTGTTTTTCCTACAAATTCCGGGTGATTCTAGCCCCTTCTGTGTAGTAACTGCTTTGATTATACACAGTGAGCTTTCCTTGGCCAATTGGATGCCTCCTGTAACAGTTTAGGAGATGAAGTCAGTGTGGTGATCTCCAACACCCAGTAGGGGGACACGGAGACAGCGGAGACAGCTGCGTTCCAGAGGGCTCAGAGCCATGCTAATTGAATTTACTGATAAAGCCAACACCTAGTGCTTTTAAGGGCTGCCACTTAAAGTAACACACAGTGCTGCTTGTATGCATTACACAGTGGCTGCTTGTGTGCCCCCTTGAGAATAAATACATGCCAACCCTAATCACTTTGGTAGTTCGCTGGCTTTTAAAAAAATTAACCAGATGAATCCTTTTTTAAATGGATATGTGCATATCGGTCACATTTAGGTTTTAAAAAATTATCTTTTGCCTATTATAAATTAGAAATAATTTTGAATTCACAGAAGGGTCAAATAGGGTCTGAGTCAGTATTCACTTTCTAGGATCATATAAAAGTGGATGATCAGTTTGAAGGCAAACCTGATCACGTCATCCCACAGCTAAAACCCTCCCAAGATTCCCCTTTGTCAAGACTTACAGCCCCTGCCTACTTGTCTGCCTTTGTCTCCACATCTCTGCCTCCTCAAATTCTGTGCTCCCACCTACCAAATTGACACCCTTGTTCCCTGATTGAGCCAGGCAATTTGTTGCCCACATCCTGACCTTGCCCTCTCTCTACCTGGGTACTCTTCTCACCACAGCCTGTCTGACAGTTGCTACTCACCTTTTAAGACCCCATAAGTGGGCTCTGTTCTCTGAGGTCTACTTTGACGCTGACCTACCCTCAACATTGGGGTGATGTCTCCCTCTTACTCCTCCATGGTACTTTGCTCTCATGATCTGATATGATGCCTCTTGCATTTTATTAAGAATCTGTTTACATATCACCTTCACCTGTTTGGTTGTATGCCCAGACTCCTATTACTGGAGATCAGAGATGATATCTTACTCACATTCGATTCCCTAGCCTAAGACAATGCCTACCACATGGCCGATATGTGGGAGAGGTTTATTAATTTGAACTGAAATGGAAGTGGTATTTGTTCAATGTGAAAAGATCCCCCCCTTTTTTTCTAGTAGTTCTCCATTTTCTACGTTCTACTTTCTTGCCATAGATTGTGAAGGAAATAATCAGTGTTCTGTTAGTCAAAGGTGAAATGTCACAGTAGAACATCAGTAAGTTAGGTGGTAGAGCTAGAAAGAATAATTGAGAGGTCAGAGAGAGGAGGAGACATGAGAAGCTCATGTTTATGAGAACATGTGGGGAAAAGGAGAGAATATGGGTGGGAAAGAGGAAATTCTGTCGAGTTTTCATCTTATAAGTGATCTTTGTAAGATTTAAAGGGAAGCAAAGTATCTGGAGGGTGAAGTGAGTTCAAAGAGGCTTTCTGGAAGCAGCTGAGTGGAAAATGAACTCAAGGCCAGCCAAATGTAATCCACACTGGGAAATGAGATGATGGATTGAGCATCATTAAGATTAAATCATCATCCAACAGGCACTAACATTTATTAAGCTGCTCCACTGTGCTTGGCCCTGTGCCAGAACCTTGGGTCATGGAACCTTGAGTCACAGAACCAGAGACAAGGACTCTGCCCACAGGATCAGGGCCCCAGCAGTTCACTTTCTTTAACCATGGGTTCTTGTCATTGCTAAGTATGACAGGCCATCCCCAGAACTTTTATAATCTACAGCTACCCGGGCTCCACTGTAGACTCAGAGCAAAAATCTTTAGGGAATGAGGTTGAGGAATAATACCTTTTAAAAGGTCCTCAAGGGACTCTTATAAACATCTCTGATTAAGAACTACAGCTGTACTGGGACTAGGGATTAAAATAAGTAACTGTAACATGAAAAGTGCCGTGGGTGCAGAGGGAGGAAGGATATTCTGGGGAAGATCCAGGAAGCTACTTGGAGGAGGTGCCATTTGAACTAAGACTTGGAAAATGACGAGACTGGGAAGAGAATCAGAACTAGAGATTAGAGATGACACTGTAGTTGCTGATAGAAAGAGAGAGCGAGAAGACAAGGCGATGTAAGGGAAAGAAGAAAGTAGACAAAGAAGCCCAGGACAGAAGGTGTTAGAAACTGGGGAGTTCAGTGTCAAAAGATAAAGTGGGCAATAAGGCCAAATATTTTGTGGAGAGGTTATGGGAGAATGGGGCTTACCAATGTATCGATAGAGTCATTATTGAAAATTGTGGTAGCAACTGCTTCAGTAAAGTGGTAGGTGAGAAAGACAGGTCACTGATGTTGACTAATTGCAGAGGAATTGAATAAAATAACTGTAAACTCTTTTATGAGATTTAGAGTAACAACAAAGGAAGAAGACAATAAGTCTGATAGGTTACAGAATCTTTTTTTGTCAGAGGTTAGCATTGATCTGAAAATGTTGGTAATATTTAGAAGATGGAGCCAACAGAGAAGAAGATAAATGTGCAATGAAAATAGAGCAAGTTTCTGGAGGAGATGGGTCAGAAACCAGGAGTGGCAGTCAGGATGGGTGCAGATGCGGCAGAGAGGCGGTAGGAAGATGACTTAAGGAAGCTTGTGTTGATGACCTGAATCCATCAGTAAGGGAGGATGGGGGCTCTGAGTCTGCGGAGGAGCTCCAGTAGCGTTTTAGGTGGAAGATGATGGGAAACAGTAGGAGCTTTCATTGTGCTCTTACTTCCACTTTAGAAATAGTTGCTTTCTCATTTGCTAAAAAGGCATGGACTCAGTGACTGAAGCATGGATGTGAGGGTTGTGTTTAGGATAAGTTCTCAATTCTGACTGCATATGAATGATGATACTAATTTTCAGTTTTGAACACTGTTGGTCTTTGGTAACGTGACAACACAAGGATATGGTCATTGTGAGCGAATATGCTGTTCAGCTAGGATGTTTCCAAATTATTAGATATAAACAATATATAGGGTATTCTGTTAGCCACTAAAAAAAAAAATTTGAAGGGATCTGTCAGAAGCCAAAAGATTATGAGAAAACAAGCAGGATTTAAAGGAAGAGTTATGTTGCTCTATCCATTCACTCACCCATATATCAAAGCATTCAATCGCTCAGTTGTCCTCTGACTACCACTACATGTTAAACAGCACACTGATGCTGAAAATAAAGAAACGAGATAGCCTTTCCCTCTAGTGGCCTAGATTTAGTGGGAGAGAGAGAGAAGACAAGGAAACCTGTGATTACAATTGCATGTTGCAAAGGCAGGAATGGAAGGGGGCAACAGTTACTCTGAGCACGGAGTCAAGGGAGAGCTCATCCACATAAGGAGGTGGGAAAACAAGTTGGGAAGTGTCTAGAAGAGGGGGAGAGGGGCTGGGTGGTAGTTAACACTCAGCTAGCTAGATAATGGCACTGGATCAAGGCAGAGGGTGGGTCTCAGGCTTGGCTTGCCTAGAGGAGATTCCTAGTAGCCTAAGGAATAAAATTAAATTATGAAAAACTGAAACAACTTAATAAAGCTATATGATAGCGGTAATGTTAGGGAATGTAGCATTAATGAGTAGCAGTAATTTTTACTTATCTACTGTATCACTTGGGATCCAGCCAGAAAACAAATGGCACACTCACATTTACTAATTGAGGTACATTTAATAGACAGACTTCTTGAAAAGGGATAAATAGGGCGTAGGAAAATAACAGAGAAAAGTCCAGTGCCCTGGAAATGAACTGATTTTACTCACAATATTTCGGCACCAAACGTGTGTGGGTTTTTCTCATACCAACCGATTCCCCAGTGTTCCAGAGACCAACTGGGTGCCCTACAATTTAATTGAATTCTCACACTAACTACCCAGAGCTAGTATCAGACTCCATGGGCTTAAGGGCTCAGGGTCACTAGACTGCCCTCACTTTAGATGCCAGTTCCAAGAATTAGGTCCCTCGGTTACCCTCACTTCTGTCTGCTTTGGATGCAAAGTAGGGGGAGAGTGGTGTTCTTATAATCTCCCTTCCCTTTCAGACTTAACAGTTAGCTAGAATGTCTCACAAAGCTCTGGAAAACACTTTATTTACTATTACTGGTTTGTTATAAGGATTCAAATGAACAGACGAAGAGGTACATACGGAAATGCACAGAAGGGTCCTGACGCAGGAGTTTCAGTCCCGGTGGAGAAAGGACACCGCCCTCCCAGCACCTTGATATGTTCCTCAGCTCTGAAGTTTCCTGGACCTAGTTGTTAGTCACTTCAGAGTTTTTATGGAGGTTTCATTATGCAGGCATGATTAATGAAGTCATTGGCCACTGGTGATGAACTCAATAGCCACCCCCTCTCCCCGTCCTGGAGATTGGGTGGCGGGGCTGGAAGTTGCAACCTTCTAATCAGGCCTTGGTCTTCCTGGTGACCAGCCCCCTTTCTGAAGCTGTGTAGGGTCCCCTAGCTGCCCATCATGTCATTAACATACAAGACACACTTATTACTGTGGAGATTCCACGGACTTTAGGAGCTATGTGCCAGGAACTAGAGACAAAGACTAAATATTTATTTTTTATTATATCGTACCCTGATAACAGAGAGACTGTTATCATTCCTGGGCCTAAAGAAGCAAGGGAGGGACTGGCCATCAGAACCTGGGAAAGAGAGTGCTCTTATTAGCTTATTGTAAGTTGGATATGGTCAAACATGAACGTTCTGTGGTAACTCGAAATATCTAATTTGGAAGATTGAACTTAAGGCGCACTTGCTTGAAAACCAGTTCAAGTTTTCAGTTTTAGAATTATGTACTTCTTTACGAGGTATTATTTTGCAAACTACATAAACTGTAGTAGAGGTATTTCAACGGATCACCTTGCATTGCTATTAATTTTGTGTGGAGCAATGTCAAATGATGGTTAGATTGTTACTGGTGTTCTTGAGAAGTCCCTCTTCTACATTCCTGCATGTGTCAACATTCCTCCTCATAAGAATGAGGGGGGGGGCTTCTTTGACTGTCACTGGAAATAACCCAGATAGGAAAGTTTGTATGTCATAAAACTTCCAGAATGTTTGCAGTATTTTTTCTGACAAATCTATTCATGAATTTTCAGGAACTCTCAGAATATTGTCAGAATCATCTTAGCTCTAAGTAAACAAAGATAGCAAATGGGTTGTGATTTGGCTCAATCATCATTTTTATATTCTCTGGCCAGCCAGCCACATACTTCCCTCTCCCCAGGTACACATCTCATTTTTCCTTACTTGGTTTTTATCCCACTCTTGCTCTAATTTGCCTCAAATTGATCACCATGATTAAAATATGTCACGTATCCTTGGTAGGTTTTTATGTCTGTATGTATAATTCTGTGTATTTGAATATTGATGTGGTTGCATAAAATATTCCTATTCATCACAACTTGATAGCTTTAAGCACTATTTGGAGTTGATTTTTCAGACTGTTCTCAATAACCAAATAACCTCATTGACTTCTGGGAGCTTCACTAATGTATAGTTTGTCTTCTCTGGGAATAAAAAGCTTTCCATTTTATTTTATTTTGAGCTTCACTAGCCCAGCAGGTGGATCTTTGATGTTGTTTTTTTTGGGTGCCAGTGATTCCCAGAGTGTTTGAGGAAGGTCGGAGGTTCGTTATGCCTTTGTTAAAATGCAGAAGTGCATCTGTGCTGTGGAAGGGCCGGGGCAGGGGTGACATGAGGCTGCTTCTTGGCATGGGACTGAGGTTGAACTGACATGGCCATTTCTCCACGTCTCACCCATGTCTCCTTTTTTTTTTCAGCCACCCAGTGTAAGCACGGGGCTGTGTATGATACCTGTGGTCCCGGATGTGCCAAGACCTGCGACAACTGGAATGAGATCGGTCCATGCAATAAGCCATGCATCGCAGGCTGCCACTGTCCAGCAAACTTGGTCCTTCACAAGGGAAGGTGCATCAAGCCAGTTCTTTGTCCTCAGCGGTGACCTTTGTTCTGCTCTTAAGACTTTGAAACCTGGTGTCCTTGACACTGAAGTGGAAGAGCCAATGAAGGACTGTAGTATTTGTGTGCTGATTCTTCACATACACACACAGAGAGTATATATGTGTACATATATAGATATATAGATATATTCAGAAACATTTCATCATTTATATAAACTATAGGTGGATTATTATATGTATATTTTTTGCTATAAGACATGTATTATTTCTAGGATCCTAACCTGTAAGCTATTGGATACATTGTATAAATAAACCAAGGTGTTTGTAATTTAATAAGGCAGCATGCAGACATACTGGATGGCTTTAACATCACATTTGTCATTTTTAAGAAGTTTTCTAAGAAACCCAAATTACCTGCCTGCATTAATTTTAGCTTTGAATCAAGACTTGCAGTTGAGTGGAAAATGTGTTCCTCTGGAGAAGGGCAAAGTTATTGAGGGGCATTTCATGCTTCCAAGGAGAGGAATGTATGCCTGAGAGAGATGGCTGGTGATTGGTGACAGGCCCTAATGGTGCATGGAAAGCAAGGGATAGGTTGTTAGACTTTTTTGGGTCATGGTCCAATATTATTTCCAAAACCGATTGGCTAGTTGCCAAGAAATATATATTTGTCAGTCGAGCATAACCAAAGAACTGAATGGTTTCTTGCCATCTTTGCATATTCCTTGAGTCACCTAATTATACATGTGTGTATGATGGATGTCCATTTATATGTCACAGTGAGATTAAAGAATGGGTGATATGTTAGTTTTATTGAGCATGAGTAGATATTTGGAAAAACTTTTGCATAACATGTGAGAAAGTAACCATTTCTTTGAATCTTAGAACAATTTAGGATGGGCAAATATAATGAGTTGATGTAAGCCATCTACATTGTGTGACTATTCCATGTGTAAAATGAAAATCACCAATTAATTCTAGAGGATTCCTAGCCCAGTGCTATTTGGTGACTGTTGGTATGTCATAATTATTATGCAGAAAGCCTTTACTGACCAGTTGATTTAACATCAGGCCAAAGACTGGTCTCCGTACTTGCTCTAATTTACTGGTGGTTTACTACTGGTCATCATGTGAGCTTCCTGAATTTTGTTTTCAGTTGAATAAATGAAAATGTCAACAAAACAAAACCCACTGATGTCTAAAAATACTATGTTCTACAGTGTAGTAAATAAAGGGCTTAATATTTAAAACAATGCATTTTCTCTTGCAAGATGTGCTGTGTTCGGAAGTAAACCATTTTGACTTTGGGCTCATCAATTTTATAACAGCTTTATTTAGATATATTTTATGTAACTTACAATATTTAATTTTTATAAAGTACTATTAATAGACAAGAGCAAATCCCCAAATTTTTGACAATCAGTATATTGCCATTGCTTGTTACCTATATTCATGACAGCTCAAGTATTAATTTGGATTCTTTACTGGGACAGCTCCGGTTATTTGAGTAAATGGAATAAAGCACAGAATATAACACTGACTGGCTGGGGCACCAGAGAAAGTGGTTGTTATTGTTTTCCGTGGGTCCTAAATATCTTAATATCTAGAACCTGAGGTAGCCTGATCATTGCTTTAGCACTACACTTGGAAAGAGAGCTTTTTAGGGGACTCAGGTTCCAAATATAGTTGTGACCTTGTCCACACTGTTTAAGCATTTGTAGCCACATTTTTGCCCATCTGTAATACAAAGAGGCTGGGTAGCATATGGGCAAGGTTAAGAATCAGGTAAACTAGACCCCCTGCCTCTGGTAGGATTACTTGCACAGAAATCTGAGACAACTGGAGTTTGCAAAACTCTTACATTTATAATCTCACGTACTTCCCCCGTACTGAAATGACGAATAGGGCAAACCAGTGGACATCTCCTGACTGGTTCCTTTTTAGATTACCTCTAAATTCCTTTCCAGTTGATGCTGTGTTTTCTCTCTATGAAAGAGGGACACAGAAGGGAAAATTGTGGCTGGTTATTTACTGCTCATGATTTTTCCAAGGAGTGAGTGACGTTACCTGGTAATGCTTAATTGCCTCTATCCCAGCATTTTTAATCATGTCTGACCATGGTGAATGAGGTGAAGACTCTTCCACACAGACCAACTCTGGTAATTTGGGTGACTTGATTACAAGTTTGTGCGATGTATTTTATCCATGGCTAGTTTAAATGTTGTACACTTTTTTCATTCCTAATTCTAGAAAAAAGAGAAGGCAGAAAGGGCAGAGGGTTATTCAGGCCTACTGATCCAAGCAGGCAGCGCTATGATGGGGGAGCATGAGGAAATGAGCCGAATGATCCATTTGCCATGTTCTGGTTTTGGCCATGGCTATAGATGAGCAATGACCTTATTGAATGATTGACCATAATAGAGATTAACCAAATGCTTCAATGGTAGAGGCCTCATCTTATTTACATATTTTCAATGGGTTCTCAAGGTCAAACTCCTGCAGATAGAGAACTCGAAATGGATATATATATATATATATATATGTGTAACCCAGGCTAGCAATTCATGTTGGCACCACGGTATATATAAAATTAAAATTTTAATATTAATATCATGCTACTTACATGGATGGAATCCCTATTTTAACTATACTATTAGCTATGGATATTCAATTTGATGAGGGACAAATGACCTTGAAGAAGAGCAAGCACCATTATGATTCCAATTGCATGTAGTTTGTGCTCAGTAAAAGTAAGTCCTTTCCCATCTCTTTGTGAAAATAGGAATTTTTAAAGATTTTGAACTAAAAGTTTTGAACTTGGAAGAAAAATGAAGATTGGATGTTGACAACAGCAATTATTTGTGAAAAAGTTGAGAATCATCAACTCTCCAGGTGGAAGGTCTCTGCCTATTAACTTGTTGAGTATGGCCTGAGTGTCTGACCACCAGCTTGTAAAGGTCGTCTCCTGATGAATTGAGAAGAGGCCAGTGGTTAACTCCTCCCCAGCTTTTGTTGACCGTGGATAAACCATTTTGACTGGAAAGCTTGTTCTTATTATGAAATGTGTCAGACATATAAAAAGGCAAAAAGAATAATGTAAACACCCATGAATACATTACCCTAATTAAGAAAAATAATCTGGTATGTAATCAATAAATTTTTCTTACATAAGTAAAATCAAGTCAAACCTCATGGTTGCAACAGCTCTGTGTGGAGTTCTTCCTTGTTGAGTTTCTGTTCCCTTGCTGCTCTTTGTCGCTCACATTCATATGGATCTGACAAATACTAAAGATGTGAGCTGGAAAGCTCTTGGTGTGGGAGAAAGAAAATGCCTTAGGGGACAGGTGCCAAGATATTTTAATTAGCTATCTCCTTCAAACATAACCCTCAGGAACAAGCAGAAATCGTCTCCAATGCTAAATCCTTAAGTAAAAACCTTTTCAAAATCAGGATTTTAATTCTGAAAATTGAGAATGTTCAAGTGGCTAAGAATGAACAAAGGAGGAAAAGAAACCAATGCTGCTGATTATGTTGACCTTGAATTAAGAACCCAGACGTTTAGTCCTTTAAGGGGGACTTTCGGGCTTTAGTGCCATGTCGCTATATTGGGCTTCATTAAACCGATTGAACGACAAACCCTCGCGTGAGACCCCTTTTTACTGTGGTTCTCTTTCAGATTAATTTTGAGCAAGCCAGCTTTGAAAAGATTAATTGGGGGGGGGGCGGGAGAAGCCTGGGAAGTCCACACACAAACATGAGTCTTAAAGGAGAATTCAGAGTGAGCCTGGCTAAGCAAAGCAGGAAGTGTGTTCCAGGTGGAGGGAGAAAAAGCACCAAGGCTGCACCAGAAGTGGTGTGGAGTACTTTGTAACAGGTTGAATGGCAGATAGGCAAGTTTCTGGCTTGACTGATGGGGGATATAACAATGGGTGTCAGGCTGTCACATAAGGAACATGTGGGAGGGGACAGATTTACAGAAATATCTCTTGTAAATCCAAATGTTTTCTTTAGGTTGTGTTTGGTTCAGTTCCATAGACATTCTGAGGATTCAGATGAAGATATGGGCCTTAAGACTGTGACAATCACAGTCTAGGTCTTGTGACTTGTGGTAAACCAGAGGCACCCACAGCTGGCCGTGGAGCCCCAGGAAGCCCAGTTTGGGGTTTTCTGTTTGGGAGTACAGGTTTGCCAGAGAAAGTGACTCCTCACCTGAGCCTTGCTAAGCTAAAGAGGCTCTTTCTTACGAGGCCAAACAGTCTCTGTACAAAGAGGTGTGAGTGTGTGTGTGTGTGTGCGTGCGCACGCGCGCGCGTGCGCGCATGCGTGCAAGAGCACTCAGGAAGGGATAGTGCAGTTGAAGGCACAAGTCCCTGCATGGATAAGGAGAAAAAGGAGCTGGTAGCCTGGGCTGGCAGAGAACATCAGGTATTTTGGTACTTTGTAGGTAGACCAAATTCACAGAACTTTCCTGAGTTGTGGTAGTGTAGCTCACAAGCTCTGAGAGATTTTGCAAACTTCCCTTGATTTTTAATGGGGTGAGCACAAGCCGAGTTTGAGGAAATTCGGGTATTTCTTTGTAAGTCCTCTTTGCTTCCTGCACCTGTGTTTGTTCGAGCTTCTTTCATGTGTCTTCTGAGCATCCAGAGAGGGAAGGAAGAGAGAAGAGGCTTCTCACGAGACTGTTCTATGTGACCTTCAGTGTTGAACTGTATAGCAAGGAGGCATCTGTCAGACCCTCTAGGCACTGGTAGCTTTTATACACTGTCCAAGGCAGACACACTTAACCAGTGCTTTTCCTGAGTTGGCTGTGGCCTGATGGCAGGGGTAGGGGAGGCTTAGGGTCCACACACTGGACGCCAGCGTCAGCAGCTCTGGCCACACCAGCAGATAAAATCCTGGAAAACATAGCTTACCCAAAGTTCTGGTTGGAGCAATCTTGTCATGTTTTAGCCACATTATGTCATAATCCAGTTTATGCTTTAAAAGCTGACAAACTTCTTCTCTGCTTCCTCCAACTGGAATTTGGCTTACTAAGTAATTCCTCTGAGGGGTTCTTTCAGCAGTGAAATTTTGGGCTTTAGGAAATGTTTGTGGTGATGAAAAAGTTTCACTTTGGCTCCGAAAGTGTAAATACCATTTGTTATATTGCCATTTTCACCGTGTTCCGACATATAATTTAAAGAATTGGATCCTGAACAGCTCCTTCTGGCTTGGGTGCTGAAGCAGGCATGAAGGGGCGAGGAAGGCAGCAGGAACCCCGGCCAGAACCCTCCCTGCGCTGAGCCGGCTTGCTCTGGGAGCCTGTGATGCAAGGTGTTTCTGCTGGATCACCTGCACGCTTCTGGGAAGAGGGAGATTCGAAGGATCCTCACTATGAATTCCCACTGCCCTCCTGAAGACAGCCAGACCAGGGGGCCCCTGTTTTACGGAACTCTCTTGTTCACTTAACTTGTTCTCAGAACTAACTGGCTATGATAGGAAATTGAAGTGGGAATAAAGGGACGATGAAAAGACAGGTTTATCCACAGCATCTGCCACTCCTATGCACCCCAAGAAACTCGGGGAGAACACAGGACAGGCTGCTTGATCACCTGAAAAGCATTCTCCACTCTGTTTCATGTGACGACATTTGGGGAGTATCTGTTTTCATAGACAGAGCAGCTCAGCCTGAGCAATTTCATTTCCACGTTGGAGCCGCACAGCTATGTTAATTGTGTGATTCTCTGAGATGCACTGGGGAGAATCCTTCCAATGATCTGTTAATAGGCCATCCCATTGAAAGGCCCTGACAGGAGAATTTACACCAGTTTTGGTTTGCCTGTTGAAATCCCCCATAATTCATGGCATGATTGTCTTGCCCTGCTTTTCTTTGCCATTAGCTCGGGCCACAGACTAGTTGGGTTGCTTTGGTTAAAGGAGATAAAGATGGCGGCCAGAGAACCATCCCAGAGGAACTGGAATGTCCAGCTTGGCTGGGAGGTATTTGCTATGCCCAACCATACCTGAGGATCCGAGTGGACCCGGCAGCGTCACCCTTTTGCTTGGAAATAGAGAGGGCAGCAAGGGAGGGAAGGCTTTTTCCGGATTAATTCTCTCTGAATTTGTTATTTATTTCCTTTACTCTCAGGGGGAAAATGTCAAGGAGCAGTATGGTATATACACACTTTAATTTTTTGTCTTAAAATAACATGGGTAAAATAAAAACTGTTTTCAGATTTGGGGAATCCTATATTTCATTGGCTTTAAGTTCTGCCCAATAGAATTTATTGAATGTTAACATTTTCATATTTAGCTGATTCCAAGTGCATACATTCTGAATGCAATTTCCAAAGCAAAACTTGTTTTCCTTGAAATTGGTTCCATGATTTATTGTTCGTAGGACTCGCTCATTTGGACTGTCTGGTGACAGCCAATGTAGGGAAATATCTGTCTAAATAATGTATACGCTTATTATTTTTCTCACATAACAATGTTTATTATCTTTTCAATGGTAGCGCATGTGACTTAATTTGTTTCTGCTCCTCCAAGCATAAGTGCACAGTTTTTTCTACTGTGGAGGAAGAGGCCTGAGAGGAGATCGGGCAAGGCTGTGAGTCAAACAGCAAACATGTAACAGACACAACCATGTGTACTTCTGCATCACATGAGAGTCAGGCACATGCAGCTTATTCTATGTTGCCTTCAGACCAATGGAAGGAAGTAAAATCCAGTGCTGAGCTTCTCATCCTATGAACTTCATGGCCTGAGGCACATTGTCTTCAGGCACAAGCCTTTTATGATACAGGTAAACAGAGTCGCCATGTCTAAAATCCTCCACTGAACTCCTTCAAAACTGTGATCTGCCATCCAGATGTCTAGGCAGCGGCGGGGGTGGGGGGGGGGGGGGCAGGAGCAAACTTCCGGATGGACTGGCCTCCATCAGGCCTGAGCTGGCGGGATGTCAGGGATTCTGTGGGCCTGGTTCTACTCGGTGCTTGAACCGTGGGTATGAGCAGGGGCCTTGGGTAAGCCACCCCAGGTCATAGGCCCGGTGTGTACATGCCGGGAGAGGGGTCCTTCCAGATGTCCCCTGAACCTGTAGGACTCGCTGGCCTTGCTCTTACTGTTCATGCTTCTTCCCTAGGAGAGAAAGGAAAGGTTTCCCTCACAGACCATGGGATCTCCGCACTTCCAGTCAAAGATCCCAGTAGTTGGAGTAGAGAGTGCTGGGCCAATGGCAATGCTTCCTCTAAGAGAAACAGATCACAGTGCAGCTTCCAGAGACTTTTCACCAGGAATCCAAGCAAACTGTCCTGTTAGCTATTGATTTGTGCCCTCTCCCTTCTACAGCTGCTCCTTCCTCTCACCTTTCAGTTCTGTGCCTTGTTTTTACTTCTCTCCTCCTCTCCCCAAATGGAGTTCTCCCAGGCTTCTGTCTCCGTCTCCCTGGTCCCCATTCAAACTGGCCTGCCCTCCTGGCAGCATCCTATGTTCTAGTTCTTTCCTGGCATTTTTTAAAAATGTAGCTGATCTGGTTCCCACTCCTTCAAAAATCAATTTGTTGAAAATATACTTAAAGTGCTCTGAGCTCTAGGCAGTATCAGTTGTAGGTACTACATTTTCATTTTCTTATCTTGAGTCTTCTGGCATTTAACATCTTTAAGCAGTCATCTAATGTGGGTATTTAAGGCACTGTGTCAGATCAGAAGGAAAGACCTTTAGAGGGCAGGAGGACTTTCTGTGGCCCCCAGCAATGTAGACCCTACCTCCACAGAGGACTGGCTCTGTTTTCCACATGCCCTTTGAAACCTTTTTTGAAACTTTTTCTGGTTGTAGAGCATTCCTTCTGGGTTTTTTGTTTTGTTTTGTTTGTTTGTTTTTAGAATGTCTATTATTTCTGATGTCAAACATTCACTGAGGAAAGAATTATTCCATTTTCTCCATTTTTGTGTCCTGACCCACATCCCTCTCCCAATGAGCAGTGGCCTCAACTATTTCCCTACAGCTATATGAATGAATTTTGCAAAACTTTTCCTTCTAAGGGTCCTGGATAAATTTCCAGGGGTATGGCATCAAAGCACAACTCAGTAAAATTGACTTTGTGGCATGTCTTACAAATAACGTCATCCAATTGATCCAAGGATAATATATAAAATGTATTTGTCATCCCTAGGCTTAGCTCTCAAGAGAATTCCAAGCAAATTTGAGTTGCTGTTTGAGTGCTGAACTAGGGACTGTGAAGTCATTCCCTGACTCTGCTGGAAAGAGGGCCATGCGCTGGTGGCAGAGTTTTCACGAGAGGCGGATCAGTTTGATCTGTCCTCCTAGACCTCAGTGATGGGTTGGACTCCATGGCTACCCAAGATCACCCTTTAATCTCAATAAAGACGTTCTAATACACACACACACACACACACACACACACACACACACACAATGACAGAAATTCACTACTCCTTTAGGAGTCTTTTGAAGAGAATTTTATGTTCCATTCGACCTTTTGTTTGAGAAATTCCTGAGCATAAAAACGTAGCAAGGCAGCTCAAGCTGCTTGTCAAATTGCAAAGTGGAAACCTCAGCTTACTACAAATTGGTCTAATTAAGCCTTATTAAAATCGGTACCCTGGGGTGAATTTTTATCCCTTGCACAAAGGATGACATTGCAGATTTCCACATACTATGCAGGCAAGTCTGATGCTTTTATGGGTGAAGTTTCCAAGTGGGGGTGGCAACTGTGCCGGGGACAGCATCCCTGAAGCTCAGGGGATGTATAACTGCTCAGTAACTGCAGTCTTCATGTGGGCAAATTAAACAAAAGCCAGGTGCTGTGTCTGCAGCGTCTGTGTGAGCCAGATTCAGGCTGGGGGCCGGGCTGTCACAGGTGCTCCTGGGAGCACGGCTGCTCATCCTCTGCTCCTCCCCCAGCTGCCCCTCATCTCACTTCCTTGTCTCCTTCCCTGCAACCTCACGGGGGGACGGGATCTTCAGGGAGGGAAGAGAATCCCATCAGACGCGGACCCTCTGCAGAGCGGGCCCGCTGACGCTTTACGACACGCGTTCGCTCAGACGTGCGCGCTTCTCGGCGGCGAGGACACGGCATCGGCGGGAGGCCGACTCCATGAGGACAGCGGTCGTCCCAGGACAGGACGTGCTGTCGCCTTCTTCAGCTGCCCTTGCGGGGCCAGGGAAAGAGTCGCCGGCCGCGGGAACAGTGGGAGATGGAGACTCGGCCTCCGGGTGAGTCCGTGAAGGCGGGGGGCGCCCGCCACACCCCGACCCCGGGACCCCGGAAGGCGAGTGGCCTGGTCTCTTCTGCACCCGGTGCTCTCGCTTCCAGACTCGGGCTGGCCGGCCGCGCCCTCGCCGTCTGCGCTCCGACGTCTGGCGGGCGTGTCCCCCCAGCTGAGCTCCGGTGGGCTCTCCTCCGTCAGCTCTCCCCTCGGCCTCTCCCATTTCCCTAAATGGAGGCGGCCAGTTGCGGAGCCGGGGGCAAGGGCGTGCTTGCAGGAAGTTTAGTTTGGGAAGGGAACCCAGGGAACAGTAGGAAAAGACTGGGCGTGGAAAGAGGGAAATGCCGTCCAGGGGAGTATGGATGGTCTCGGGGGGGGGG